>OX596243.1:24377107-24878430 GCA_951394255.1 Polyploca ridens
AAAATAAAACGCATATTAAATACTTACCTTATTTGAAACCTTATAAAATGAGATAGGCCTTCCTTGTTTTCTGCTCTAGACTTCCTTCTTTGTCTACCCAAATATTGCCGTCTCGCTCGCACATCTCCCCACTATCCACCCAGGCAGAGCGCGAGCTTGAGCCACGCGCGCTATCTCGTCATTGAGTCGAAATACCAGGCAGAACTAAAAATTAAGGTTTCAAATAAGGTAAGTATTTAATATGCGTTTTATTTTCAGGTAAAACGCTTCTATTAAAACTTGACCGTTATTTGAAACCTTATAAAATGAGACGTGTTTGTTTTCGCCTGGTGAAAGTGGATGCCAATGTGATTTTATGCTTGTAGCATAAAGTTATTTGTGACATAGGTAGGTACCTGTGATGTCTCCAGTATAGGTCATACGTGTACAGACTTCTGTGTAAGTCTGAAGGTATCGTGAGAGAGAATAGGTATCAAAAATACTAAGATGTGCGAGGTACTGTAATTTTATTTATAAAGTATAAACGAAATATGTAGGTGTAAATGGCAAAGATCTTAATCAAATCATTGATGAGCATAAAACATGTATCGTATGTGATTGAAAAGCAACATTCAAGTATTTAATTAATCATGCGAAGATAATGTGATCCCGCGATTAGTGGCTTATTATCAGCTATATGGTAACTGTCTGAAAGGGTTGCAGATCTCTAATGGGCATGAGACCAGATTTAGTGGATCTGAACTGATTATGCCAGCACCAGCGATGAATTATTCTATTTCGCACCCTATTAAAGATGCAGCTTTGGCAGGTCTTGTCAATAGTTGGTGGATTTTGCTGTGTCACGTTTATCGTATAAAAGGCGAATACAATCTGTACACACAGTAATGTATAGCTATATGTTTTGCTATAGTCTATGTACCTACCGACATTATTATTCTCCGACACGTGTAGGTACATCATATATTCTAATCAAAACGTTAATTACATACAGTACATATTTACTTACATGTGGTATTTTGCTATAATCACCAGCAACATTACTGCATAAACATTAACCAGAAATATAAGTTTTAAAGACCGACACAAGTAACATCATAACATAACTTTTACTTGTTCTAAAACTGGAAAGTGAAGTCATGTAGGTACAAGGGTACTTACACAAGGTACAAGGTTGAAGGCAACCTTAACACACTACAAAATTAAGACAACGCTGTGTTGGTCTGGATATACAAAATTCGTTACTTAAATTTTAGATATGTTTCTAAAAATTACACGAGTCAATCGACTATCTATCGTATCAATATATATCAAAATATGTCCAACCAACACATGAGAACTAAAACTGCATACATTTGATACCACTGACTTATTCAGCATAATGAACATTCATCTAAGTGTAAGAAGCAAGTAGTTAATAACTTTATTAGTACAGGAGTCATTGTGACAAATGGACTACTTAAGTTTGTTCATTTTATTTCAAACAAGCTACGGTTAGAAGCGATTTTTCAACAAAGATGCCATGGTTACAACAAGCAATCCAATACTCATATTTCTAAAATTCCAGACCATCTTATGGTATCTACTTGGAGGTAGAAAAACCGTCCATGTATCTATCGATAGCGCTGTATCGTGAATGGGACTGTCAAAGCTCTGAACTTGAGGTCTGCCCTCCGAAATACTATCGAGGAATTAGTTACTAAAAGTTTGTTTCGAACCAATTTAGCTGAGGTAGCAGTTTAGAGATTAAACAAGATAGAGGGTAATGTTATGCTAGGTGGTAATTCCACGTGGAACAAAGGTGCTTTTTCTTCGTAAAACATTTATTCATGCTTTAGTCTAAATACAAAACTTTCAACTAAGTATGTACATTCCATATTATTGTGCAGGCGTATCCGCTGTGTAAGTGCTCCTCAAGCAGTAGTTGGTAATCAGTAACAATAGACGAGGATCTAATCTAATATATGAAAGAAATTGGAATGTTACATTCATATGACGATGATACGGTTCATCAGATGATTGTCACCCTCATTCCGAACATAGGTGACGTTTAATTTAGATATTGCTTTCAAGATAGCGAGGAGTGCTTTGTTATTGCAATGTAACATTTACCTGGCTAAACAACTGTTCCACTGTTTATTGCGCTTACAGGCTTCATCTGATTATAAATTTCAATAGAAAATGAGATTGCGATTGCAGTTGAATCAAAAAAGTATGCTGAATCACGGTAGTGCAGACTCTTTTGGGATATTACCAAGCTCGATAAGTTCAATAGACCGATTAGGCTCTAAGGTGATTTTGAAAGAAAATCAATAATATATCTAGTATTCCATTGAACCCCCAAAAACCCTGCGTGGGTGGGTAAATTTGTCAACATAGTGTAAGCCTCTGTAGCACAATTTTATTCATTCTTGTTTTAGAATTAAAACATAACGCCTTGGAAGGCAGGAGAAAGTCATTCAAATAATCGATAATAGGTATTCCTTATTCCCTATATGCTTGTTACCCCATTGGTTAATTAAGCAAAAAAAACTTTTGGCTGAGACCGAAAGGTAGGCAAGTTATCTATGTATAATATAGTTGCCATTATTGGTCATAGATTCGTATGTGCGTCGCTCACATTTACTAGTGAAAACATGTGAATTTTGCACAAACAGTCAGGGTTGAAATAAATCAGCGATACGGTAAACATTTAATTCGTATCACACGTTATAATAGGTCAGTGAGATCAAATCAAAATCAAAAAGTCATTTATTCAGTTTAGGTCCTGATAAGGCACTTATAAACGTTAATTTGTTATATACAGTTGAATTTACCACCGGTTCGGAATACACTTAAACTGAGAACTGAGATTCACCACTTTTTAGCATCAGCAGACAATGTTCAATGGTGCGGGTGGATATCTGATACCACAGTACTGAACCGAATGACTTGACATTACCAACGGTTTTTTGGTAAAACAATACGCATCGACAGTGTATTATATTATTTTCAGTATATAAACCGGGGGTGCTTAGATGTCACCCTGCTGGTGGAATAGAATTTATTGTCCCGCTTTGAAATTATTAAATGTCAATCTTTAAGCACCTTGCAAAAAACGAGTATGGTCCGTAAGGGCACCAACCTCCAAGTCAAGTACTTAAGAGTACGCTGTAAGGGTACATTTTCCAGTTACTAGCCCCTGTGAGATTTGATAATGATGGGAAATATGCGTAGAGGCATCTCGGCATAGGACTTTGCAAATGTACATTTTAAAACCAACTATTCCCATGTTGGTGGTTATATTAGAGACTGTGCGACAGAACATTTCAAATCACCTGTCCTTGCATGGGTTGATTTAGATGGCGATTGTGAGAAGAGGCACAATATCTAGGTAAAGTACCCTGCGGTGAGGGTATATATTTCGAGTCCCTTTTCCCTACGAGGCAGGGATAGAGTAAAAATCTGCTTTGACCTGTTTCTAAAGCAGGATCATTTAATTTTTAATTGAAAAGCAAAATAGGTTTTCAAACACCACACTGCCTTTTTAATCCTTTCATCGTTAATGTGCGTAGACACACCATCCAAACATAGTACCCTGCGAGAGTGTATTCTAAGGTCACGCAAAGATTTATATGCGTCAGGCGCGACATGATGTATTTGAAACCAGACTTGAAGGGTCCATTTCAAGTCACCCTGTAAGAGGTTGATTATGATGGAAAATGTGCGTACGGGCAGAAAATCCAAAATAATACCCTGCGAGGGTACATTTCTGTCCCTGCAAGCGGTTGATTAATATGGGGAACGTGTGTACAGGCATAACATCCAAGAAAATACCTCACGAGGCTACATTTCAACTCATCTGCCCCTTCAAGGGGTTGACTATTATTGGTAATGTGCATACGGAGTACTAGCACAACATCTCAAAAGAACACACGCGAGGGTATATTTCAACTCACCTGCCCCTGCAAAGGGTTGATTATTACGGGGAATGTGCATACGGAGTAAGGGCACAACATCCAAGAGAATAAATACCCCGCACCGGTACATTTCAGTGACTGCCCCTGCGTGGAGTTAATAATAATGGGGAATGTGCGTGCCGGCCCAACATCCAAGCAAATACTCTGCGCGAGTACGTTCTAAGTCACCTGCCCCTGCGCGGGGTTAATAATAATAAGGAATATGCGTACTGGCACAAGATCTAAGACAATACCCTGCGCGGGTATGATTTGAGTCACTGCCCCTGCGCGGGGCTAATAATAATGGGGAATGTGCGTACGGGCACAACATCCACGAAAATACCCTGCGCGGGTATGTTTTGAGTCACCTGGCCCTGCGCGGGTTGGTGTATGGATCAGACTAGCTTGCTAAGCAGGAGCATTTGATCCTTTTTATTAGAGGCAAAAATGTTTAAACTTTTTTAAGCACTGTAACTAGACTAGCAATAATGGCAGGCGAAATATCTGGTTAGCGGATCACAATTCCTCATTTGAATAATTTCAGTACAAATAAGTTGTAATAATTCTAATTCACTACATAACACTTTAAATTCTTTTTTATTATCAATCAACTTCTTTCACTTTTCACTTTTAATCACCGCTTCATTGCAAGATCCTCAACAGAGGTTTATTTAAGTAACTAGTAACACACAAGCTAGCACAAAGTTGTTACAGCGGCAAATTTCTTTAAAATATTTAACTATATAATAAATTGCTATTTAGACGGCACTGCTAACGTTTTCGACACTTAACATCGCCTGCGGTCATTATTAATTTTATTATAGATCCGAGAATCAGATATATGAGATATATGAGGCATTTGGATTTACTTGAGGACCTTACTCGACCCAGTGTTACGCTGCCTTTTAGATCATTTTTGCTCAGGGCAGTATCCGTTATCACTATTCGCACGTTGTGATTTATACAGTTAGCACTTGATGTAATTTAAATATTAATGTTCAACTGTGAACAAAACAGGAACTAACCTAGGAAAAACCAAGGATAATAAATTAATAAAAGCAAAATTATCAATAAAAAGTGGGTAGATTAAATAGTTTAAGAATTAGCTGTTCAAAGACATGAACATAAAATATCAAAATTAAATTAAAATATCGAACGGTAACACCGTTAAAATCATTATATTATTATTTTAATAAACTAAGAAGGAACAAAGGTATATAAAATATACAAATAACTTACGAGTGCCTAGGCTAGGCTAGGCACAACCGTCCGTTGCAGAAAACAGGACGCCAATGACGAGATAGCGCGCGTGGCTCAAGCTCGCGCTCTGCCTGGGTGGATAGTGGGGAGATGTGCGAGCGAGACGGCAATATTTGGGTAGACAAAGAAGGAAGTCTAGAGCAGAAAACAAGGAAGGCCTATCTCATTTTATAAGGTTTCAAATAACGGTCAAGTTTTAATAGATACATTTCTACTCGAGAGTCGGTGTGAAGAATGTCCCAGGATCTTTATTTAAATATTTATGTTCACAGAATCCAGTTGCAGTACTCCTAAGCTGATAAAGAAAAATACGGCATTTTAAATTAAATAATTATAAAATAATCATTTTTATTACATCCATATTATGTTCAGAATATAGAAGTTACAGAAATGACTACTATTTAAAGCATATTTGTAAAAATACTTATCTGTAAGTGGCAACCCTTAAAAGTATTGTCATATAAAATTCCCAACATTATAATAAATAACTAAAGATGTGTTTTATTTTCGTCCGTTCATCACATTACTCACAAAATAATACTACAAATACACAAACTGAAATAAATTGCGATACTATAGAATGCATTAGAAGAAAAAGAAAACTGTGTGAACGAGTGTGAGTTTCAGTCTGACTCGCACATCGATATAAATAATCTATCACTATGGTTCCGACCTCCGTTGGAGGCAATATGTTTCTTGGTTTGGGCCATAACTGTTGTAAAAATCTGGACAGCATTTCTAAGTTTGTAAACTAATATTGATGATTTTCGATAAAACTGCTAGTTGGAAACACCATTCTATTTTCTAATGAATAGTAATTATTTCAGAATTTTCACATTGCGATCTATGGAGATAAGGGGGAATCATATTATTTTTTGTCATTTTTCATCATAAGACATAAAAGAAAAATTTGTTTGGTTTGAAAAAAAAAAAATGAGCCCTTTCATATGATACTTCATTTAAACTTGTCCTACCCTACTTTGAAATTTCATTCCCCCATTCCAGCCCCTTTTGCAAATAAACTAAAAGAAGTTTTTGTTAAAAAATTCATTTTAGTAGCTTTATACTTAATACTAGCTTTTTTGGTGACTGTACTTTTTGTTGACTGTACTTGCATTGTCATCCAATATACTAATTTACACCAAATATCAAGTCAATCCGACCACTGGAAGTGGGTGAAATTCGACTTGCATTTGGGATTAAGGAACTTATGAGATTCTAGATCAGCGTCCCATTAGCCGGGTTGCGAACCGGTACCGGGCCATCAAAATAAAATACCGGGTCACAACATTCCCGCCTTGTTTTAATAATAATACCTGCTACCTGATTGCATTGCCAGAACACATCTTAAGTAAATCAAATTAAAGAACATTTATTAGGACTGGAGAGGAATCTTCAAGAATATTTTCTTCCAATCGACTGACGGCAACAAAGCTTGCATTAGAAAAATTACATTCAAGTTAGATTCTGAAACTAATTTGCCAGATTCAGATGTCGACCTCGACCCGTTAATTGCACTGTCAACTGACACAGCACTCAAGGATATATTTGACACAAGACTGGATAGATTTTTGGTTATCATGTTCTTGTCGTCAAGAATACACAAAATTAGCTCATCAAGCAATATCTTTTTAATGCCTCACAACTTATAAATGTGAATCTGGGTTTTCAATACAAGTATTTCACCTTACCTTAGGATAAAACTTTCGTCATTTTCCGCGAACTTTGATTCATTGGTAAAAAATAAGCAGCAGCTCCATAGTTCACAAAATCAAAAAGTCATTTATTCAGTTTAAGCCCTAGTAAAGCATTTATGAATGCACTAAAATTAACTAAAAGCTAAAAACTAGGCGAACCCAAAATATATAGTAGGTACTTATTAATAAAATAAAAACTTTTAATACCTAAATGTGTTTTATTTGGCCTAATGAAACCAGCTTGGGTTTAAAAGCATTACGTGGGTCACGAAGGGGCAGTGTGAAAATTACTGGGCCTTGGCAGAACAATGTTTGGGAAACACTGTTCTAGATGATAATAAATAAATGTTTTTAAATTTTTTTAAAACATTTATTTATTTACCTACTGTGTATAGGCCTGTGTTTGACAGCAACCTCACAATAGTATGGTAAGTGATGATGTGGCCGAAGTGGTAAGCACACAGTCGAGAAGGAACTGGCTCTCAAGTGCAGCTGTCGGAACACTCCGATAGGTGCTTGGGGACAGATTTTCAACTTGAGGGTGGTAGCCAGGCAGGTGGGTACTACAAAGTACCCTAACACCGTGCTATGGTTTCCTGACGATGTTTTCCTTCACCGAAAGCTCAAGCTCTTGTGGGATTCGAACCCGGGACCATAGATGATTCACTATAACCTATTAGCTACCCGGGACCTTCGTCTCCGCTAGGAGTAATAGTGTTCTGTGCCTTCGTCTCGGCATCCGACGTTACTACCACTATCATCGCATAACTTACATAACCACAACGAATTCGGATGGTAAATTTATCAAAAATTTACTTTAGTTCAGCAGTTATTCATAAACAATTAACAGAATTCGCACTTGTGTTTGACACCATTACATGTGTATTATATTACTCTTTGCACCATTACCTGTCTGGCTGTGTAATTTCATGAAGTATTTAAATTGGTGGAAAATATGTTTGTGATGTTAAGTTTAAATGTTAAGTTTAAGTGTTTTAGTGAGAATAAAATCCAATTTAAATGAAGCACTGTTTGTCTTTGGTGATGGTCATTCCGCATGTATTGTAAAGGTATCCTAGAGTAATAATGTTTTGTGGGTATCCATAACTGAATTTAAAATTTGCCGCCAACTACCTTCTTGTTTCATTTGACAGAATATACAAAATGTTGCCAGATAACAAAATCAAATCCAGACATTCTATTTTACATAAAGGACTGCACTATGAATAAAGTATAATCCACAATATAATAGCATGATAAGTGAAAAACATCAACAGGAAATTAACTAACTACAAATTGTATATAGTGAATATTTCTAATGACAATGGCAATTTTGATTAGAATGACCGATGCTCAGAAAAAAATTGAAGTCGGATGCATGCTTTTGCAAATGGCGTCCGCATGACGGGTGACTGCTCGCATCAAAATGCATTCGCGATGTTAAAAATGCGTGTAATGTGTTTTAATTCACCGTCGCATTACAACAATCTTCGTAAAAATTGGTAAGTCTGTTACATTATATGAGTGTTATCGTAATTACGTAATGCAATTTGTTTTTGTTAACACTTCGTGTGAAGTACATCCACTATCTCGCTCGTTTTGTTATGATTCCCTTCTGTCATTATTTACAATCGGCTGTGTATATCTGTCTCTTTCTCCACCGCAGTTTTCTTGCAATGGGTTTTTCATTTTTGTTCGCGAGCGAGACCGCGGCCGGAAAGCGGAGCCCCGACGGAAAAATATGAACAATTTGAGTGTGCTCTTAAAAATTATTGATTTTTCATCGTTAAAAAAAATATGAGACAGCGCTAATTGCATACGTGATGTAGGATCGTTCGCTCCACTACAACCGTGAGTATAAAGTCTATTTCAGTAGTTTTTGAGTCCGATGGTTGTTCGTGAAAACTCACATTTTTCAGCACATGATCGACGACCATTTCGCACGAGTGTATTGCGTTTTGAGATTTTTTTTATCGTCATCTAAACATAGACTCGCGTAATTGTTTAAATATTGATTTTTTTTCCCACTGTGCATGTGTGAGTTAGTTCGACTCATGTACGAATGTTTATAACTTTAGTGGGGCCTGCGTTAGACTATTTTGGGATCAACCAAATGTTTGACTTTATCCTAACCATCACTAGTGTATAGCGCACAAGGGAACTGCCAAGGATTTGTGTCTTATCTTATTTATAATTTTATAAATCATGGATATATTTCGGTGAGTTATGTACCATAGTATTATGTTATTATTCTTTCAATTTGAAATATAAATGGCTTACCTTTATCGGTCATATGGCCAAACCTTATGTTTACTCCGTGGAAAAATCTGATAAGATTATTTAGTAAAGCCGTTCCCACTTCTTACGTACTTTATTGAGTCTTTTTGAAACGCGTAATTTTTTTACAGGCGTCTTGCAGCCATAAACAAAAGCTGACATTATCATTATGTAAAATGTTTTTTATAGGAAAATCGTGATTGGTAGATTAGGACTCAAACTATAGGTACCTTTTAAAATAATATTTCCTCAATACGACAGCGCAAGCATATTGGACCCGAATAATAATTTCTGCGAATCGTATTTTTAAACATCGTGCATGTCTCTAACAAAAATATGCAAAGTATTATTTAACTTGTGCATGTATTAGCATATTTCAAATTACTTTAGCATTTAGAGATTTATGTAGTATACTTTTGAAGAATATTTTTGAATATACATACCTACAAACATATTCAACTCCTTTATTTATTGTTGGCCTTCCAGCTCCCGTTATATCGTCGTAAACATCGATACTTACCTTTGGTATATCCTGGCTAGGTATGTAAAGACAAACTTAAAAACATCCGGTCACCTCAAAATCGCGATATAGGGATATGTACCTAGTACCTACTCATTTGGAGTTATGGAGAACTTTTACGGTCTTATTTTTCTAGCCTCAATCGAAATGATGAATGAAGATTTCCAATGTAGTATTTATTTTACAGTAAAACTTCTGAAGACAAACATAAAATAAACTGCCCATTGTCTTATTTCCTTCGAGATTTGAGCGGAAATAGTCCTTGTACCTAGTTGCCTTCAATAGGTTTTTTACAGTCCACAGGATTTTTTTTGAATTCTGTTCGAATCTTAAACATACCATACTATTCAAGAGCTGCCTCTTTTGTACCTATGTTTACGGCGTAGTGTTCACCAATTTTATTTCAAAATGTAGAGAAATTCTTCGATTGTCTTCTCTAAGCGTAGACTTGGTCATTTCCAATAACCTGACAAAGTTTCATACATATCACGCTCTCCTAAGTACTCGTTTATAGACTTTCTTTGGCCTCCCTCTTTAGCTGCGTCATTCGATAGTCACTGCGCTATCACTTGTAGAAGTGTCCATCAAAGACACTGTAATGACATGCTTTGATCCAAAATGAGACAAAAATAAAAATTACGTCTACCATATTTTAGATTAGCCCAATGTAGTCTTGTCCGGAAAATATTTAAATAACAAATACCTTGCTGTTTCTTGCCAGTTCTTCTCAATTGAAGACGAACTGATGGTCATCAGTAGCTTTGACCTTCATAAGTGCCCTCCTATTGCTTTAATTGAATAAATGGCTTTGACTTTGATCTTTTTTCATGTGTTAATTCATTACCATAAAGACTAAGTTATCTATATGGTCAATTACTTTCAGCCCACTGCTGGTGTCTCCTTCTTAATACACTGTTTTCGGTTCTATACAAATCGTATCCTCAATGATGTCGTCAGCTACTTCCCCTTAGCGACTTGTCACTTGGTTTGTGGCATATACGTACAATGGAGCCTTTACAAGGCTTCTGAAAAGTAGAAAACTTCGAAACTCCGCAATTAATTACGAAATTCTTGTCGTAACACTTTCGTCTTAATGAAATATCTTTAAAACGAGAGAGAAATTAAAAGTAGTACAGTTTAACTTACCACATTTTTTTACTAGATATTTAGGAGATTCGTAACGCATGTTAAAATTACAGTTTTTCATACAAATTATCGATTTAACATGTCTCATAAATGTTTCCTTATTTAGGCATTGTTAGTACAAAAATACAAATGGAATACCCATTTTCACTTTAAAATTCTTTAAGCTCACCCAGAAAGAAGTATAATTCAAATAACAGTACATGAGATAGGTTTTGCTAATTGTGGAGTCCATGTTTAGTTAAAAATCTAGGGAGCTAACTCTTTTGATGTATGGAATGAACTGGAATATCCAAAAAGCATTATTATTAAACGCATTGCCCAAAAGCAATTCTTACAAACTAACGTCCCAAGTCCCATCCGCGAGCCAAAGGATCATTCTTTTGGATGAAAAAATTTAATTCCACTGCCGACGCGGACGGACGGAACTGCGAATCAACTCAGACAAAAACTAGTGTTTCTGATCTTCGGATGACAAGTAAATGATGTCATCTAGATAAACGTAGTATACGGTTGTGGTTATTTATCACTCACAGTTGTAAGGAAAACTAAACTCGATTGCAGAGATGTAAAAATGTTATCATAGTTATCGCAATGGGGCCTTATAAACTCGTGTACTTCATATTGGCAATTCACATGGTATTGATAATGTGAAGCGACAGTGACTACTAACCACCAGGTGGTCCGTCTTTCTTCTTGACAACCTTCTTTTTCTCTTCTCTTCTCTTTATATTACAATCTAGCTTTTCTAAGCTAATGAGTAATTTCTATTTATGAACAACCACCTGTCAGAATTGTTAGTCAGTTTCGAAATTTCTGGAATAATTATGATCGGCCTATGCTTTGTCTGCATCGTTTTGGTGTCATTTCTTTAAGGATACTTTCGATTCTTCCTTCGGAGAGCTCGTAAACTTTATGTAAGGCCACTCTGAGTAACTTTTATCCATATAACAAATATGTCAGATTCTGTGTATTTATCCCGTGAATAAGTGCTATCCGACGTTGGTAAAATTGGGCCTGAATCTGATTTCTTCTCTGATATCCTATTAGAATGTTGTATAAGTGTTTTTTTTTTTACTTCCTCAAAATGTCCTATATATGTGTTTATTCCCTGTATCACATATCGTAATTTGGCAGAAAGCTATTGGACTAATCAGCAGGGCTATTTTAAAACGCTCGGATTCGATTTCGGAAACGGATTCAAAAACTACCGAGGCGATATTGCGCAATTGCTTTTATAATTTCCGAATTCGAATATTTTTGATGTTTCTTTACCGAAATATCAATTCGATTCATCGAAAAGTTTTCGGAAATTCAAATAGCAATTGCTGAAATTCGCCTCGTAATTTTTTGAATCCGTTTCCGATATCGATTCCGACGTTTTAAAATAGCCCTGCTGGATGAGCTGAACTATCAAATCGATGGACGGTATTTCGGCATACTAAAAAGTTCGTCACATACATATTTCGTTGAATTTAAATAATAGACTGATGTGATTACTATTAAGGTTCGCTTCAAAGGGGAATAACAAATGACTCATCAAACAAAACAACCCAAACTCACAAACCTAGAAATTACAATTATAACACATACACCATTTTGCATATAAGGTACAAATGCTGGAGGGTTAAACTAGGAAAATTCTCTTTGGTACGTGTGATGAAAAAAGATTTTAAATAAAGGCATTTAAACAAAGAGGCAAACGCGTGTACTCAAAACTCCAGACGGAGTTATTTTTAGCGCGAAACATCGATTGGGTCCCCAAAAGAGACAGTTCAAAGCAGATCGCAAAGGGAGCGGTGTATCTTTCCAAAAGATAAGTAAAAAAACACTCACTATTCTGGGGTCTTGTAGGGCTGCCAGAAACATAGACATATCAGATTCTACTGTGGATTCTACGTATATTATCATGGGCGTGAGCTGTATGATAATATATAATAATGGTTTGTTTAATAGTGCGAGAATTATTAAACCATTGCGAAGAAATATTTTGGCGTTTCATGACCGTTTCATGATAGGAAAAGCATGATTGGTAAAAATCGTTAATAGTGAAAAAATCGTTTTTTTTAAGCAACAAAATTAAAAAGGGAGGTGTAATAACTTCTTATGATGGATAGGATAAGCTGACACTGGTGTAAAAACTGTGTTATAAGCGTGAACTATATTTATATTATTGACTAATAGTTTTCTGTTCAATCAAACACTCGTTTATATTTCTTAAAACACAGATAACCTTGATTAACATTCCGTAAAATAATTAATTATGTATGTTCGATTTTAGTCCCCCCTAACATGGCAACCCTAGGGTCTGGTGGGGCCGCGGGCATTGACCCTAGGGGCGATACCGAAATAGTCCGCGCGGGGGTCTGTGCCGTACAGCGCCACCTGGTGTTTGTGTGGTTATATTTGGAAACGTTTTGAGGCCGCGTATTTGGTATCGAATATTTACGTACCTACTAATGTAGTTTTTTTTTCTGTCTGGGCAGTTGGGCACTGAGGTCTGTTGGGTTCAGCCAAAGACAATCTCACCTTTTAGCTATCAAAATGGAGGGAAAATGAATCTCGCTTGTCCAGAAATAGCCTGTTCACTTCAGTCATGAAGGTTCTCAGTTGGTCCTCAGTCAAGAAACAGATATTTGACAAATCTTTTCTGTCAATTTAAATGATGATGCAAAAATAATACGCCGGTAGGTATTTCGACTGTACAAATTCTGGCGCGGTGGAAGCTTGTAATGCTTTTGTAACGCGGTGAGTTGTTGTACGAAGGCCGGGGAAGGTTTCTGACGTAGAAAATAACAAAAAGAAGTGCACGCTGAACATATGGTAAAGTCACTTCACGATCCTGTGAGAGCCCCATCGCAATAGGATTAGCCATTTCCGAGATTAGCCCAATATTAACAGGTATCAGAAACAGCGGCCGCGCTGTTACGGTTGTACGTAATATATTAACAACTCTGTGGTAACAGTAATTCTGTGGTCATAGGCATAGGATAGGTACACTATCACTATAGACAGAATAACTTAAATTCTAATACTCGATCTTAATTTGTAAGTATAAATAGATCGCGATTTCTGTTTTTTTTTATGAATTCTTTATTTACAACAAATATGTACAAAATACAATCTATATATAGAAAATTTACTCAAGCCTGCCGCTGCTTCCGATTAACGGCAGGGTTCCCAGAAGGCTGGCAGCGTTTCCTCTTTGAATAGCCCAGCTGACGCGTTGACGGAAAAAGCTCCCCGCCCGCTGGTCTCCGGAGGTCTCGATCAATTTTGATGACAAGGTGCGAGCAAAACGGTGAGCTTCGGACCCCCACGGTCCCATGGTCTCGACCGCAAAAGGCACAAAAATATAATTGGGTCCAATCGATGCGTATTTTTAGAATTTTGATTTTACCGCACTGGCTGCAGTGCTTTACAAGTCGCCGATAAGTGAGATGGCGCGAGTGTATCGACGCATGTGGCATCCCACACCAGCAACTTGCCGACACTCCAAGGGATCAAAGACATACCATCCGGTCTCTTGCCATCGCCCCGCGCAATACCGATAGGTTCCAGTACGGAAGGCACGTTAGCGACAACAAGAGCCCTGCGGATATTGTTATTATTAGCTGAGTGTCGTGATATTCGACCAGCACTTAGAGAGCACGAAAGCCTATGGTGGCCGAGCTCGTTGACAAGATCTCCGCAGCGGCAGCGATGAGGTTGATTGGTCCTGCAACCAAGACGAAGACAGTTATCATGAATCTAATATCTTTTTTTTTTATTAAATTAAATGGGTTTGCGTTTGGCCACTGATCCGCCCATAAGGGGCGATGACGAAACCTAAGATGAAACACGCTTACCCAGAAGAAACCTATTCACTCTGGCCTTGAAAGTACCTAGATTGTAGGCGTCAGAAAACACAGACGCCGGAAGCAAGTTCCACTCCCTTGCAGTCCGCATTATAAATGAGGATGCAAAATGCTGTGTCCGTATTTTCGGTATGTCAACAACGTACGGGTGAAAATTTTCACGGCGTCTTGTGGTTCGGTGTAAAAATGGGGATAGTGGAATCAGGTATATCTCCGCAAGATTAGATATTCTACCTATATAAGTCTTATACAGTGCGGAAAATTGAGACGGGTCAGTAAGGTAAGAAGGGCAGCTATCTTAAGGGTGAAGCCACGCGAATATAGTGATAGGAGACTTGCTATCGGCATTTACTTATTTTAGTAGTGAGCCCTTACTGACCCGTCTCTAATTTCCACCCTGTACCGTCCTATAGGTATAATAGGAGATTTTGATTTGATTGACATGTCAACGCACACCTCAAGGGGTGTAGAAACTTGAAATATTGCACACAAATTCCTCGATACTTCTAGTGATTTTGAACAAACTAATAAATAATTGTGTATAACTCCTAAGGGGATAAATATTGTGGGTGAAAACTTTACTATATTTATAATTTTGGATATTTTGAAAAAGCCTTGCTGAATTTCTTGCTGGAGTCTTCTCAGTTTAAGTGTATTCCGAACCGGTGGTAAATTCAACCGTATGTACCAATTTAACGTTCATAAGTGCCTTATTAGAATAAATAAACTGAATAAAAATCAAAAGTAGCCTCTGGCCCAAAAATGTAAAAAATCATGTCGATCCGTTGCTCCATCACTACTTGAAAGAAGGGCAAGCCAAGAAACCGGATTGGAAAAATTCTTTCGCTAATAGAAAGCTACATTATCCCTGGGTATAATTGAGTCTATCCCGGGAACACCGGTGAAATCGCGAGGAACAGCTACCTAGTTTATAATTAGTAGTGATACTTATAAACGTGCCAATGTTTCCTCATGATGTTTTCCTTCACCGAAACTTCGTCTCGCCATTCGAATTTCTTTTTAAAATTATAATGAAGGGTTGTTCCTGCGTTGATTAAGGTCTGGCCTAAGGTCTAAGTGTGCGATGAACAGTGGTGTACCGTGACTACTCTCGACCCCGCTTCAACACTCCTTTTGGGTGTGAAGAGATGTTCCGGGATCGGCATCGCGCGAGAGAAAGTGTCTATAGGCTACTACGGTAACCGCATAAACCGTTTTTGTATTTTGTAATTGCGATAAACCCCCAATTTTTTATATTCATCAACTACAGCTACATCTAGGGTATCCCTCCCCGCGAGATACCTTATTGATTTTTATTTCCTTCCTACTCGTAAACTTTTTGTTTTATAACTTTTGTTTTGAAGGGGCGTTCGTATAGCTGTCTCGCTCACTCGTGTTGTAAGTGCTTCTATCTCTGTCTATGTTTGTCTTTAATGCTTTCGCGACTTTTTTGCAAGTCAGGGTGTTTCAATGTTATTATTTTCCACAAATTTGTTTGTTCTTGCTTGTTTGTTTAATACTTGTGTAGGTACTTATTGTTAATTAGAAAATTAATTTTAGGCCCACAATCAGACAGAAATAGTGACTGTTTTATAAGTACTAATCAGATATTAGAGGAGTGTGATCATTCTCACCTTCGAATCTTGAGCTTTCGGCAAAGGAAAACATCGAGAGGAAATTAAAGCGCAGTAACAGGGTACTTACTTAAATAAGCTAAGAATCTCATCCTAATGATAAACACTGTCGCTAAGCACCTAACGATGTGTCTCGCTCGACAACTGCACTTGTACCTGTTACCATCGCTACACTTTGTGCTCACCACCTTCGATAACATCATCACTGACCATCGTGAAATCGTGGTCAAAAGGGAAGCCTATGCCATTCATGAAAATCATAAAAAAAGTTTACCTACATTAAAAATAATGGGTCCTTTGCAAGCTTTGATCAGCCATCATACTTTTTTTTTCTTCAATGGCGTCACACAGCTTGTGTATTTTGCCAATTTTCAGTTATTTTATAAGTTCTAGTCACTATAAATCACTTTCACATAGTCCTCAGTCAATCACCGTCCATAAAAGTCATGTTTTTACTACAATGGTGGTCATGTATTAAAATTATTCACGGACTTTTTGAGACAACTTGAAAAGACACGATACACATACTTAATTAATTTTATTTTACTTCACTGGTGCACATGGATTGATCTTTATTGGATAAAATACCACTGATATGCAATAAAACTTAAAATACACAATTTATGAAAATAAAAATGAAAACGCAACGTCACTCTGCATGTTCCCGCCAAAAAGTCTCATAGGTACCTACTTTCATAACTAACTTGCTGTTTTCTTTTTTTTTCAGGTAAACAGACTAAATGTTCCAGTATTCGTATATATGAAAAAAGCATATACAGTCTAGTCTAAAAAGTTTCTACTTATAAAAGTATTGATTTGTACTTAAATAAACATAACTAAATAAAATATTTTATACTTAACTAGTGTATTTAGAGCTGTGATATAATAAAGTTAACAATTTTGTGAACTTTTTTGAAAAAATAACTAAGAAAATAAACTGTGCAATTTTTTTACAATAATAGTGTGCAATTAATAAAAAGTGACGAAATCGGCCAAAGAATTATAAATAATATTTAAAATGTCATTAAAAAGTTAAATTATTGATCGGCGTGAGTGTTTCGCACTTTGACCGCAAGATGGCGCTACAACCGCAACAGTTTTGTGTGAGATGGAACTCCTATCACACGAATTTACAGGTAATTATTTATTTTCAGATATGGTAACACTGTTCTACCTGCATTCTGAAGTAGGTAATATACTAATAAATAAATAAATATATATTTTCATCAAAAGTGTCTAGGGATCATGTATGTACATTTTTAGGGTTCAATACCTCATAAGGTAAAAAAAGGAACCCTTATAAGATCATTCTCTTGTCCGTTTGTCTGCCGTGTGTCACCACCGATTTTCTCAGGAACGGTTGGAACTAGCAAGATGAAAATACCAGATACTGAGGTCTATAGTTAATATTAGGTGTATAAAAATCAAGGCTTTGAGTCAACACAATAAAAAGATATGGGCAAATTTAGATTTTCGCGAAAACTTTTAAGTACCAAAATTTTCCATTTTTTATTTTTCGGAATTTTCCCTTTTTTTGTACTATAAGACCTTGCTTTTAAAAAAGTTAAAAAAATAATCTTCAATTGCGAAGATATTCTAAAACGCTTGATTCCTAGACACTATTGAGATGTATACAGGTTGTTGTTTTGGTCAGCGACGAGCGACTCAGGGTCGATAATTCAATAGATACTGGTGCTAAAAAAAATATAAAAAAAATACTTTATTTTTTTTTAATCATAAAAATAAAAAAATAAAAATTTTGAAAATCATGTAATAAGCTAAAGTGTAGACATAATACTCAACGGGAGTGCGAGGGAGTAAAGGGGTGGGGCGATGACGGCTTGTGCCTAGCTCTAGTCAGTGCACGTGCCTAGTAACCATACTTTGCGGTAATTTTATTTCAAATTTTAATAAGGTATTTCTCAACATATTTACAGTATTTAATGGAATTAAGTCCATTTTTGGGGAATATATATTTTGTACTACCGCTCCTGGGTCGCTTGTCGCCGACCAAAACAACACCCTGTATATTCGTCATTCAAATCTTTTCTGTCTGTTCAAATCAATTCAATTTATTTGTTTCTCAAATTGTTCAATTTTAAAATTAACATTAATTAATTTAACTCAGGGAATATTATTATTATGGGGTGAAATAATTTTCGATACTGCGTAAGCTTTTTTTAAAAAAATAATTGCTGATTTTGAACTATGAAGTTATATTTAGTAACCATGACATCCCCGCCCCGTGCTCCCCCCCACAGGCAGTATTCCCCCGGCTGCTCCTGACGGAGCAGTTCGCCGACGTGACCCTGGCGTGCGAGTCGAGGCAGCTGCGGTGCCACAAGCTGGTGCTGTCGGCGTGCTCCGCCTACCTGGAGCGGCTGCTGCTGCAGAACCCTTGCAAGCATCCCATAGTGCTCATGAGGGATATGAGGTGAGGATTCAACAAAATTTTGTAAAGTCTGTAATTATGAACTTGTTTATTTATTACGTTACTAGCTTTCCCCCGCGGTTTCACGCGCGTTCCCGGGATAAAAAGCCTATATCCTTCTCCATACCATAGGCTATCTGCATGCCAAATTTCATGATGAATTGTTGAGTAGTTGAGGCGTGAAGGCGTAACAAACAAACTCACTCTCGCATTTATAATACTAGCTGTCCCCCGCGGTTTCACCCGCGTTCCCGGGATAAAATGTAGCCTATGTCCTTCTCCATACCATAGGCTATCTGCATGCTAAATTTCATCGTGGTCGGTTGAGTAGTTAAGGCGCGAAAGCGTAACAAACAAACAAACTCACTTTCGCATATATAATGTTAGGAAGTAGTATTTTTTATATCTTTCTCTCTCTATATTTTTTGTTTTTATGTATATCGTTTTAAAATGGTTAAATATCTGAAAAAGTATTGTCTATATGGGTGTTATCAGATTGTCCAAAAATATGAAAAAACATGACCTTCATAAGTGGCCTCCTATGGCCTAACTGAATAGTTTTGACTTTAGGATCTGATTTTTATTTGGTTTATTATAGGTTTATTTAATTCGCTTACTACACTATCACCTAATTCCCAATATTTTTAATTTGGCATTTGTAATGTTTTTTTTTTGTTTAAGATAACAATGATAACTTTTTCATTCCCCAGGTTTAGTGAAATGCAGGCCCTAGTGGACTTCATGTATAAAGGAGAGGTGAACGTCACTCAAGAGGAGCTGCCCAGCTTGCTCAAATCAGCTGAGGCGTTGCAGATCAGAGGTAAGGCTGTTTACCGTAGTTAGCTTTCGCCTAAGATTTGCTTGCTTTCCTACAGAAATAATTGTCTGTGTATTACGACGAGTACGACGGGCCAGTTGGCGCAGTTGGTTAAGGTTCACCTTACGCGCCGCAGGTCGTGGGTTCGATTCCTACACAAGACATACATTTGTGTGCATGTCTGTATGTCCTGTGTCTGGGTATAATTATGTATATTAAGTATGCATTTACAAACAAAAAAGTAGTATATGTATTATATCAGTTATCTAGTTTCCATATTACAAGCTCTGCTTAGTTTGGGGTCAGATGACCGTGTGTGAGGAATGTCACAGGATATTTATTTATTATTCTTAACTAAAGCAAAGTATGAATTTTCATGTATTTTGTTTAAAGAATGTTCTAAAGGGAGAGATTTCATAAAATTGTTAGTACAAAAGGCACTCTTAATTCCATGGCTCTATGACCAGGGATTTGCTCAGTCAATCAATTTTAGTCAGTGTTCTTAGTTTGCAAAAGCGAAAGTGAATAACATTGCTCAGTTTCTTGCCGGATTCTTCTCAGTAAGGCCGACTTCCGAACCGGTGGTAACTTCAGCAGCTTTGACCTTCATAAGTTCACTACTAGCGCCTAAATTTACGCCGCTTTGATTTTGACACGTATGTTGACTATGGGTGGGGTTCAACTGGTTTTTCCACGTGGAATGTACATCATTTTCTCCACTCCGGGCGGAAAGCGTCAACTTTCGTCCCGCTGCGCTAAACGGAAATGCCGCTTTCCGCCTCCGTCGAGGAGAATAATAGTATACACACCTTGGGCAGGAAATAAGAAAGCTACAGATCACATGTAATTGTTGGCCGTGGCGAAGCTGAGGTCATTTCTTACTTTCCTGCCCTAGGTCAGTCATATACTATTCCATACGTGTTAAGAATCTTAGGGTGTAGGGCGTGGTCTGCTTATTAATGGATAGATAGATAACCCTTAATAGGTGCAGCACATAGCAAAAAAAACATAACTAAAATAGTAGTTAGGTACTTTGACAGTGTCCTAATGGGCGGCCTTATCAGTATTCAGAGTCAAAGTCAAAGCCATTTATTCAATTTAGACCCCAGAAGGTCACTTATGAAGGTCACATTTACTGAAATTACGGAACTCTGCCTTCAACTGAGAAGAATCCGGCAAGAAACTCAGCAAGGTTACATTTTTTAAATATATTTGGACAATCTGACTATGTTTGGCTTTTTTTTCCAAATAATTAACAATAAACACACGAAACAGACGAAAAATGAACAAGAAAAAATAAATAAAAAATAATAACCTTAAAAATATAAAAAAAGCACAATTAATGACCTACTGGCTTTTGTATAAGCATGAGTAAGGTGCACTTTGCGATATTTATCAGGCATCCTTTGGAGGGAGAAGTTATTTTTTTAATGTCCGTTTTGTGTGTAGGTCTGTGCTCGAGCGACACGTCCGGTCTGTCGCCGGAATCGAACTCGAAGCCGGACAGCAAGGACTTCACCGTCGCGAGCGAGGCGCTCGTCGCCAACGCACAACGAGACACACACCTCAATGGTCAGTACCTAGGAACGTTTCACTACGGCTATGTGTGGTCTTAGGGCCAGTTCACACACATAAGACGGCCCCTTTTAAAAGCAATTTCAACTTTATTGTTCTTCCAGTACGATTCATAAGACGTATAAAAGGTCACATTATTTGTATAGTATTCGAAAAATTTTGAATGCTTCAATAGTGCAGTAGAATTAGATAATCAATTTATATTAATTGCGGTACTAATGATTTTTGGAATACCGATAGAGTTATGATTACCTTATATTCGTAACCGATTTGGAAGTACGGAAAATGGTGAAAATTAAGAAAAACTTGTATTGAATAATTCCTAAACAAAAATTATGGTACTAGTTGCAAACTCATTGGTAACTTGTATTAGCCATTTACACTTTTATGTTTGCAGCTGGTTGCGATCTACGGAACCCTAAGAAAAAACTTTTTGCTAAATTCTACTTCTAACAAAATTTGCGTATGTACGTGGGCTATTTTGCTAGAAGTAGAATTCAGCAAATAGTACCACACTTTTTGCCCAGGAGATAAAGGCGAATAATCACTCTTTTAAGTTTAGGTATGTTCCGTATGTCGCAACCGTTCCAAGCGACCTCATATGGTTTGCTTAATTTAAAATTTAAAAAAAAATACAAAATACGTCGATTACAAGAGAAAAGTATTTTTAATAAAATATGTTTTTCTGGCTTGTGTGTTAAAAAGCCACCCTTAAAATTAAGTTGTGAACTGAGTAAAGAGCCCACGTACATCCCCTCAGGGCCAACTTCCCAACCGAAAGCTAGCACGAACCAGACCGCGGCGACCACTAACGGCACCAAGAAGCGGAAGTCTGAGGACCGGGCGCCCGAAGTGAAGGAGGAAACGGTCGAGGAAGACGGACTTTATTACGGGGAACTGGACAACGATAATATGGAATATAATGAGGTGGGTACTATAAAACATACACACTAGGGCTTCCATTATGTAATTCTGTCGGACCGATTTTTTTTACTTTCAGAAGTACGTAACTGAAGGGTTAAAACCACAAGTTTATGATAGTGGTGCCGATCCTGTTGTAAATCGCACTAAACTAATTTTAGTCACATCACATCTCTTTCTTACAAACATTATTGAAAAAGGATAGAACATATTTAAAGCTGTCAAATTAGTCTTTGCCGTCATCATTTGCGGGTATTTAGATGTAAACGGGGTAGATGGCGACAAAATTTATATTCAAAACAAGCATTGGACTAATTTGACAGGACTACATTTCTTACATCCTTTTCTTATGTTCTTTGTTATAAAGAGACATAGTGAGACTAAAATTAGTTTAGTTGTAAACAACAGAATCAGGGCCAGTATTAACCAAATAAATTCATAAAAAATAAATGATATAGTTTCCACATAGGTTTCCCTATTATTTTTTTTAATTGACAAAAAGATGCCGGCCCAGGCCTTAGCACCCTTACGCGGAATAAATCGGCGAGCAAGCTATCAACTGGGGTTAGGATTAGGTAACTACGCCTGAGGGTGCCCCAGTTGGGGCCGAACCTCGGCTCAGGGCCGTTACCGGACTTACCCTAGTATTTTTACATTTTGTGAGAGAGAATTAAATAAATAAAATGAGACTTGTGGTTAAAAGTATACCTAAAACAAAATATCAATAGTAGGTATGTCATATTTCTGGAGATTATTAAAAACTGGGAATTTTCAATTTTCCAGGACGAAGAACCTGGAAAACCTGGAAGCAGCCTCGGACAGACCTCTGGTAAGTTGTAATTTTTATGATTATTTTAATTTTATTTTTATTTATTTCCATGAAAACATTTCAATGTTTGTTTGCAATGTGACTTCCCTCTTGTCACTTGCTTTTATTTTTATTATTTTTTATTTTTCAAACAATAAAAATCGCGAGAAATGTTCGCTACAAAACATATTGGTGGATGTGTTCGTGTTTAATAATCGAACCATAGACAGTGTGAACCATAGACTATAGAGCGAAGATCATGTTGTGAATGGACATTGTGACCCAAAAAGAATAATAAAAAATGTCTGTAAGGTAGGCCACTTCTTTTATTTAATAAAATAGTAATTGAGTAGTTTGTTTTTTGAACCATGAATGTTTTTTTAATCTTTTAAGTCCTGCTTTCAGGACTATCTTACAGACATTTTAGTCTTCGTTTTTTTTTGGATTATTTTAAATAAAATGCATTCATGGTTCATCGGAAATAATAAAAATAATAATGTGTATTATTTTTTTTAGGCAGAAGAGCTCCCTTTATAAGAGTGAAGCCGGAAAGTGAACTATTCTTTCAAAATAAATTGCAGAGTTTAGCCAAAGCGAACACAGAATATATAAATAGATTGTCCAAAATGAACGCCACAGAAATAAGAGATGAGTTTTCCAAATATGGCTTCAATACTAACACGCCTGAGGACGCATATTCGCAAAAAAACGCAGAGAAAAACGAAAATGACTACTACAAATCTTGGCTAGAACAAAATGGAGAACTAGAAGTATCTTTACTAAAAGCAAGTCAAATAAAAAAGCCGAAAGTCGTCACGAAAAACCAAAAATCTGAAGTGGAATTGATACCCAAAACTAAATCTGACAGTTCCAGTATTGCCACTAAAGAATGTTTCCCCAAAATCGGGGAGAAACAGATACGACGCAGAGGTAGACCGCCTCTGTTTAAAGATAAGAATTTAGAAGTTGGTATTGAGACTGTATTGAAGTCGGATTTAGATCAATTTTTGGAGGGAAAAGAGGTCAGTTCGTCAGGATTATCGCGCAAAGATTTAGAGAGAGTTATGATGGGAAAGTTCAACCCTAACAGAAGGTACTCGAATGAAGCCATGTGGGCAGCCCTGATGGACGTCAAAAAAGGTGGAAGTATTTATAGGTATGTATAATTATTTACTTTACATACATCATCATCTCAACTCATAATATAAGTGAATGGTCAACCACGCGAGCCAAGTGTAGATTAGTGGTACATAACCCAAGATAGTTTATCTTTATTCAAGCCAACCAAGCCACTACGAAATAATAAATTCAAATTAACTCAAGTTCAGTCTAGGCCAGAGGTTCCCAAACTTTTTTTCTCGTAGACCACTTAACATTTTCTAGTTTCGGTGGACCCCCTGGTTCTAAATTTCTACCACATTCCTTATTAAAACACTTAAAAAAAATTTTAGATTAGATCTAAGATAGACCCCCGTCGAGTCTTCCGTAACCCCTGGGGGTCCACCTAGGAAACTCATGAAGGTCAAAGTTTCTGAAGTTACCACCGGATCGGAAGAACCTTTTATTCTTATTATTATTAAAACAGTAGGAGCTTAAAGCTGATGCGTGTACAATGTTCCTTTTTATTTATTTTCAGAGCGGCTCAAACCCACAAAGTGCCACGGAAATCTCTCCGCAACTGGATGAAGCGGTGTCACATCAAGTCTTCCTTCCCCATGCCTCAACAGTTGAAACAATTCGTCGAGAACAGCAAGAAACAGAAAGAATACAAAAACTTCGACGGCTACCAAGCTCTGGCCGCCGAAAACCAGAATTACGTCGAAAAATGTGGAGCCGAAAACGACTTGGCTTACGAAGCTGAATTGGATTTCGGCAAGCATTTTCTATTTAATTCGAATGTTTCGAGCGAAGACGAGAATGTTAATAAAAATGATAAAACAGCGGAGGTTGGGGAGAATGGTCCAGATGGCGCCGCTATCAATATGTCATTGCACGAATAACTTAGATTTTTGAATTTTTCGACAGCTTGTCAAATGTTGCGTTTGATTTGAAATCTTTGCGATAAATGACATTACTGGGAAGAAGATTTTTCGAAAAAAAAACTAGTGTGTCATTTTATCGATAAAAATTTCTGACAACTGAAGTTAAGAAAATAATAGGTATTGGTAATTTTTATTTAAATTGATGGCTTGAGGAGTATACGACCTTTTTATAAAAAAAACTGCCAAAGAGAAAAAGCAAAGAAAACTAAATTTTGATTATAATTAGTTTTAATATATTAAATAGTTAATGTTTATTTACCCCAAAGATAAGGAAGTTATTTAATTATTTTTGTTTATACATTATTCCTATTTTCCTCGTTTCTTGCAATATGAAAATCCAAAGAAATCAATTTTTTTCATTTATAAAAATTCCAAATATTTTGTATTTTCGCATTCAAACTGTCAAAAAAAAGTATTAAATATTGCCAGTTTTTAACTTGGCGCGTAATCAGTATTTCCCATCATACAAAATACAAAATATTTGGTATTTTCATGTTTATTATTTATTTATAAGTATTAGTTTTAACATTTCGTGTAATTATTAGTGTTTAGTTAATTTATAATATTAATGTATAATGTAATGATTGGCCTTTAGTAAAAAAACGAGTGCTTGTCGGACTACGTCCAGTTATATAAAAAATGAAAAGACTTAAAGATGAAATTTTTAGATTTTAACATGGAATTAAAGTAAGAATTTGTTGTTTGCGGTTATTTTTGCTATATAACACATCTATACCTGAGAGGTAAGCAAAGACCTAGTGGTCATGAAAGATATGTCGCAGCGTGACAGGGAGCATTTTCGCCGTCTCTCTCACACAATAACAATCACCATACAAATCTCGTAAAAGATATGAGATATAAAATATGTTGAGTGCCGAGTTTGAATCTCGAGGTAGCGAAGGATTCATATAAATGAAATGACGAGGTCAGCAGCAGGGCTATTTTAAAACGTCGGAATCGATATCGGAAACGGCTTCAAAAAATTACGAGGCGAATTTCAGCTATTGCTATTTTAATTTCCGAAAACTTTTCGATGAATCGAATTGATATTTCCGTAAAGAAACATCATAAATATTCGAATTCGGAAATTAAAAAACCAATTGCGGAATATCGCCTCGGTAGTTTTTGAATCCATTTCCGATATCGAATCCGAGCGTTTTAAAATAGCCCTGCTGATGTCAAAAATAACCGCTCCAAACATAATTATAAATATACAGCTTAAAGTTTTACATGTTTTTGAAAGAAATGTAATTAATTTATTTGTATTTAAATACAAGTTTCTATGTACTTAATTAGGATTGCATTGTTTTGTACGGATGTGATGCTTTTTTATGAATAGTGTTTTATGTTTTACTAGTTTCCGCCCGCGGTTTCATCGAGGTACCTGTTGTTATCCCGGGATAAAAGTATCCAGAACATACTCTATCTGTGTGCCAAATTTTATCCCAATCCGTTCATCGTTTATGCGTGATTGAGCCATAAACATCTAAACTTTATCATTTATAATATTTTTGTAGTTGGCCAACTCAAGTCAAGATCAGAAAGTGTACTAACACAAAACTGAATGTCAAGATAAATTGTTTACCAGCCCACGTCCTTAGCCCATCTTACACTCTGGCCCATAAACTTTATGCAACAAGTCCGATTAATATCTCCGTTGTTACGTGAAAAAAATATCCAACAAACAGACTTTCGCATTTATAATATTACTAGCTGTCTCGCGCGGTTTCACCCGCGTTCCCGTGACAAAAAGTAGCCTATGTCACCCGGGGATAGTGTAGCTTCCCAACAGTGAAAGAATTTTTCAAATTTGTTCAGTATTTTCGGAGCCTATTCAATGCAAACAAATAATCAAATCTGTCCGCTTTATAATATTATTAGTATAGACTAGTTTTCTTCCTGTGATCCTCTGAAATTTTGATAAACTGCGCCATGGATGGCTGCGCTATGTAAGAACTGTGAAACTTGACATTATGTCAAGTTTCTGGACCCTAAGGTTTGAGCTGCCAATCAGTAATCCTTTTACTTTTTATCGATATTCACAAAATATTTGACACCATTCATAAAATAAGTAAAAAAATATTTAAGCCATACATTGATCCTTCATGTCCTCCCACTTAGATACCGATTTTAAAATGCTGAGAGTGTATAATACTACTGTTTTTGTATGGCAACACTATCGGTAACTGTCAAATGACATGTGTTACTTCTGTGTTGCTTGCTGTGCCTGTTTTATCCATTTTTGTGTAGGTAAAATAATTATTCACCTAAATCTCGTAATTACTTTTTTCTAATTGCTCTGCTTAGGGCTATTGAGAAGATAATTTTAGCCTGTTTTTTCATGAATAAAAAAAGCCAGACTCTAAATATAATAACTGTTTCAGCATAAATCCCACGGAAAAATCAGGCCTAGATATTATATTATGTTCCTATCAAATAATATTGCTGTTATGTTCAATAAGGTATTTTTTTTATTTCAGAAGCGTGTTTCTTATATTTTCAATGGTTAAAGACCATAAATCTCTCGGAAAATGTCCAATACTGAACATAGTATCCACTTTATAATGTCACATAAGATGAGTTGTAATTTTTTTGAAATACCACGTGATTACTCTGAGATACTTACTACACAAAATATTTCATGCGACCTTGCTCTGTTATGGTATTTCCTTGTAAAATTTATAAGAAATCTTATAAAACACCACATTGTGTCACTGAACTCATGATATTTGAAATCTATTTATATTTATAAGTAGTCCGCGTGATTTCTGATACTGAATTGTTTCACTAAAAAGGTTATTTCCTAGTTACCTTTACAAGCACAATAAAAAACCTATAACCTTCGTTATAAACCTACCTAGCTAACTGTGAAACATAGTTAAAATCCGTCAAATTTTCGAGTTATAAGCGAACCTACAGATAATAAATAAATTTAAATAAAATAAATTAATGGATCAAACAATTTTGATAGTTGAAGGTATACGGAACACGCGTTTATCCATCAAGTGCCTACTAGTATAAAACTAAATATACATAATACGTTAGTACATAAGTGGCTATTATGTAGATATACAATATATTAAATGTAATCTAAGGGTTGGTTACGCATTTGTTCGGGACGTGGATATTGGGGGGTCTCGATTCGGGACATTCAGAATTAAATCCTACAATTCTTAGTAAAGAGTTCTCTGATACTTTTACGGTATATTGTAATCCGATATTTATCAGGCATATCTGTAATTAAAATTAATATAAAGGTCACTTTACAAAATGAGAATAAAAATAAACCCTCTGTCAATATGGCTAGAATTGAAATTTACTTGTTGCAATGTATACCTATGAAATGACTTATTTTGATTAACATGCTATATTACGGGCCTTAGACACGTATTTATTAATCTGTCTCATCTCTAAGATAGATAGATCGACGCGAAACTCGGCAAGGCCTCTTGGAAAACTTCTTAAAATCGGGACATGACCTAATTATCCCGTCCCGTCCCATCCAAATGTGTAATAACTTAAATGTTGTATGCAGTATTACAATACTTACATTTTGCGGTTTATTTCTCATCGTTAGATCGGTTGTACTTAAATAGTGTAAAAAATACGATTTTACCAACAAATTATAAAATAAAATTGTTTTTATTCGTCACCCATTTGGAATGTTAGATTTGTTGATTGCTATTGCTATTTTGACATTATTACCTAATTCAGTAAGATTGTGTTCGAATAAAAATACAGAAAAATAAATACATTTTTTACTTTGAAATGGCCTTACGTTTGGATTGTAGAATAAAAAAAAAACATTGCCGTCTGAAAAAAGGTATATACCTAAGTTTGAAGTAGTTTCACATTTTAGCAGTGCAAATCTAACTTTACAATTAATTTTATTTTATAAATAATGTTTTTATTGATATGAAACTATGCGAAATCAATTTTTGCAACGTGGTCCGCCCGTTTATAAATAACTATTATTATGGGTAACATTATTGTACCGTTTTTGCTGTATTACAGGAGTTAAATAAATAAAATGTATTGAAAAATTACTTGTGTTTTATTATAGTGATTTGCTTAACATAAAACACAGGCTTTCTACGCCCCACGTAGTTCACCCCTTGGGAATTACATTTTGAAATACACTAGAGTCTGGCAAACGATAGTAGAGACTGAATAATAGCGGCAAATTTAAAAATTAGCATGGCAACCCCAAAATTTGTGTGGTATGGTACGCACGGCTTCAGCAGGGGTATTTTAAAACGTCGGATTCGATATCGGAAACGGATTCAAAAATTACCGAGGCGCATTTAAGTAATTGCTATTTTAATTTCCGATAACTTTTCGATGAATCGAATTGATATTACCGTAAAGAAACATCAAAAATATTCGAATTCGGAAATTAAAATAGTAATTGCGGAAAATCGCCTCTGTCGTTTTTTGAATCCGTTTCCGATATCGAATCCGAGCGTTTTAAAATACCCCTGCAGATGACGCTATACATTTCCAATATAAGTCTGACCTCTCATTGTACGAAAATCCTATACAATTGGAGGTCAGCTTATACTGGAAATGTATAGATTGATCTGTATGTACGAGTAGGTATATAAAAAGTTTGCTAATAATTCGAGTGTCTACTTTCGTTTGCCAGACTTTACCTTAGTGGTTGCCACCCTAATAAGGACTGCAAGGTTCCTAGACCCTGCGGTTAAAGCTGTGTGTGCATCAGTCAGTTTCTACTTTTGAATTTTTATATTGCATGAATGTTTATTACCTACCTCGAATAATGAACTAATTCTTAAAATGCAGTTGCAATTTAGCATAAAATCTGCAATTTCTAAAGAATCATGGCGAGATCCATACATTGATATGCACATTTTAGAGGGTTTTTAATCATTTCCAATTTTGAGTATACATTACCAGCAAAATATACCTACTTGAAATATTTTATAAACCCCGCAAAACATAACAACAACATAACGGTTTTGGTCGCGATTCGCCGGCATGGCATAGAATGTGGCATTTTAACCCGGGGATCTACAAATATTTTGAATACCTCAAGTTATTCAACACACCAAGGAACAATTGTAACGTCATTTCAACGTCTCTAAAAATCTAGATTCTTTGTACAAATCTTGCCATGACTCTTTATATTTTTAGTACGCGCATAGACATAGCATCTAGCTATGTAATCATAACTAAAGGAACACTCCAAATAAACCCAAGAGCGGCTTTTCCTCGCTTTTTACAAAACGCTTGCAACCCTAACCCCACCTGTAGGAAGCCAGGAAAAGAAACGCCCTCAAGCGCTCAGTGTTGCCAGCCTTACCACTTTATTTAACTAACTAAACTAAAGGGCGGTTTCTTTACCTTGCTTGTTACAGGTGTGAGGACGTCCACGGAAATTGTGACGCGACACTTCATCGACATGGACCACGGGATACCTCTGAACATACATGCGAGACCACGGATCGTCGGCCGCCGGCCAAACGCCATCGTCAATATTGAAACGGACGTTTTCCAAGAAAAATCATACAAACAATATTCTTCCCAGCATTTGCGAGATGCCTTAATCGCAGTCAAAAAAGGTTACAGTGTCTATGCAGCGTCAAACAAGTATGGTGTGCCAAGGAAAACTTTAAGGAATTGGATGGAAAAGTATGATATTAAGAGCCAGTTTTCTAAGGGCAGGCGAGGAGCGAGAACTACTTTGTTGGACCCTTTGGATTTTATGGCGGAGAGTGAGAGGTTTGATGGACAGGTGAAGTTGAAAATCGCTACGGAAACGCAGCGTTAGGTCGGTGAGGGATTTGGGAAACGCAGTTGAAACGCTGATATTTGACGCTCTTGTTTTAGGGAATGAAATGGAAGTTAAAGAAATTAATTCCCTAGGCGATTTTGTGGTAAGCATACTGAACCTAGCCAGTCCAACCCATCTTCTCTCTTTAGCTGTATTGCCAGGATTAAAATTCAAATGGTTTTTTTTTAATTAAAAGTCATATTTTAATAATTGATATAAACTATTTGTAATGAATATATATTTCACGCAACATAGATGTATTGTCATTAGTTCTAACTACAGGATATCAAACAGCGTTTCAATTGTTAACTACCACAATACTTGTAAATGGGAGCCAACAGGACTTGAAATAGTCATAGTTACGTAGTTAATCTTGCCAAAAATATATCTAATTAAGAACATAGGATATTTAAATATGTATTATTTAATTTTTTTTTTTTTTTTTTGTCCCACTTTTACTAAATACATAAAATACCTTTAAAAAGATTAAAGCTTACTGCAAGTTATCTCATATTAAAAAGTTATATTTTGTGTCTGTGAAACTCATAATTAGTGTTGATAATAATACTAATATAACAGTCTTGCTGCAGTGAGCGGAGACTCTGAAGTGCAATCTTTGAAATCTGCATTTTCAGAATATATATTAAAGTACCAGAACTAGTATATTTATTTTACAACAGATTACCTTTTTAAAAATTATGTTTAAACTACGTTTATGACTAAGTTGTTATTTATTAAACTTTGAAATGAAGTGAAATATTTTACGCTACAACAGGCACTTATGTACAGTCTGACTCTAATATTGGTTCGGAAGGTCACATTTACTGAGATGTGCCGGCAAAAAACTCACCACTTACTCATTTCAAAACAAACCTATCAGTGTTTCCGGCAGAGCGAGCGCTTTTAGACAAACCATTCTTACCATAGCAAAAAATCAAATTATTTCCTAATTCTATAACTGCAGTTTCACAAATCTCGAGGACAATGAAACTTATTATAATTATTTTCCGCGTGAATACAGCCTCATTTGAAGGCTGACTATTATATTTACAGGGACACGAAAAATTAGTTTTTAAGAGCCAAAGAATTAAGTACTTAAAATATATTTTATTGTATTGTAGTTTAAAATTTCATAAATAAGTATCTTCACGTTGCGTATGAAGGGGCTGTATTGCTGATCATTGGACTCCCATACAGCTATAGTTCTCTCTTCAAAGCCTGTCTGGGTGTGAAGAGATATTTGCAGGTAATTCGCGACTGATACTCCTGGAAGGCTACGGTAACCGTAGCTACGTAGGGATCCACTTTTGGCAGTACTAAGGTGCACAGTACAGCAACATACCCGCTGTATTCCCATTAAATATGTAACGTGGAGATTTAAATATGTACTTAAGCTCATCTAGTCTAATTTATAATTAATTCTAAGGTATAAAAATAAATTATTTATAATATTAAATTAAAATCGCGAGTGTCAAAAATTTATAAAGGTATTGTAGGCCGAATTATTTAAGTCAATACGAAAAACATGCAATTTCCTATCTACACTCCGTATTAGGTTAATCCAGTCTATGCTGTTCACAAACGCTGCGTGAAAAGGTATATTATTATTACGATTTTTAAGTTAGGTCACACTTATTGTATAATATCTACAATTTATACTAAAGTTGTATATTTTAAACATCGATTAGTACCTCCTTGATATAATATTATTATTAAATTTTATGATAAAAGGCAGCCAACGACGGCAGGTAATTCTTTTTTAAGTTCCTAAATAGGCCAAAGTAGTGTAATAATAATAAATCCAAAGGATTGTTTAATTTTACTTTTAAGACTATTTTCCTATTTTATTCTTTCTGTATCAACGATTTATTATTATAATACTTGTACTTATTAATTATAATTAGGATAGTAAATTATTGTAATAATCGGTCAGTGGCAATTATATTTTTACAGTAAAATATAATAATACCGGTCATAAATATGGTCATGAACTCCTCAATCATTCCTTATCCCTTCTTTAAGTATTTATAAATAAAAAACAAAATAAAATTGATGCATCGATTAGTTGATAAAATAAATTACATATTTAAACTTATTTGTTTACCAATATACTTTTTCACTGTAATTATTTTATTAAACCCAATCAGAAAAATAAAACACTTCGCTAAATTGCGGAAAAAAATATATAAACCTATCGTTGACCTAACTATGAGCGAATATAAAAATCCAATAATGGCGCCCTCGTTTTAGGTATCATGGTTTTTTGGTCAGGTGTTTCATATTTCATTGTATACTATTTTATAACTAGACTGTAGTCTAGTCTATACCCAATGTAACTCCTTTCCCTAATTCATTTCACAAGCACGGATCTAAGGGTAAATAGATCTTCTCCCTCCTTCTTTCTCCTCTTATAAGGATACCAGAAAAATAAATAAGATGACTTTTCAAGTTTCATATATGTATGAGTCATATAGGAACATAATTTATTTATGCTTTCACGCATGTCAAATGTATTTTTTTATTATAACATACAAGCCTGTGTGTCATCAAATAAACTCTTTTCTACCACCTTTACACTATGTAATTGGTAATACTAATTATTTGTAATTATAATTATAAGTGAAATAATTATTAATTATTCGTAAAAAGCCATTATTATAAGCATTGTACGGGTGACTGTATCGAAGGATAATAAAATAATAATTAAATATAATGATTTTTGTCGTGATTCTTTTTGTTTTATTTTCTTATTCTAATTTCCGTCACTTGTTTTATTTTTCACATTGTCAAATAGCCTATTGTAATAGCAGACTTGGGTCCCTGAAAACTTGAAAAGGTTTTCTTTTATAACATTTTATTAACCTTTTTGACAAAGGTAGGTACTTATATTTTAAACTCCAAAATATTCTACTATCACAGAGTACGTTCGTCTCTGAAGTAGGCCATGAAGATACAATGTTTGGAAGGCACTATTACTTACTACTATTACATATGAGCATCAGTCTGTTTGTATATGCGTAAGATAGCATGCGGCCCGCCTGATGATAATCGGTTCCGTAGCCTATGGACGCTTGCAACGCCAGGGCACAGAATAGATAATGGTACTGCCGCCAAGAGTCCATGGCGGCGACTCGCACGTTGCCGGTACTGCAAATACCTATCTCTGCACCCTTATTGAACTAGGTACTTCATGCTAAGAAAATTATAAGTAAGTAAGTAATGGAATGGAATAGAGAAAGTAAATAGTAGTTAGTATAGTTTTGTAAAATCGTCAACACAAAAAACCTAGATACCTATAAATTGCTACATGTAGGTACCTATAATGTTGTTGACCCTACATATATGTACCTAATTTATATTTGCCTTCAGTACACTTTGCGAATGACGTGAAAATGCCGGGGGGAGGAGAAAATAATATTCGTTTTCTTAAACGCAAAATTCATAGTCCATTTAAGAGGGTCAAACATACGCTAACGTATAACGTAGTGTAGGGCGCCCTCCAGCGAGATGGAGTGACGATCTGCGAAAGGCTGCTGGTAGGAAGTGGATGCGTCGAGCCGAAGATAGGGCGAGATGGCGCGCATTGCGTGAGGCCTCTGTCCAGCAGTGGACTGCTGTAGGCTGATGATGATGATGATGAAACATACGCTGCGACATGGAATTGAATGTTCGGAGTTAATAGTCAAAGCCGTTTATTCAATTTAGGCCCTAGGAGGGCACTGCAGTTACCACTGGTTTGGAAGTAAGTTCTACTGGGGAGAAACGGAAAGAATATCAGCAGGGTTACATTTTTAGGACATTTGACTATATTGGTTACTTTGATTCCAAATGTTTAAATCTTCAAAATTAAATAGCTACCAAGCATAACGCATAACCGTACAAAACACACGTTAATTAATTCGGCCAATTACAAATTGCCAACAGACTTCGCGATAGCCAACGTGCAGTGTCAGTACGACAGTCCGTCGGACACGGAGCCGGACGAGCGGCCGGTCGCGCGCCCGCCGGACGACCACACGTACGACACGAGAGATGAACCGCCCGCCTTTATCATACAACATGTTAATGCAGTAAGTATTACTTTATCTTTGTTAGTAACCGTTGTTAGTACGTGATATAGACCCCCCCTAGACTACTACTTGTCGTCAATCGATGTCGACAAACATCATGTCTGGATTGTTAAAAATCACATGATATTTCGATTTGAAATTTCAATCCCATACCAAGGTTGATCGTTTACTAACAATGACGATTAGTCCTGTCTAGTTGAGCTATAATTTTAGAGCATTTTGGGTTTTTATCGATTGCATGATTGAGGACTTATCACAAACTTACACGTTCGACCCTTCTTAATATCAGATGCGTTGCCAGACGTCCCGATTTTGGAGGGACGTCACGATTTTTAGCCCAAAATTGAATGTCCCACGCGGAACAGGCTCAGTCCCGCGTGGGTTTTCAAGCATTAGTCGATCTCGACGATGAAATCATCGTTGGACATAAAAGTGGGATATTATAAAGACACCACTGCACAGAAATAGTACCAGCTTTCCTGTGACGCGTCTTAAACACCGCAGTGGTGTTGAAGTAGAACCGCGCCTAACTATCTACAAGTTTCTACGGAATCCTAGGTGCTCAAGTAGCTTTCGGCGATAAAATCCCGCTTTATATACTCAAGAGTTTAAAAAATCTCGCTTTGCCCGAAAAAAAAACTGGCAACGCTGTATCAGATAGATGACTGTATAGTGCGTTCCAGATATATGCGCTTGATTCGTCTATGCGTCATTCGACGGATATGGCAATATACACATTGAAGCGTTGTGTACATAGATACGTTGGACGTCAAACCTCTTTGTATGCATGTTTTCTTGATCTCAGCAAAGCATTTGATCGTGTTGATTATAATAAGTTATGGGATAAAATGGCTAGATCAGATATTCCAAGCACGATAACTAGGACTCTGAAATTTTGGTACGAACATCAGACTAACGTAGTGAAATGGGGGGACGCCATCTCGGACACCTACAAGCTTAAATGTGGTGTGAGGCAAGGTGGAATTACCTCTGCTTTCTTATTTAACTTTTACGTAAATGACTTGATCGTGGAGCTCACTAGGTCTGGCATTGGAGCACATATTGCAGATGTTTGTATAAACAATATAAGCTATGCTGATGACATGGTCTTGCTCTGCCCCACGATCAAAGGACTAGAAACTCTGATTGGGATTTGCGAGTCATACGCTAAAGATCATGGATTGTTATATAACGCAAAGAAAAGTGAACTACTAGTTTTCAGAGCAGGAAAAGGCCCCGAATATGTACCTCCAGTATTTTTGGATGGTGTGCCTATTAATGTTGTAGATAAATTTACTTACCTGGGGCACCGTATCACTAGTAGTTTAAAGGATGATGGTGATATAGAACGAGAACGTAGGTCTTTGACAGTAAGAGCAAATATGATTAGTCGTAGATTTAGTCGCTGTACAGCAGAGGTCAAGAAAACTTTGTTCCAAACATATTGTCAATCGTTTTATACATGTAGTCTGTGGCTGCAACATACCAAGCGTACACTCAACACTATTAGAGTACAGTATAATAACGCTTTCAGAACCATCATGAGATTACCTAAATGTTGTAGTGCTTCCGGAATGTTTGCAGCTGCTAGAATTGACGGTTTTCATGCAATAATGAGGAAGAGGATTTATTCTTTTAGGACGAGACTATGTCGAAGTAATAATGTTATTATAATGGCTTTATGTGAGAATGTTTTTAATGTAATTGACAAGAAATGGACGCGAATAGTGACAAGTGAAAACGCAAATTTATGACATGTATAATTTGTATAATCTGTAGTAATATCTATAACCTACTAACAATATTTTTTTAAGACATTCTTTGTAACTACTAACACACTATGGGTCTAGAGCCTGAAAATAAATGATTATTATTATTATTCTCTTTATTTATTTAGTTTCTTAAAATTATAATTTTTTATAACATTAATTTATAAAATCAAAAATATTATAAAAAACCTAATCCTATGTAAATATGATTAATTTTTTTACAATATTTTTATAAAATCTTATTATTATTGATCAAAATCGGAACTAATCGTATATAAGGCATATTTCGAACCTTTCCTTAACAAACAGCGCCTTCAATAGCGCCCAGACTTTGTCTAGCACACACTTTACTTCTTACCTATATAAATGGAAATGCAGATTCGAGTACATAGTAGTACGCTGCCCACAATTAGTCGTAACTCACAATATTCCGCCCTCTCCGTCCCTCATTAACGCCCTAAGCTAAGTTTCGTTCCCCTTTCGGGATACGCAGGTATGTACCTAATAAACTTTACGCGTAAACCTACTTAACACTTCTAGTTCTATAAGTCTACAATCACAGGCATAAACCAATCATGTTCATGTCCAGACAACTCGGATACACAGCGTGTCGTCGCAGGCGCCGTTCGTTGAAGTGCGGCCCAAGACCATGACGATGGAGCCCTCCTACAAGCCCGCCGTTAACGTCATACATGTAGGAGAGCCACAGGTGAGCATTGAAACTTAATTTAACTGTTACAGTGATTTATAGATAACGCGCACAGTATTTCCCTAAATTGAACCCCTTAGGGAGTTAAAAGCGCTCGTGGTGTAGCAGATTAGCCGTTCTTAATCGATCGGCAAAGTTAAGCTACGCCTGTCGTGGTCGGTACCAAGATGGGTGACCGCCTAGTGGGATTTCAAATCGAGCGTTTCCGTGCTTCGGAAGGCACATAAAGCCGTTGGTCCCGGTTATCACTTAATTGTGATAGTCGTTAAGCTAGTTGGATGCCTCCTAGGCGGCTTGAAAAATTCCAACAGTAGGTTGACCACTAGCCTACCTCCACCGATCCGCAGTGGGCGCGCGTGGTGGAGTATTGCCCTTGCCCTTTCACCTTAATTTGTGAAAGGAGGCCTGTGCTCAGCAGTGGGACATTATAGGCTGATGATGATGAGGGGGTCAAATATTTTGGATTTCTGAGCAGAAAGCTAAATGAAAAAAAAAGAAATATCTTTTATTGCTGCAAAATACAACACAGTAGGTTGTACAAATGATACACATAAAGTATAAATCTTAACATACTATTTACAAAAAGAACCTCATATCGTAACATAATATTGTATTAAGCAGATACAATTCCTGAGATGGATATCATCAAGGTTTCACACTAGGGTGCTAGTTTGTATGTGTTATAAAATCGGCCCTGAATTAAATATAGGCCCATGTTAAAGGTGCGCGTCAATAAACCAATATGTTTAGGTATCGGCGACTCCGGAGTACAGCATGAACAAGCGCATCCGACGCAGCGAGGGCGTGCTGCGCGCCGCCGCCGACTGCGTCAGCCGCGGCCTCACCTTCCAGACCGTCTCCGAACAGTTCAACATACCTATCTCTACTATACGGTGAGTAAACCACTTCCATCGCATATACACCAGAGGGCGGTGGCTGCCACACTCGTCTTACTTGTGAATAATTGCTTTCCACACTGTTTACGAATTACCTATTCAACATACCTATCTCTACGAGACGGTGAGTAGATCAATAAAGAGAAGAGGGCGGTGGCTGCCACATGCGTCTTATGAATAATTGCTGTCCAGACTGTCTCCGAACAGTTTACCTATTTCTACTATACGGTGAGTAGATCACTTCCCTCCAATAAAGAGCAGAGGGCGGTGACTGCCACACACTTCATACTTATGAACTGCTTGTGGGCGCTGGTCTTATTTATCTGCCAATAAGTACAATTATTGTCAGTAAAAGTAAAGTGTTAATCTATACCTACCTATTTATAAGGAAAAACTGACTTATTGAATGATGCACGCGCAGCTCAAACCGCAGGGTCTTTGAAATTGACCTTTTGCACACAAGTTCGCTATTGCCTACGTGGTAGAAGATTGCGTTTGAAACCGCAGGGCGGAAGCAAGTCTTGTGTAAGTGATCTTCTTTTAAAGAAGAGTAGGGAATAGCTGAATTGTACTGCTATTTAACTACATTCGTTTTGAATTTAAGATGAGTGCAAGAGAGTGATGCATAGCGTAAACTGTTTTACTTAACAAAATGTTTTTATATTACAGGTTCTTCATGGCGAGGAAAGGAATCTTGCCGACGCGTCGACGCGGTCGCACCACTACTCAGGTAAATAATCTTAACTCTAACCACTACCGCGATCTAGTGATGAATGCCGGAACCTTCCTAACCAATGCTACCAATATATGTTTCTTAATAATAACACAATTTAGTGAATGCGAGTAGGGTAGAGGCACCAATAAATGAACGTTTAAGGGTTTTGTCCATCTTTAAATAGCTATAACTCAGTCATTTCATGACATAGGCGCTTGTGGTTTTTTTCAATAATACCTTAAATCCTTATTAATTGAAGGATTAAAGTAATTATATCCTACAAATTCAAATATTTTTTTTTAAATTGTAAATGTAGGAAAATTTAGGTTTTACCCCTATAGTTGAACACTGAGCCCTAATTATGAACGTTTTGTACCCAAAAGTTGAACTAACATTTGAATAGGAGTAGATTCCATATTAGTTCGTTCATTTAATGGATTAATGAACCATAAAATGAACGAATAATATTCTAAGTGAATATTATTCGTTCAACTTGAGGCAAATATACCCAAAGGTTGAACGAATAAAATGTGAACCGTTCAAATTTCGATCACCGATCTTAATGGTGATTCTATAGGAAAGTTAGGTTTAACATAATCAAAAACTCTAAAATAATTTGTTCAACTTTTGGTAACTAAGTTCATAAATTTAATAAAATTCATTTGAGTATTTTTGTTTTTGTGTTTAATCGTTAACTTAAAGATTTTAATGGGTATAAAAATTAGACCTTTTTCCATTAGTTGAACGCCGTTCATCTATTGGATCAAGTGAACAAAATTGAATCCATTACTTGAACAGTAAATTTCTCTAAAAAACGGTAAATAATGTAATAATATTTATTAAGTTATTGAAAGCAGAATATATCAAGATTTTATTCCAACCAAAACTGCTCTAATATGACATTAATTCTTTCTATACGCTGACAATGTTCTTAAATTTGGAGGGACTTACCGTTAGAAGGTTTCCATATAAAACCGATTTTTGGCGGGTACCGAACACATAAAAAATTCACCGCAAGCGCGTCTGGGCTGTCATTGTCAATGTTGTTAAGGAATATGGAAGAAAAAATATTGCCTTATGGGGAAAAAAATATTGCAAACATGTAAATTTAGGGATTATATTATATTTCTTTAATTTTCGGTCGATCGTTCATCTATTGGGGGTCGGTCATCTTTTGGTGCCACTACCCTATACAATATTACCTATTAAATAAATAAAAAAACTATTTAAATATTTTACATTTTAATTACAGCCAGCAAGAGCATGCAATAGTCCCGAGCCCCCATTTCACATGCAGCATTTCAAATTACCAGATATGGTGGCATTCCGATCGGATTGTGAGGTAGACCCGCCAAACGATAACTAGGTAACACCGTAGTATATTATTAGCTCTGTTGTAACACTGAAAATGTACTGGCAGCACTGATAAGATTTGCAGCTTTTGAACAAATGTGGAAAGCCCTATTTGATGACAATGAGGATGGGTAGTTTTTGCGCAGGAAAGAATAATAATTAAGCTTGTAATTAGACTGGGTAATTTTACAGGTTTTATCAGAATTATTTTAGATTTGTGCCTCTTAAAATAGTGAACTCCATTGTCAGTTGCTGGCAATATTGATAAGTAGATTCGTTCTAACTGGTTTTTATCACAACTACAATTTGTATGTAAATTGCGTATTACTCTATAACATAATAAGAAGTAATATTTTAGAGTAAATACAAAACGATGTGTATAAAAATGAATAACATTAGAATCTCAATAAGTATGTTTAAATAATGTAGTATGTACTCGTATTGTAGAAAACAATTTTAATACGAGTAACACGAGCGCAGTGAGCAAAAGACTAGTATTATATCCAGTGCAATAATATATTTTTAAACACATTTGATTTTAATAATAATAAAACAAAGCTTTAGTCAAAAGTTGTGGCCTTTTATCAACTTATGTTTTATATAGGGATATTTTATGATAAACAAATTAATTTTATTTTATATCTACATATATTCAATTTAGCGTCATCTAGTGTATTTGTGACTTGAATTTATTCTGTCACAGTATTTGCGAACTAGATGGCGTTAAATACTTAGATATCTTCTGTTCAAAACATAAGTCATAAATATGACAGCTTACAGATCATGTCTCCCGGAAGGTTTATCTTTTGTAACAATGTGTGTCATGTGACAAGCAATAATGTAACTTGTCTATACAGAAAAGCATTTTTAACGTATTTTAGTTGTACAGTAAATAAGTATTTAACTTTTTAACAATTATTGTTATCGATTGTCACAAATAATGATCTTTTGATTAGGATACGACTGTGTAGTATTTAATCACAAAATTATAAAACTACGCCTTTGTCATATTTTGGAATTCTATGATAGATATCAACACAGATAGATGCAGCTAAAATTACCAAACCAAACCAAAGGCAGCTTAAACTTTTGTTTTTTTTTTCTATTCTACAGTATTATCTCAGAGTATATAAATACTACGTACAAGTATTATTAAATGAACAAAATAATGCTTAGTTATTAAGTCATAATTTCAGTCGTTTATAAACAGTACGATTTTTGATACTATTTTTGCAATTAATATTTTGTAGTGCCATTTATCTCAATTAATTTTGTGTAGTCTCAGTATTTTTTTAATATTCCGGGATGTTAGAGCCTCCCGCATGATAACTCAATGAAACAGAAAACTTGTAGTTTTGAAAAATGTATACAGTAGTTGTGAGAGTGTCTAGGTATTACAAGCGTAATAAAAGTATTTTTGTGTATTATCGTCTTATTTGTTGCTCCCTATATCCCCAAAAATTGAGTTATTATTGGTTATTGAGACGTTTGGTCGTTTTCTGGATATCCTAAACGGGTGGACGCATAGATGTGTAAAAGAATGTCTAAAAGATGTGTAAAAGAATATCTAAAAGAATGTACAATTTTGTGAATCTCTTTCTGGTTCTTTTCTTCTGAAGCTGACTTCCGACCCGGTAGGTAACTTAAGTAGCTTCCACCTTCATAAGTGCCCTTATATGCCCACTGGCGTCAATCTAGATTAAATTTTAACCATTAAATCAGAAGTTACATAATCCCGCGGCGGCAGTCTGTAATCTTAAATCAAAAAAGACATTCTGACACGATCCCATTACAACTCCATTGCCACTGAGCCAATTAGTAAAATCATAATGATTTCGTTTCCAACCCTTAGTACTAACTAGTACTCGTGACTTTAGCCCCTTATTGCAATGGGAAGTCTTTAGTCCCTTATTACTTTGATCTGCCTTTAACTCCAGTATGATGCTTTCTTCGTTTTGTACAGGTCGGCAACACATTGTCAATCCACCTGGTATTGCAAATGTCTATAGGCGACGGATACCGCTTACCATCAGGTGGATAACCTGCTTGCTTATCAGCCTTCTGACATAAAAAAAAACTTTTTAACAAAAAAATTAAACGCAAAAAATAATGTTGAATATAACTTGGAATTTTATAAGGTTTTGAAGTCGGTGATAAACCAATAACCTACGTAGGTATGCATTTTTTTTTGTAATATTTGTTTATTTATCCTATAACCTCCTCCGTTTTTTCGTCGGTTAAAAAAGGATCAAGGCTAGAAGAAATAAAACAAATTAATATTTCTAAAACATTAAGTTTATTTGACTTACACTAAGTACGGTAAGGCATCAGAAAGGCTGGACGCTTTTATACTTTGTACTGTTTACTGTGAGGTTAAATACGTGATGGGTGCGCGCCACTCGTGTCAGAGGGAAACTTGATAGTGCGATGCCGGTTCTAGGTATAGCGACATCTAGTGGCGAGAACTAGTACAATTATTTTATAGGTAAATAACTTATAGAAGTTTACGTTTATGCTATTTCAATTATTTGAAGTATAATAAAATATTTAAGAGAATTTACAATTATTACAATATTATAAAACAGTGACATCTAGTGGTGAGAACCCTTCAAGTCAGAACAACCCAACCATTCGGCACAATATTAGATCATTTTTTCGAGCCAACATCGCACTAACACTAAAGTATTAATGTAATTATTGATATGTAAAATTATTGTTTGTGTTTTTAACAATTATTCGTAATAATTCTAATAAAATACAATTCCGCGCGGAACATTTGAGACATTAGCAAAAATACGAATGTTTCTGAAATAAAATACCATTAAAAAAATTAAGTACTTTATAAGCCCAAGTTTTTTTTATTAAATCATTAGCGTCAGGTTGATTGTCAGTGCTTATCTATACCTCTAACTACTCCACCGATCAACATGAAATTTGACACGCAGATAGCCTATGGTATGGAGAAGGACATAAGCTACTTTTTATCCCGGGAACACGGGTGAAACCGCGGGGGACCGCTAAATTGTTTCGTAGTAATATAACAAAGTTCCTAAACACGACGAGAAAGCAAAATCTTCACGAATTTTGTCCGTCTATCCATGCAATAAATAATATGTTTTTAGTTTAATTTATAATTAAAAATATCTATAAATTGATATCGTCAAGCAGTTTTTATATTATATTTCAGAAACATTCTTACAAAAATTGTGAAAAATATTTAGTTTTTTATAACTGTGATGTTTTTTAAAGCTTCAATCATGGCATAAATCTCACTACCATTAAAAGACAATCTCAGCATGATCAGTGATGACGACCCCGAAGGTGCACACACAAAGCGTAGAGGGTATCTGGTGACTTTGGTAGCCAGCCAGGCGGGTACTACGAAGTACCCAATATTCGAGCCAGCGACTTATGTGGTGGGTAATGAGATATATACCGTTTTACTGATAATTTTATGTACATTTGTGAATATAGTTAATTATTGAGGATTATAAATGTATTATTTTTTGTATGTAAAGCATTTTTTGGTCGGACAAGTAGGTAAATTATTATTTCGTTTTTGATACTTATAAATATTGTTTAAAGTTATATTTTATTAGTAGCCAGTACGGCAGTCCTTTCACAAATGAAAATAGTTTTTTTTTTCAAAACATCAAAATTACTATAATCGTCAGTACAAATAAACTATAGTAAACTTTAAACAATACTTATAAATTATTAGTATTATATTAATAACTAATTAAGAGGTAGACCATCCATCTCATACATTCCACAATTATATAGAATAATTATTTACTATAAATTGTATAATTACTATCATACTTGCGGTTACACTAATATCCTGGGACATTCCTCACAGACGGTCATCTGATACCAAACTAAGCAGAGCTTGTACCGTGGAAACCAGATAACTGATATAATAAACACTTTGCCAAACATCAAATAACTACTTCAATGAATACTTCAAGTAGATTTGCAATGATAATTTTATAATTGATTATACAATTTATAGTAAATAATTATACACACTTTAATTCTTAATAAGTACTATTATATTTAACAAAACTGGCCTAGTATAACTAAAGGCAAGCTAAATGTTATTCTGTTCACATATTGAACACACTATAAATATTCGTTTATTATCAAGACTGATATAGTTTTTTAATTCATTTTATAGCTGCACAAAGAAAAAAATTACTATAATTTAACTATAACTCGCATAATATTTGTTTACAACCTTATTTATTGTGCTATTATTTAAAAATACATCCAAAAAAGCCCTAATTAGATATGTGTGGGTCGGAAAAGCTTTAATACAAATATATCAAAATAAAAACGATTATATTTGATAAATGAGCGGGAAAACATTGTCTATAACATACCATAACAAATATAGACTTAACAGTAAAATGTTGACAACACGTGTAAATTGCCAGCACACACAGCTACTTTTGATCGCGTCTTAATGTCGCCAGTGTGTACCAATCCTAACGCAACTAATAATAAATATTTACAATTAACAATGAGTATCACTAATGCTGCTTAATTAAAAAAATATAACTGGTAATTATTAATAATTTTATGGCAACACTTAAAGAAATGTAGGAGTCGATGCGAAATAAAAACATTAAAAATTATAACTACAAAGTTTTTCGAAAATTTGTGTTGATTCTGTTGTTTACAAAATAAACGAATTTTAATCGCATCACATCTCTTTCTTACAAACACAATTGAAAAAGGATAGACAATATTTAAAGCTGTCAAATTAGCCTATGCCATTTTCATTTACGGGAAAATAATCGTGACCAATTTTGATGACGACTAAAGAATAATGGCGAGATTTGTACAAAAAAAAAGACTTTTAGAGACGTTGAAATTACGTTATTATTGATCCTTGGTGCCTAAGGAATAACTTGAGACATTTAAAATAATTTTAGATCCCCGGGATAAAAATGCGATATTCTATGCCATGCCGGCGAATCACGACCAAATCCATTATGTTGTTGTTATGTTTTGCGAAGTTTATAAAATGTTTCAAGTATATTAATATGTTGCTGGTAATGTAATCTCAACATTCATCATCATCATCATCATCATCAGCCTATAATGTCCCACTGCTGAGCACAGGCCTCCTTTCACAAATGAAGGTGATAGGGAATAAGCAATAATCCACCACGCGTACCCACTGCGGATCGGTGGAAGTAGGCTAGAGGTCAACCTACTGTTGGAATCTTTCAAGCCGCCTAGGAGGCATCCAACTAGCTTAACGAATATCACAATTAAGTGATAACCGGGACCAACGGCTTTACGTGCCTTCCGAAGCACGGAAACGCTCGATTTGAAATACCACTAGGCGGTCACCCATCCAAGTACCGACCACGACAGGCGTAACTTAAGCTTAACTTTGCCGATCGATTAAGAACGGCTAATCATGCTACACCACGAGCGCCTCAACATTAAAAGTGATTAAAACTCTCTAAAATGTTTTTTTTGTACAAATCGCCATGATTATTTACATTGAAAACATGCAAAGAGGACTTGAATTTGTCGCGAGATGCGCTAGTGTAGAGTGAGATCCTAGAAATGTCAAATATACTGAACGTTTACTTTGCGAGCTTTTCATCGTGGATTTCCACTAATTATTCATGATTTTTGTGTTCTGTATCACTGTTTAAGGCGTGTTTTGTCTTTCGGAAATGTGTCCTCCTTTTTTCCGAATTTATTTGGTTATTATAAATTATATTGCCGCGCTAACTAATTCTTTTTCAACGACAGCGATAGGACCTTACTCGCTGTTCCCAACTGGTGAGACACAGGAACGATAGGCCTCATTTGACAGGATAAAATTATCCATCCTTTTCTTATGTTCTTTGTTAGAAAGAGATATAGTAAGACTTAAGTTTGTTAACAACAAAATCAGCACAGTAAGATTTACGCTGAAAATATATTGGCATGACGTTAAAAAAAGCTGTTATTTTATATGCTATAAGTTATAACGTTAGAAAGTTTATTATGTGCTAATATTATGTTTTTAAGACTAGGCCGTTTTTTTAGCTGCTATTTCCTTTTATGCTGTCGACTTCGGAGTATTTATTTTAATATCATGCCAATATATTCAAATCTGTATACACATGTAGTTACTAAGGCACTATTCTAACACCTAAAACAATACATATTATCTGTCCTTGTCGAGTGCGAAAGAGATAGATATAGGCAAGGTGCTATGTGGCAAAACAAGAGATCTATTCACTCGTTACCGTTAGTAATAACGGCGTCAACGTTATTTATAACGCCGGTTAATAACGAGTCGTTGGCGTTGACATCACTATCGATCGCCGGTAAATTATCTATGATTGAGTTTATGGATTCAACTGTATTAGGTGACGTTGTATTCATACCGTTATTATTACTGCTATCCGTTATAACGTTACCAATATCAGTTATAACGTACCCGCTATCGGTTATAACGTTATTATTTAAATTTTCGTTATTCACAGGGTTGCCACCTGAAGCTAAATCATCGTAACATGGTGGCATTTCGACATTAGTTTGCGCGTCTTGGTCAACCCTAGTTTCTCTAGTATTATTTAACCCTTCCCTGCTCAGATACTCAGGTGGTGGTCCATACAATTTGTATCTCATTGCTTCAGTATAAGGCGGGGGCCTGACAGACCCGTCCGGCATAACCGGATAATTTTCAAAATTCGCACCCAATAACCGAATCGTCCGACCATTTAACGTGTACGTATCGTTTGAATTAAGCCTAACAAAGTCTAAATCTTCTATATTAATTTCTGCAACATTCGGAGTGTCCGGTCGTCGGTCTGTAGACGACCTACGGCCGAAAGTAGGTAGTGTGAATTGGATACCTAGTTGCAGAGTTAAACGCTGTCTGTCTATCTGGTCCATGACTCTTTCTAGGGTATTCCTTCTCATTGCTCTTCTTCTGAAAAAGTCTACCGGTGTTGCCATGTAGTTTAAATCTCTACCACAATCGCTCGCTTCTGGGTTTGTGAAGTAGAATTCTGCGGCGTTGAGATCGCAGTACGTCGGGCTGCGGTAGTTGTCCAAGGTTCGATTCCGTGTCGGTGAGTTGTTGAGTGAGGTTGATCGGACGTTCGTCATTTCTACGTCTGGTTGGGTCGGTACCTAGGAATGTATCTCTACTATTATAAAACTGTGTGTCTGTACTGACGATATTAACAAAAAAGGGATATTTTGATTTTCATCTGTCTTTTTGAGTATCATTCAAAACCTACTATTTTTTTTTTTTTTTTTTTTTACTGTTTATAGGCCTGTGTTTGACCTCAATCTCACCATGGTAAGTGATGATGCGGCCGAAGGTGGTAAGCACACAAAGCCTAGAAGGAACTGGCTCTCAAGTGCAGCTATCGAAACACACCGAAAGATGCTTGGCGACAGATTTTCAACTTGAGGGTGGTAGCCAGCCAGGCGGGTACTACAAAGTACCCTACCACCGTGCTATGGTTTCCTAACGATGTTTTCCTTCACCGAAAGCTCAAGCTCATTGTAGGATTCGAACCCGGGACCTTCGTCTCGGTATCCGACGTCACTACCAGTGAGCTATCATCGCTGAAACCTATTTTGTAATGTTTAACATGAATAAACTTGCTAGATAACATCACGCTAAAGCGGGCGAAACAGCGGGGCACGGCTAGTATGTAATTAAGTAGTATAACAACATACCTGTCTGTATCTAGATGAGAATATAGAAGAAAGTCTGGCGAGTCCAAACCCGTTATTAGTGGGCTCGTCCGGCGGGGATCCGGGTCCGGACAGCGATCCGGACGGGCTGCCCGGACACTCCGGAAGGGATGCCGCTCCTGTCGCCTGGAATGGCGCGTCGCATAACAATTTTACTATAAGAATTCTACACAGATTTAACTAAAGCATTTGCTACCTTAGATCACAATATTTTAACGAATAAATTTTATTAATTTGGTTTCGCGGGATATTCGCTTAGATGGTTCGAATCGTATTTTGGTGATTGATAATCAAGGGTTGTCTTGAGTGAGTACTCTTCAGAGCGTTTTCCAACTATGTCTGGAGTTCCTCAAGGCTGTATCTTTGGACCGATTTTGTTGAGTATATTTATTAACGACATTGTACAGTAGTACCCAACTGATATGGCTTACCTGCGCAGAAGATACATTTTCAAAGCGCGGGAAACGCTATTGGTCGGCAGCTGCCGCCATGTTAGCGCGCGCCGTGCGGAGGGGCCTCACGCGCGAGTGAGACGGAACTAACAGCAGCAGTGTATTATGAACTTTATAGTAGTGATATAAGGTTGATTGTAAGTTTTAAGCATTCTTTCGGTAATCTTCGGGGCCATACTTTCTTTTCTGTGTGAACGAAGATTCACGACGCGCCATATCAGTTGGGTAATACTGTACATACCTTATCACCGTGATGAGTTATCGTTATTTATGAGAATTTACATAAAACACTGCAATAAAAAAATGATAAGGTGCACGGCAGTGTTATCGGCAAGTGGTACCTGTGCGGCGGCGGTGAGGGCGGCGGCGTGCTGCGGCGAGTGCGGCGCGTCGGCCGCAGCCGCCTCCAGCAGCCGGGACGCTTCGTAGCACGGGGGGAACCGGTGCGCCTAACAACACGCGTCATTATAATTTGTACATTTTAAGGGACGGAATATGATTAAAAAAAAAACATTTTCTTTAAAGAAAAAACATATAATTTTTTTATGAAACGGATTTGTATGAAACTTGGCACTTACATCATACCCTGTACATCATACTTTACTCTACGGCAAAACATTAGGATGGTACTGAATTATAAATATTTAATTCAAACATTCAACCGCTAAATAAATAAAAATATCCTTCTTTCCCCTTGTTTTTCTTAATTTTAAGTTTGGCAAACAAATCCTTTTTATTAAGACTTATTTTTAGCGCTGTCCAGTTAAAACCTCATTGGTGCACATGGATTGATCTTTATAGGATAAAATACCACCAATAATATGCAACAAAACTCAAAATACACAAATTCTTAAAATAAAACGACAAAGCAACGTGACTTTGCAAGTTCCCACCAAAAAGCCCTCTTTCCCCGTTTTTTAAAATTTACTAATACTTTACAATTTCACCGTCAATCTTTTTGCCAAATTGCACACCGAATTATCATTAAAAATAAAAACTAAATATATCAGAAAATCATGTAAATTCCAATATTCCGAAATGTTTTTTTTTCCCGCACGGCAGTACAGTGCCGCCAAGTTCGTCCCGCTCACCTGCGCATAGTGCATATTGTAGTGGTGGCGGGTGGCTCGCTCGGCGTGCGCATAGCTGCGCAGCGCGGCTCGCTTCATGTGCATCTTGCATATCGCCGACACTAGCAGCACTACCGCTATCATGAAGATTAACGCACAAGCTGCCGAATACAACATTCATAAAGAAAATATACTGTAACATTCCTCACACACTGCTATCTGATCCCAAACTAAGCAGAGCTTGTACTATGGAAGCCAGATAACTGACATTACTTAATACTCAATCGAGAAGAAATACTGTACGAACCACTAGACGCGTTATTTTCAAAATCAACATTATTTTATTCAAATAGCAAGTAAACTTGTGAGTAGTCTGACTCTAAAACCGTTTCGGAAGGTCGCATTTTTTGAGAAGAGCCGGCAAGAAACGGGGCAAGTGGCTTGGTTGGTAAGATACCTAGGACATTTGTGTGCATGAACATCTCTGCTTGTCCTGAGTATGGTCTATATTAACAAGCATTTACGAATAAATACGTACATCGATTATGTTGTTTCCATAGAACAAACTCTACTTAAGTCTTGACCTTCCTAAATGTTAGGTCTTAGCCCCATCATTAATTAATCAATAGTCAATAAGCTTAAACTCAAGATATGGCTTCGACTTCTTTCCAGAATATAATAAGTTATTTTCTCCCACACCCCAACAAGATTTTCAGATAAATATGCTGTAATAAATATAATGGTATAAAATTCTTTATAATTACGAAGATTTCATACAAAAAGTGCACTTAATGCTGATCAGTTTTGTCACAGTATATGTTTGTGTTGTATCTTAATAAATCTAACAAATAAAGAACATTGTGTGGTTGGTATAGCAGTTATTTAGTTTCCATACCGTATGCTTGTTTGCTACCTAAGTAGTATAACAATATAGTTAGATTATACAAAAATCGATATTAAGTCAATTTAAAAAAAAATACGATCAAGATCCATCATTTATCTTCTGACACTATGACATTGGGGGAATTGTGCAAAATAAACACATCGGGTGCAATTTAAATAAGAAGTGAATTTATAATGTATAGTTGTGACTGACCTGTGACGGTGTAGATGGTGGACTGTATGAACCCGTAGTCGTCGGGCGCGTGTCGGTCCTCGAACAGCGGCGGGTCCAGCGCCTCCTCCACGAACCCCGCCCCTCCACCACCCCCACCCACACCCACACCCACACCAACACCTGCCGTCGAAGGCACTGAGCCGCTTTATTTACTCTCTCTAACTCTCATATACCGGTGGAACGGAAAGTATATATACATTACAGTAAGCAAAATTTTTGGTACTAAGCGCACAGATCGCGGAAGATTAAATTTTATATTAATATGAGCGAGGAACGCAAAATGATAATGACCCTCATTGACCGGTGACATGTTTGTTATGATTTTAATTCAATATACTTGAATTCAAAAATTTGGTTTGAATTTATGGGTAATTTATTTTGAGCTGAAACTTTTTATATGTGTCTGTACCTGATGTAGTCTTCACTCCCTTCGGATGTATATACCCTTTCCGTTACACTCAGTGTAGACTGTCAACTGGCTTTCCTATCACCGTTTCGTATCATTTTACTTTGCAGTGTTGCAAGAAGTCTTATCTTATAGGGGTATAGTATTAAGATTTTCTTTGTAAAGCCTTCTTTCCATCAAAAGTTTTTTTACGATGGTAAAGCTTTGACCACAGTCTCGCCATGCCTTGCAAAACCTAAGCTCTCAAGTGCAACTGCAGGAACACACCGGTAGGAGCTTGGAGACAGATTTTCAACTTGAGGATGGTAGTCAACCAGGCAGGTATAAACCACTGTACCACCGTTCTATAGTTTCCTTTGCCGAAAACGAATGCTCATACTCATTGCAATTTCGAACCTAAAACCTTCGTAAAAAATACAAAATTCATCATTGGGGTGCTCAAAGACAAACTGTCCTTACAGTTTTGCATGACAAAACACCAGATTATATTTTAGTGAGTTGTTTAAATCGTATCCTACCTTCAATCCTGGAGTAGCGCGGATATTCATCGCAGCAGGCGGGCTGCACGCACAGCGCCGCGCCGGGACGACAGCACGCCGCCTCCGGGATGCAGCGCCCGCCCGTGCAGTTCAACTTATCCGCGCCTAACACAAGGAATTATTCATTAATATTTACTGTCCAAAACCGGGTCAACATTCATAATAATTGGACTGTTTTACAAAAAACTTAAACCGACTTCAAAGTACACTAAGAAGTAATCAAATCCTGATCTGATGACAATGGGACCAAACAGCAAGTGTACCCTTTCAAATAAAAAAAGAATTTTCCAAATCGGTTAATAAATGACGGAGTTATGAGGTAACAAACATAAAAAAAAAAAACATTTGAATTGAGAACCTCCTCCTTTTTTTGAAGTCGGTTAAAAATCAGTTTGAAACAAAAACTTTCTGCTCTCCTCCGTATAAACTTTAAGTATGACAAATCTCATCTGTGCACGCAATATTCTTATAAAAGGGTACAAAGATTTCTCTTCACGCATTTAGATTTGTAAACCAGCAGCATACACGCAAGATGATATAAAACAGTAGATATAAACAGTAAGACCATTTTTTTTACAAGCTTTTATTTAACTTGCAATGTATGTATGTATATTTGTTCAGGTGGAATCTTGCATGTCGAATTTCACCCACTTTAAGTAGTCGGATTGATTTAATATTTATACTATAAAATTGGTATACACTAATATATTGGATGACAATGCAAGTACAGTCAACAAGAAGTACAGTCACTCAAAAAAAGCTTGTATTAAAAATGAAATTTTTAACAAAGAACTTATTTTCAAATGTATACAAATGTCCTCACAAGTAACAGAAAAGTGTTAATGGAGTGTGTAAATATGTATTGTGAGGATGATGTGGGGATTAATTTATATTTCATTCAAATATACCTTCACAAGTTAGGTATAGTCTGAGTTCGGAAGGTCACACTGGTTGAGAAGAGTCGAGAAGAAACTGTTTTTAAAGGTAAGACTATATGAATAAGCCTTTTTTTTAATATGTTGGTGTCACACGACTTGTGTATTTTGCCATTTTCCAGTTATATTATAAGTTCTTGTCACAATAAATCACTTTCACATAGTCCTCAGTCAGTCACCGTCCATCAAAGTCATGATTTATTACAATGGTGGTTGTACTAAAACTTTTCATGGACTTCTTGAGACAACTTTAAAAGCATGATGCACATGATTCATTTCACTTCACTTGTGCACACGGATTGATCTTTATTGGATAAAATACCACCGATAATATACAATAAAACTCAAAATACACGAATTTGTGAAAATAAAAATGGTAACGCAACGTCACTCTGCAAGTTCCCATCAAAAGACTTATTCTAGAAGCATTACTGTCTAAATAACTGGTAATAAGACAGTCCCTGTGTCCGTCGCACACGTAGTCAAGCACACATTTATTGTATAGTTTTTAGTTTCTTGCCGGAGTCTTCTCAGTTTAAGTGTATTCCGAGCGATAAATTCAACTGTATGTGCCAATGTAACGTTCATAAGTGCCTTACTAGGGCCTAAACTAAGAGAGGTAGAGCGTAGCGTTTATTCGCTCAAAGAGCAGCTCGACTGGGGAAGTACCTCCATCTTACAGAATACCGCAGCCAAATAACTTTATGTTGTGTAAAGTTGTGTTCCTGCGCGTGAGTAAGGTCGCCAGAGCTCATTGGGGAGGGGGGAAAGGTCGGTAACGCGTGAGCGATGCTTCGTGTGTTGCAAGCATCGAGGAAATATCCCTATAGAGTAGTAATACTGAACAATATAATTCCACAACTAGTCAGTGATTTGTCACTGAATTTGAACAGTAAGGACCACTCGCTGCGTCGTGTGTTTTTGACTTGGCCAATCAGAGTGCATGCGTCCTTGTCTTAACCAATCAGCGTGCATTGTCGGCGGTGGGAAATTGGCGGAATTTATTTCAACCAAAATAAACGTCATTGCGCTTCTATAGGTTAATTGTTCCATGGTTGCAAGCGTCTATATGGCTGCGGTAACCGCTTCGCATCAGGTGGGCCGTACGCTTGTTAACCGACTTAGTCATATAAAAAAAAAACTGAATAAATGTCTTTTTGATTTTGATTGTGAGTGTGTGACGTACGTTGGCACAGGTGTTGGTGGCAGAAGGCGGGCGCCTCGTCCTCGCCGCGCAGGCAGTCGCGCCGGCCGTCGCACACGTAGTCCGCCAGCACGCACCGGCTGCCGCACCAGAACGCGCCCAGGGCACATTGCAAAGGACCTACAACAATATTACCATACATATTCAAAGGCTCCCGGGAACACGAGTGAAACCGTAAGGGACAGCTCCTAATATACAGGTAGATTTATCCAGCAAGTGAGGGCAACTTCTGAACTACAGGTCTTAGAGAGAAACGCTAAAAGGAACTACGAGCTGAATTTTGAAAAAAAAAAAACGCAACAATTTTTTTTATTTACGTACATATGAAATCTTTTCATTTTTTTTTTCTTTTTCTGCTCCTACGTCACAATACGAACAAAATTATGTATGATTGTTATCAAAATTGACCTCTAATTGTTTGGCAGAAAGCTAACAGCTAATTCTTTATGGCTAAACATAGTGAGGTCCCCCTCGTCAAACTTTACACAGGATAAAACCATGGTCAAGGAAAATATAAAATAATGTTTTGGATAACTTCTAGCAACTTGTGAGCAAGATTGCCATACATAATTTTGTTCATATTGAGATACAGAAGCAGAATTCTGTTTTTTTTTTTAATTCTGTCTCTCCTAAAATACACATTTTAAAATAAATTTTAATGCCACTTTTATTTTCTTCAAAATTCACCTCGGGGTTCTTTTCAGCGTTTTTGTCTAAGACCTGTAGCTTAGAATTAGCACAATATGGCTAGAAAAAAAAATTCACCTGTATACAGATTTAAGACTGTACACTTACCCCTGGTCTGCACAAGTATATACTTGGTGACACTGAATGGTGGTGAGGAACACATGTAGTACCCGCTATCTGAGACTTGTAGTCCTAGTTTAGTCAGGTTACTGCTAATGCCGGGGCCCACGGTTGATAATGAACTGTAAAGAAACATACTCTTATCATTTTACTTAATTAAATACTCAATAATTAAACCACAGAATAATATAGAGCTTGAGATTAAGGACAGCAAAATAGTGTGTCAAGTACCAGCAGATTTAAAAGCATAACATTGATAGTACAGAAGTTTTTTTTTATCTGTTTGGCAGGGATGATGAGTCTCAATATGAGAGGGATATTATGTGCATTTTTTTTATACTACTTAGGTAGCAAACAAGCATACGGCCCGCCTGATGGTAAGTGGTACTGTAGCCTATGGACGCTTGCCACACCAGGGGTATCTTTCGTGCGTCACCAATCCTGTAGAAATCTCTTCACACCCTTTTTGAAGAACTCCATGCATGTCCATTGGGAAAACCATGACAGGAGACCATTTGCATGTCATTGGTTCAACAGTTGTCTTCCCTAATGCCCCGCCATGCAATCTTTCCCACCTTTTTAATGCATGACTCTAAAACCATGCCAGTACCTGTAGAATACTTTATAGCATCCATCTGGCTGGCTATCACCGTCATATTGAATATCTGACACCAAGCACCGGTGAGTTCTGGCAGCTACACTTGGACTAGTTTTCTTCAGGCTCAATCAGGCTACGTATGTGTGTTCACCATTCAAGTGACTTATTGTGGTTAGATTATAACCAATAAACTACCAAATGCAAACTTTACTTCAATGTTACGTACCTTTCCACAACAGTACTAGTACCGTTATCCGGCATATAGTTCCACACATACATACGGGGTGTGGCATCACCCCGCAGTTCGCACACTAAATGAAGTTCATCATTTACTCTCTTCACAAGTACTTCTGAATACTCCGGCACTCCCGGGCTGTATAGAACGAGGGATGGCGGGAGACGGTCACTTGTACCTGGGAAAATTTGTCTTATTTATATTATTATATAGGGTTGAAGTTGTTTTAGAAGGGTCGGAAAGAAGAAAAAAGAGAGACTGCATACAGATTATGGCAAGAAATAGATAAGTGGGTATGCTTGCAAGGGGCCTATGTTGAAAGAGAATCAAGCAAGTACAAAAACATGAAATAAAATTTTAAACAGAGCATATTTAATTAAATTATTGTAAACTCTGTAAAATGGTTGAATAAAAGCTTATTACTACAAGAATCTGGTATCTTAGGAGCGAAAAAAAATAGCTTCGAACAAAGGGCATAACAAACAAAAATAAATGTGTTTTTTTTATACAAAAAAATGCGAAAATTTGCATAATATTCATAGTTTTTGCTTATGGTAAATTATATGTTGTGAGAAACAATGTTTATTACTAGCATATAAATTAATTAGAATAGTGCGACAGTCGAAAGTGAAAGTATTGAAATTAGTAGAAAAGTACAGTTAGGCTCAAACAAGATCATAAAAAAATAAGCCAAGAAAATTTTCTTTTCACGGTCATTTAGAACTTAACAAGCGTTAATGAATCGAAAACCTTGTACATAATTGATAAGCCATGGTATATGATATGTCCAAATATAAAATCAAGGTCTTAAAACCTGTAAAACAGCCTAAAATCGACCGTGTCTCTTGTGAATTTTATGACTGAAATAACTTAACTTTATGTTTAGTAGATGGGTGAAACACGTATACTTACATGTTTTTGTACTAAACAGAAGTAAGAAAACACTCACTAATAGATAATTAACCGACGACAACATTTTTATTTACTTTACATACATTTTCACTATTGACATTCAACAAATTACGCCATTTTTGTTTAGTTTTCGTTGACGTTCGACGACGACGACAAACAATACAAATAAATACTAATAGAGCATCACATGAAAAGTTTTTATAAAATTACATATTTTATCACTTTCCATAAATATATATCAATACAAACAATGCGCATCATTCATTACTCACTACACTGAACTTCCTCAAAGTTTTCATCAACAATAGCTTTTCAATGCCTTACTCTATTGACGTCGCAGACGGCAGAATCATTTGCAGAAAATGGAACGTTCTACGTCAAATCATTGCATTGTGTTGTGTTCCATCATCCACTTTCAATTTCATCCGTTCAGTTCTTCATCAGCAATTTAGAGCGGCCAGAAAATAAGTGGATCTTGTTTTCTCCATTAGAGTAACGAAGACAAAAAATCAGTTATATTTTTGTATTTTTTGTTTCTTTGGAACACTGTGTGAGTAATCAACAAAAGTGATCGAGTATTGAATTGTGTAAATTATACACACCTGGCGCCATTCAAATAAGAAGTGAAGTGAAGTCGATTTTACATTTTTCTTGAAATTTAGTTATACTGATACAAAATGGATATAAGTAGACTTCCTAATGACAAGAAATTGCAATTATGTAGATGGTATTTCAAAGGTAATGGAAAAATATAGAATAACCATAAAAAATGCTATTTTTTATCGTGCGCAACAAGAATTCTTAAATTTTCTCTGTATTTTCAGTTGGTTGCTTTTTTCTGCCGTTTGTATGGGCTGTGAACACTGTGTGGTTCTTTAAAGAGGCTTTCGTGAAGCCAGCTTACGAAGAGCAGAAGCAAATTAAGAAATGTAAGTATGCATATTTTATAACTTTGCCAACTTGTCTCATGAAGTCGAAAACTACAGATTTACGTTTATTCCTATGACTAGATGCTATCCCGTAGTTTTAACCGCTTAGTCAATTCCTTAATCTTATAATCTAATATACCTATTATGTCTATAAAATCTAAAGTTTTGATTATTTATTTGTTGAAAAGATAATAAAACAGACCTTCATAGTGGTCTGTTTTATTATCTTTTCACCCGCAAACTTCTATTTTACCTCCATAGGGGTTGAAATAATAATCCTTTAGAATAAACCCTTCCTTATTGAATGTCTATGTTATGTAAGGAAGCATATGCTCACATTTTCTAAATGCTGGACCCTGATTTTTTATCTGCATCCATGCTACATACATGCACCTGTCCTTCAGCCAGTTCATACTTTTATATATTTTTATTTATTTATTTATTTATGATACGCATGCAGCTAGAAGCTGATTGAGTGTATATCACTGCACTTTAGTCTTTAAGTACTTGTCGAGTCTATTTTTAAAAGAGTTCACTGTTTTTGCACTGATAACTGTCTCTGGTAATTGATTCCACTCGCAAATGACACGGTTAGGCATAAAGTGTTGGCGGGGGTTGCTTTTGCTAACTGATCTCGTGATTTTAAAGGAGTGCCCTCGGAGATTGTGATTTTTGTTCATTGTATATAATTTATCAAGTTCTTGCACATCATAGTGCCCAGATAGTATTTTATATGTCTCTATGAGGTCTCCGCGTTGTCTTCGTTCCTGCAGGGTCGTTAAATTAAGGTCCTTAAGACGTTGCCCATATGGTTTGTCTCTTAAACCAACAACCATTTTGGTAGCCTTCCTTTGAACTTTTTCTAACATGTTAATATCCTTTTGAAAGTATGGGCTCCAAATTTGAAAGGCATATTCCAATAGTGGGCGGAGATATGCCTTATAGATTTTCAAAAATAATGGCTTGTCAATGTATTTGAAAGTTTTCCTGATCATGTACGTTATGGAGTTAGCCCTTTTGGTTATTTGCAGAATGTGAACATCCCATTTCAAGTTATTTGTCATTATAACTCCTAGATCTCTCTGTGTTTCAACTGATTTCAGGGGTTCTAAGTCAATTGAATATGACAAATATGGATTGTTTTTCCCAATATGCAAGACAGTGCATTTCCCGGAATTCAAAGTTAATAGCCAGTCTTTTGTCCACTGAGTTATGCGGTTCAGATCATCTTGAATGATATTGTGAGAAATAAGTGGGTTCCCCATTATTTTAGTATCATCCGCAAATAAAGACAGTCCTGATTGGACTATATCCTTCAGATCTGTCAAAAAAATACCAAACAGGACTGGGCCTAGTACAGAACCTTGAGGGACACCACTGAGAACATTAAAGGAGTTCGACAGCTGTTCTCCAATTCTGACTTTGAAAGTTCTTCCACTAAGAAAGTCCTCTATCCAAAGAAGAAGTTTCCCCCGAATTCCAAAATGTTCTAACTTTGAAACTAACCATTTTATCGGAACACGGTCAAATGCTTTCTCATAGTCTAGATAAACAATGTCTGTGGGTTCATGTTTATCCCAATTCTTCGTCCAGTAGTCTACGCAACATAGCAAGTTAGTAACTGTTGATCTTTTAGGCACAAATCCATGTTGTTCATTCATAATAATCTGTTCCCTAGACAAGAATTCTCTGATATTATTGGCAACTATTTTTTCCATTACTTTGCAAGATATACAAGTCAAGCTGATAGGGCGATAATTAGAGGGATTGAGCTTATCTCCTTTTTTATAAATAGGGGTTACCACTGCTTCCTTCCAATCCTGAGGGACTTTCCCATCTTCAAAGGATGAGGTCATGATGGTGGCCAGTTGGTCACTCAGCACTTTGTTACATTTTTTAAGTAGTATTACTGGTATTCCATCAGGTCCCATTGCAGTGTCATCATTAAAAGTACTCAGTGCCTTTGCTACAGCTTCAGGGGTAAAATCAATATGCTCAAGTGAATTATCTACGGCTCCACTATTAATGACTGGTAATGGTTTGTCAAGGCGTTCTTTTACAAAGGATTTTTCAAATTGTTTACCAAACATATCCGCAACCTCTGCATTATCTATTGTTATACTCCGTGATGAGTCATCTCTTAATGCTGGGGGGATAGACACCTTGGAGTTCAGATGCTAACGTATGTAAGCATGGAAACGCTTAGGACTACCTCCCACAATACCTCTTTCAAAATTTATTCTTGATTTTCTGACTTCTGCAATAATTTTATTGTTAATTTTTCTATAATCCTCATAATATTCTTTTGTTTCAAATAATTTATATAGTTTCCACTTTTGTAATTTTATTTGTGTCATTTTAATTATGTGTGGTCCAATCCAAGGCTTTTTATTATTTTTCTTCTTATTTACTCGGGTAAGTGGTACATTATCATAGATAACCTTATGCATAACAGCTTTGAGATTCATCCATGCGTCATTAGCATCATGATGATATGTGGGATTTATATTATTCTGCAGTAATTTGCAAGTAATAACATCATAGTTAGTATTATAAAAATCTTTCCTAGGCTTTTTCTCAACTATACTATGTATTTGATCATTTTGAATTTGTAGCGTCCCAATAAGTACCATATGATCACTTTTACCTATGGGTGGGTAATGAATGATTTTGGTACATAAAGCATCATCATTACAAAGAATAAGGTCCAAAAGAGATTCTTCATTATTTCGCTTTCTGGTTATATCCGTAACTAGCTGATTTAAATTAGTATCTGTTAACATTTCTATGAAACCCTCATGAAGGGCATTGTAACCATCTAGTTTCTGTAATGGCCATTCAAAGTCAGGGAGATTGAAGTCTCCTGCAATAAGTAAATTTCCATTCTCTTCCGCAGCCATTTTAATAGTTTCTATCAGCAGCTTATCACAATCTTTCAGGTCATAATGGGTAGGGCGATAAACACCTCCAATAAGCAGTTCAAATTTACCGTATCTAATATTAAGCCATAATGCTTCTACATTTAATTTATTATTAAGAGTAGGATGTAAACTTATTATTAAAGGAATGCCCAGATATTCTTGGGTCACATAAATAGCAACTCCTCCAGCAGCCTTGCCACTTTTACCAGCTGGTCTGTCATGCCTGTAAAGTCTGTATCCTTTAATACTGATCAAGGAGTCTAATATTGTAGGTTTTAAGTGAGTTTCTGTGATAATTATAAAAGTGGGGTTCATTTTATGAATTTCCAATAATAACAAGTCTCGTTTAGCCATAATCGATGCCAGGTTCGTGTAAAATAGTGCAAGCTCGGTCAGACCATGTTTAATTACTTTTTTGTGGCCTGATTTATATGCACAATCATGGGTCTATTGTTTACATATTTAATGGAAATATCAACCTCACCTTGCTCAATCCTTTGGTTCAGTTCCAACCGAAGATTCTTTAGGTACTCACGCTGATATGGGGTGAGGTCATTCTTAGCATTAATACCTGTGCGGAGCTTTTTCCCATTTTTAAGAATGTGGACAGCAGCTTGCTTACTCCTCATAACCAGCTTTACAGGACGCGGGGCAGTGCCTGGTTGCAACTTACCCAAGCGGATGACCACAACTGGGGGCTCAAAATCAGATATGTTAGATAATTCATGCTCCACTTGACATTGATCATACTGTTTGCGTTCTTCTATGGTTGAATCCGGAGATGATAGTTCTGGGATCCCAAACATTATGACATTAGAGCTCCTTTTCTGCCGTTCTTCAATTTCCCCGATGACAGATTCAACATTAGTAGCAGGTTGTTGGTTTTTCTTAATTGAGTCTATCTCCAACTTTAATTCATCTAGCTTCTTTCGTAATGCTGGAAGCTGGCGCACCCCGAGTTCACATTCAGGACACAAATACTTGAGAGTCGGTGACTGTAGGACAATCACACGCAACTCGGTGGCAAGCAACCCACTGCACTTTACACAAATTTGCCTTTCACAACCATGACACACTATTTTAGGATTTTTGTCATCCACTTTTGGGATCTCTTTAACACATTTTAAGCAAAAAACCATGTTGATTCCTTAAATTTCACTTGCAAGGACGTCTGGAGGTTAAGTTTTTTTTTTGACGAACAACAAAGTTGCAATTTACAAGTTATTTCTGCTAGAATTTATTTACACTTATGCACAATACTCTAATGTTCACGATTTTATTTAGATAAGACCAAAATATATGATTTATAAGGTTTTATGGATTTAATTTGTCACAGCGAACGAAACCACAAGTGCATCGAAAAACGCGGGTAGACCAAAAAAAAAAGATATAGATACAAAATGAGGGTAATAACATAAAACAACTTTATCTTTATTCTTCACAGATGTTTTAATGTCCGGCGCAGGAGCCCTGATATGGTCAATAGTGCTAGCCGGATGGGTGGCTGTGTTTCAGTTGCAGAGAGTATCATGGGGTTCCACCGGAGACTCACTCTCCTTTATTGTGCCTTTAGGACGCGCTTAGATCATAGATTGGAATTATATTTCTGAATATGCAGTCTTAATTTGCCTGCTTGTGTTAACTGCTACGCCAAGATACAACAGTTTAATTCTTCTCTACTGCTGTATCACTGTAAACTTAACGTCAATAAAAAGTGCACCCAGGATGCTATCTGTCTATATGCCCATTTCTATCTAAATCTGTTCCACATATTCTACTATAATATGTGAGAGTTTGTATGGTTGAACAGATTTGGATAAAATTTGTTACATAGATAGCTCATTCCCTGGACTTTAAGTTCAAGCATGAGTGATACCCCTGTTGCAAGTGTTGCTAGGCTGAGGTAACTGCTTACCATTAGGCAGGCCGTATGCTCATTTGCCACCTTAGTAGTTTTAAAAAAAACTTGGGAATGCAGAAATTGTAGAGCGAAACCCACCATACAATATTAGTAATATATTAAAATCTATCCCTTTCACTAACTATTCAATAAACAAAGATGAGGATACTATTTAGTCATTGACAACTGAGTTTAGCCTGTAAAAACAGCATTGCGTTGCTAGCTGATGCTAGGTTCTTAATTTAATTAGAAAACGGGCTTGCAATGTTATGTAGGCTATTTCAGTAGCCCTGTGTAGTTATTTTCGTATAGATTATAAGAGTAAATTGTTACTGAACACTGCAAAAGATTTTATAAAAAAATGTCAAACTTTATTATCAAGCCCTCTGTGTTTAATTAATTAATGAATCAGTAAGATGGCACGGAATATATATAACATAATACACTTTAAAAGATAGATATTGTTCACAAAATATAGCTTCATACCTGTGACATAGTGATATAAAAAACTTGTTTCCAATAAATATGGTTAATCTGAATCATCAGGTTGATCTTTTTGCCTTCATTTTAATGTCATTCTAAATACTTTACGGTTCTGAGGCATTCAAACTTTTAAAACATAGCCCCCTAAAAATATTTCTTGCTTTGTTTAGTACTAAGACATTTGAATGCTGACTGATTTAATTGCATACTCATTAAGCAAAAAATAATTATTAATCTTTTAAATTGCTTGGAGAATATATAAACATATACAATAAAATAATCTGACGTTTTGATTATTTTAATTAAGTATTTTAAAATGAAATATCCTACAGGGGGGCAGTCATCAAGTCAACCATAAGTTTCCAATTATCCAATTTTTTTATTTTTATTTTACTAATTTGATTAAAATAAAATAAAAGTGACTTGATTTCTCTATCCCCAGTGGAAATTATTTGAAATTCCATTAGTTTGTATGCATTTAATTTATTAATTCTATTGTAAATATAGGTACATAATAATATTTTTTATGAAATAAAACTAATATTTTGTTCCAAACATGTATATTTATTTATTATATAAAATCATTTTGTACATTATATACAATACTAGAGTTTCAAACATTCATAGTCAAATATTAAACTAATAAAATAAAATACAAGAATAAGATTACTTTGAGTTACAATGGAACGAAAAGTAAATTATAGAACCATTCTAACTCTATACTGGGTGAAGATTTCGAGATGGCATATTTTCGAAACCTATGTTGGGTTAGTCATGCTGAACAAATTTTACTATGGAAAGTAATTTTTTATTTTGAGAATTTACTATTCGTTCCATAGTAAAAGTTGGTCAGCATGACTAACCCAACATAGGTTTCGAAAATATGCCATCTCGAAATCTCCACCTGTTATAGAACACAGAATGAAGTAACTTATATGAAGCTATTTAACTAATCCATACATTAATATGTGAAGAGAAAACGTTATACCCCTTAATAAGCAAATAACGCGCACGGAGGAGTGTAATTTTTGGCACAATTAAAGTTTATATGGATTTTTTACCTTTGCGCACTCCTTGTGCGCAAAGGTAAAAAATATTTATTCAAACTATTTTTTTTACGAATTTCGACAACTGTGCGACCACTAGTACTGATTAAATGGTCACGTAAATAACGCCACATTGTTTGAAAGTTACATTAAGGTGATCGATAAATATGTGATTTATACACTGATTTAGTTAAATAGCGTTTTATAAGTAAGAATTTTTGTGTATAATTAAATGACATAATGAAGTTTTTTTTGTGTTTAAACACAATATGACTATCTTAGGTGATGATGAGGACCAAGGTGATAAGGCAAAGCCTAGAAAGAAACATACTCTTAGCAACAGAGGGAACGCCGCCGCGCCGGATGATAACAGATTTTCAACTTGAGAGTGGTAGCCAGGCAGGTGGGCATTACAAAGTACCCTACCACCGTAATTTGAGTTACCTCGCAATGATTTCCGTCACTGAAAGCTAATGTGTATTTTATTTGAACTACGTCACTTCGCTACCTAATCTATCATCATAGATTGCATAAAATAGCTACTGTTTTATGCATCGTGCAAACAAACCGGGGCATCACTAAACTAGCGACACTCATGTCTACACACTAGTGTCTCTATCGCGCTATGCGTGTCGTGTCTCTTTTTGATTCAGGTAGGTCTCTTTTTGATATCGGCTGTCAAAACGGCCATCATAGCGCGCTGCTAGTTTAACCTCAAGATCATTTATTTGCGGCCAGCTAGTCATCCAACAGCATGTGTAGGTTATCTAATGTATATAAATACAACAATTAACTAACTAATAATATTTTTCAAAATAAATATTATATTCTTTCTAATGATCACTGTTACAGTACATCATTAACTCGTATAACTGGACAAGAGCTTCATCAACTATGAGGAGAATTGAGACTGTCTACCCCGTGCATGTGGGAATAGTAATTGGCACACTTCACATGCCTTTGAATATATTACTCTGCCATGCGGGTTTCTTTAACGCTTTGATTAAAATAACACGGGGAGGATAAAGTACCCAGTCCACAGCGCTTAGGACAGCGTTGTAGCAGAACTAAAAACATTAGGATACAGGTTTCCCTGGAAATGACTCGTTGCCCCCACTAGCAGATGCTACTAACAGGGGGTGGGAGGGGTTTCTAAGGAGTTCAATCCCCCCCCCCAAACCCTACCCTCAGCAACCTCACAAACCAAAATCCTGGTTCCTCTTCTGGTGGCTCAGTTTTACGTTTTAATCTAATATTTGCACAAATAAAACTTGCATTCTCTTGATCAAAGGCGGTCTTCGGAACGGTTTAAAATACATTTCTCCGACTGCAGCGGCCTCAAAAGGATCTTCAGTCAAACAAATCACAAACTGACGGCACAAAACAAATAGATTTTAACAACATTACCTGTAGGTACCTGTATTTCTTACGAGAATTATGACAATCTTAACGTTCTCATAATATCATCAAAAGTGAATAAAATAAACTCATTATTTAATCAAGGAATAAAACGGTAAAATGCATTAGATAATTAAATTGGAATGACTAACTAATAAATTGACAATACACTTAAATTAGGTGGGTCTATAATTTCCATACAATTGTAATTCAGAGGTTCTCAAAGTGGTGACTTAGCCCCTTTTCACAAATTCAAGGAACCAATTAGGTATTGAAAATGAATTATTTCAAAATATTTCTTTTACTTAGTAAGGAAATAATAAAAAAATACACCAATGTTTATTATTTAATTTTAAAATAAATTCTTTGGACAGTTGTTAAGTAGACGAGACTATGTTAAAAACACATAATTAAAAAAAGGAGTCTATAAGAATAAGTTTGAGTACCTCTGACCAATACCAAATGTCAATTCAAACTAAACTCACTGTACGGAAAAATAATCATAGCCCACATGTTTTCGATTAGTAAATAATACAAATTAAACGTTTTTATTTATTCTACGCGAACGAGGCGCGGCGACGCCATCCGCCTCTCCATGCGTACTTTGGCTATTTCTGATTTCGCTATCCTGTGGAAAAATATGTATTTCAATTCGCGTTTTGGACAAAATCCAAGTTAAAAAGTTTATGGAGGAACATGATATCCTACAGAGAGAGAGAGGAGACTTCTCCATTGAAAAGGGAAGATTTTCCTCTAGGCCAGTTCATTATCGATGGAAACCCCAGTCCAACTGTAGATCTAATAAGTCAACATTGCTGGATTAAGATATAGGAAAAAAGGATCGTTACACGATTTCGTTGTTGATTCTATAATAAAAGCTGTTAGACATGACAACATCTCAAAAATACCCAACTACTATAAGTATGGACTTCTAAAAAATACACATTACTAATGTAAATTGACATCTCATTAATAGGACACAGGACACTCGGTAGTGGCAACAACATACTGAAAGTGATATCAGATAAATTTGACTGCCCTTTCCTTAAATCTTGGGTATTAGTCAAGTCAAGTCAAGTCAAGTCTTGTCATCTTTTTATTTTATATTTTTATTGTAGTTTTAGGTTTATCTGGGGGCACGGAAGTGCCCCCCGCCAAGACAGCCAAGCGAAGCGAAAGGGCACTACCTACCTTTTCTCGAAGCGTTTCGTCGTTTTTTTGAACCCTCATAACTTGGGTTTGGATTATACCAGATAAACAAAATTCTCAGGACATGATGTCAATAGCGAACTTATTGAACATATTAAGTTTCAATAACAAAACTCTTATACTTTAGATTTTATTGATATCTAAAAAACCCCGATTTCGTCACTGACTCACTGATGATCATCAAAACTCATAGGGTACTCTACAAGCCCTAACTTCACAAACTCTATACACCGTAGTCAAAATATGTGGCTTGGCCGTTTCACTACTACAAGAACTATTGAATAACAAAAAAGTAATGAACAGTGAGTGGATACATTTTTCACCTTACTCCCATGTGACGGTAGCGAAACGGCCAAGCCACATATTTTGAGTACGGTGTATAGAGTTTGTGAAGTTAGGGCTTGTAGAGTAAGTGCATGTGGAGTTATAAGCTTGGCTCTACATGAGATCTGATAACCTTTTGACAGTACGAGCAATATGTCTTGGCGGCCACATTTTACATAAAAATGTTTTTGGTGGGATTTTGTTGTGTAATGTGTCTTCTTTATTTTAATTGTAATGTGTTTAATTAATTGTGTGTATATGGATTTATATCTGAAATAAATGTATTATTATTATTATTAATAGTGAGTTTGATGTTTACCTGAGTAGCAGGAAGAGCGCCATAAAGTTGCACGTGATGAGCATGTAGAACACGTGCGACCACGAGCCCGCGCTCGACACCACGCCCGCCAGCATGGGGCCTATGGCTGCACCTGTGCGACAACAATCATCATCATCATATCAGCCTATGGATGTCCACTGCTGAACATAGGTTTCCTCCATTGACTTCCACTTGGAACGGTTCTGGGCCGCTTGCATCCAGCGGTGCCCAGCGACTGTGACCAGGTCGTCAGTCCACCTGGTAGGTGGACACGACAACAATAACATAAACAAATTAGCTGGCGAAAATCAAACTGTTGCTTCATAAGCCATTGGGCTTTCATGAGCATCATAACTTTTTTTTAGGGTTCCGTACCCGAAGGATGCCAAACGGGACCCTATTACTAAGACTCCGCTGTCCGTCCGTCCGTCCGTCTGTCTGTAGGTAGCTGAAATTTTCAGAGAATGTGTATTTATATTGCCGTTATAACAACAAATAATAAAATTAGAATTTAAAGGGGGGTGCGGATACGAGAAACGTTTTTTTTCTTGGCGTTTTTTTTTTCATAGCAAAGTTGAGTTCGGTAATATTATACGGAACCCTCCATGTGCGAGACCGACTCGCACTTGGCCGGTTTTTTAATTTAAAGAGATGATATTTGAGTGGCAGTCACGTCCAATGTACCGGGTTCGGGCGCGCTTAGGTTAGGGTACTCTTATGTCCTGGCCACGGTATCGTAGTTGAAAATATGTCGCCAAGCGAGCCAGTTCTCTCCCAGGGTTGAGGGTTTGTGTTATATGTGCCAAATCTATTAACAAAATCTAACCATTTTTTATATTTTTCAATATCTTAAATAATCTATTTCAGTAAAAATTAAGCGAAAGGGGGACAGTTAACTCAAAAGTATCAGTGTTTATTTTTAGTTAAGTAGTCTATGATACAAATAATCAGTGGCGTGCATTGGTTTTCGGAGGAGGTAGGCAATCAAGTACTAGGAGAGTTTTATTGTATATAATCGGTGGTATTTTATCCAATAAAGATCAATCCACGTGCACTAGTGAAATGAAATGAATTATGTGTATCGTGATTTTACAAGTTGTCTCAAAAAGTTCGTTAAAGTTTTAGTACAGTGACCACCATTTTACTAAAACACGACTGAACGGTGACTGATCGACTCGGTTGAATCGATCAATTTTTTAATCAATATTCAATCTTTTAAATCCTCTTTGGAGATACGGATCGATCTTAAGATCGCCACGTAATTAAAAGATCGGAAATCGATTTTAACGAGACCATAATATTCCATTTCGAATTTTCGAATCGATTATTTTTTGCAGTATTATGTTAAATATTAAAGTTTTTTTGAAAAAAAAAATGAATTATTACTTTCATCAATGCCGAAATCGATGGGAGGGCGACTAAATCGTTGTTTTTCAAAAAATCTCGACAGTGTAAGTTTAATCGAATAACGATATTCGTTTAATTATTTTTAGTGACCTAATAAACAGTGCATTTAAAAAATATTTTTTGCTACTAATTAACTAAGAAATATATTTTATATCATAATATAATATAAAATCTAAATATTGATTTTCTAAGGATCGACCTTGTATATTTTTTTTTTAATCGATATCAGTCACTTCGATTTGAACCGGTAACCCTATGCAATGCCAGCCAAACCATAAACAAAACAATACAAATAAATTGCGAAGTTATATTTGAGTTGCTCTAACGTTGGTAAACTGAAGTTTTTTTAATTTGGCTGGGTTACTAGTGTCATAACAGAGTAGGTATGGTTACTTTTGGTCCATAAATCGCGAATGTCAAATGTCAGTGTGCTACGCATAGTAAAAACGTGATTTATGCTTTCGTCGTATTATCCTAAAGAAGTGTGTGTGCGTGTATGCATATGCCGAAATCGTTTTAGTGTGCGTGAATTTGTTACACGAACTCGCGAGTGCCTGCGCGGCAAAGTTTGAAATTTTGTATTGAATGTTAGGTTAGAATTTTTATTTAAAATGATTACGTAGTTTAATTGAATCAATATATCATATTATTGAATCTTATGAGGTAAGCATTGCTTATTTGCCTATATGGAATGCACGCCACTGCAAATAATATAGTGCTATACAGGGTGTATTTCGCATGGTAACGCAAACTTCGCGAAAAGGCTACACCTAATGCCACTAATCAAATTGTGAAAGTCATTCACCTCGCTAATGATCGGTTATAGAAATTGACATTTTCGAGCGCGCAATGTATTGTGAACACCGCGATTTAAACGCGCGATAACGTTGTGCCTACGTAGTATGTCGCTGACTGCAGGCGAATATCGCCAACAACAATAATACCTACACCGTTTCTAGTTTTATTTACATTGCTACTTTTAGTGAAAGTAATGAATTAATAACTTATTTATTTTAAATCTCTTTGGGTTAGGTAAGAATAACGATTATGAACAGTCTAAAGTAAAAAAAACTAAAAAAAAAAAAAAAAATTGGGAAAAACCGACGAAAAATTCCAACATGGGGGGGTCCAGAATCATGTCCTGGACCTATGGTATCCGTTTGTGCGGTGATGTCCCTTACACCCTGTATAACTAGGGTTTGGGTCCCGGGACGTCTCGTGTCTCGAAGTCCCGGGACTTTTCGTAATTTAAGTTGTTTCGAGTCCCGGGACATTCGGATCGAGACTCGAGACGAGACAAGATTGTCGAAATTGTTACTGATTTTTCACCAGAAATTAACTCAATTAAAATTCTTCAAAAAAGGCTTACCCCTCTTAAAAAAAATCTTTTTTTTCTTAAAAGTCTCGAAGTCCCATTCCCGGGACTTTGATGGTAGACTGTCTCGTGTCTCGGGACTTTGAAATTGTCGGGAATTCCCAAACCCTATATATAACTTACCCACGCTCCCGGTTCCGTCTATAATGGCCGTCACAGTAGCTAAAGCCTGCGAGTTACCCGCCAGGCTGCTGTGTGTACCTGACATCACAAAATATTATTACATAATAATTTTAAAGTTTAAAACAAAAAATATCTTTCCGTTCTCCTCTATATCTGGGGGCACGGAAGTGCCCCCCGCCAAGACAGCCAAGCGAAGCGAAAGGGCACTACCTACCTTTTCACGAAGCGCTTCGTCGTTTTTTTAAACCCTCATAACTTGGGTTTGGATTATACCAGATAAACAAAATTCTCAGGACCAATAGTAAACTTATTAAACATATTAAGTTTCAATAACATAGCACTTATACTTTAGATTTTATTGATATCTAAAAAACCCCGATTTCGTCACTGACTCACTGATGATCATCAAAACTCATAGGGTACTTCCTGAAGTCCTAGAAAGCTGAAATTTGGTATGTAAGCTTGTATTAGTACACAAACAAAAAATTATAAAAGTTGGAAATTTCAAACAAAAAAAAAACATAAGCAACTTTCAAAAAGAAGTGAAATCCCACCAAAAACATTTTTATGTAAAATGTTGCCGCCAAGACATATGGCTCGTACTTTCAAAAAGTTATCAGATCTCATGTAGAGCCAAGCTTATAACTCTACATGCACTTACTCTATAAGTCCTGACGACTGATAACTTTTTGAAAGTACGAGCCATATGTCTTGGCGGCAACATTTTACATAAAAATGTTTTTGGTGGGATAAAATTTAACTATACCAAACTCCCCCGTGCGTGCAATATGCTTTAGATTCCACAAATAAGTTTGCAGAGTATCATCAATGAAGTACGTACCCAACTCAGCACTAACAGCGGTGGTGATGAGCGCGTAGGGTCCGTTCACGAGGAGCCCCGTTATCACCAGGAGCCCCAAGTTCACCATATACGAGGTAGCACCCCATGTCTGATATATTAGCAGCTGTGGTCAAAATGGATTTAGTTGTAATGTTTGCTTCAATATAACTCTTATATGACAATTTGGCTTTTCATGTGACTGTTATACGACTTTTAATGGATATTTTAGCGCTAATATTTGCTTAAATACAACACTTATATGACAATTTGGCTTCTTGTGCGAATGTTATACGACTTTTAATGGATATTTTAGCGCATATGTTTGCTTCAATACAACTCTTATATAACAATTTGGCTTCTTGTGTAAAATAGTCACTCGTATACAATTATGAGATTCGATATTGATAAATTGCATAAGATCTGCTGTCAATAAAAAAAATACATTTAAAATATTCGGTTTTATGATGTATTGATTCTCATCTCGTTCTTTTTTGTTTTTGGTTCTGTTTTCCTTTGTTATTATATAAAAGGAAAGGAGTTTGTATGTGATATGTTGTGAGTTAACTCACCATAGGCGCACACAGTATATAGAATGTGACACAGACGAGCGCGGGACACCCGGTGCAGTCGGCGACGAGCCCCGCCACGATGGCGCCCACTATCCCGCCCACGTCGAACACTGTACTCAGTTCACCTGATTGTTTCGCGGACAGGTTCGCTGAGACAAACATATTTGTGAAAACCTTATTTATTTATAAGAATGGGCAACAAAACGAAAGAAAACACTACTAGACAAAATCAAATAGTCATTAATTAAGTTTAGGCCCTGATAAGGCACTTATGAACGTTACAGTTGACTCTACCACCGGTTCGTAATACATTTAAACTGAGAAGACTCCGGCAAGAGACCTTTGACGAATAATAAAACTTACTCGAAGTATTAATATACAAAGGCAGCCAGTACAGGAACGTGTAGCTGACTAGCTTAGCGAAGAATAGAGAGAAAGAGAACTCCAACACTCCGGGAATGGCGAGTGCGCGGGAGAGCGAGACGGCGCTACTGCCGGAGTGAGATGAGCGAGAGAGCAACGCCGTACTCTCTGTCGCTTCGTCCTGGTGCTGGAAAGAAATGATCAATGATACAAAATAGATTGTTATGTATGGTATACCGCGAATCTAAAATGATGCAGTATACACTATACCTATATGATATATGTATTCAAATCACCTTTTTCTGAAGTAATTTGTTTTGAATTTAGCTTATAAATGTTGTTACACTAAAAAGGCCAATGCGCAACTCCTTTTAATCATACCACAATGACACATAGCCTAAAATATTCATCAAAAAACCTCTAGGTAACTGTCAAAACCGCATTAAAATCCACGCAGTCGTTCTCGAGTTATAAGAACACTAACAGACAGTAGGCGTTGCGTTTTATTATATGTAAGTATTAAACAACAAAGAATTATTAGGATATGCACACATATAAAGCTTTGAAGTAGAAAATTAACTCATGCAATTTGCACATATATGTATATTTATTTTACAAAAATCATACACAAAATAATCATTCAAAGACTCAAACAATATTTGAGGATCAAAAACTCATAAAACAAGATTGAAAACATAATAATCAATGAATATCTATTACAGGTCGGTTAACTAAAGCTGGCACGTTCACAGTACTCACACATATGCAATTTCGCTGGAGCACGCAAATGTTGTCAGTGCGATTAGAATGTAAATATTATGTAGGTTCTAAGCTTGTTTTGAAAAGAGTAGTTGCTGAGTTTATTGCCGGCTCTTCTCAGCAAATGCAACCTTCCGAATCGGCATTAGAGTCAGACTTTTCATAAGTGCCTGCGAAGGTCTATTTGAATAAATGATTTTGAATCGTCAAATCAATTGTAATGGAAAAAAAGACCATCTATATTTATGAGCAGCAGCAAAACCAAAACAATAACTGCCTCCTTCATACTCATAAGCTTGACCGCGCGTGAGAGAGACGGACAGACTTTTCATGATGCGAATGCAGTGCGACGTCACGCCGCGCGCTTTTTCACAAACACTACACCAGCGCAACGTTTAAATGTGTTGAAAGTGCCAGCTTTCGTTAACCGACCTGTATTTTATTACATAATAATAACTCATAACGATCAAACGTTCATAATCCTTATACCATCTACATCTTCACACACGGCCATCTGATTCCAAAACAAGAGCTTTCATACTATTTTATTGATGTCTCATTCAAATAATATCAACCTCAATAAACATTCACGTATTTATTTATATGTGCACATAACTACACGTGTATAGTAAAAAAATAGAACCGACTCGACCTCCTCCTTTTTTTGAAGTCTGTTAAAAATACTTTATTACAATAATAATAGTCCTTAACGCATATATTACCTGTGTGTTCGTAGAGTGTCGATTCGGCCGCAAATTCGCCGCCTGGAAGATACCCATGCTGTTATAAAGGGTTATAAGGGTGTTAGGAAATGCCACCTTTTATGTTATGAAAAGTGAAATTTTATGTTTTTTTGGGAAAGAATTGTGTAACCACAGGAATATTTGTTGTTAATATATAGAAGTAAAGTTTGTACGTTTTGATGAGGTAATCTCTGGAATTATTGATACGAATCTGGAAATTCTTTCACTAATAGAAAACTACATTATCCCAGAGTGTTATAGGCAGTTTTTCATCCCGGAAACGTGGGTGATCCTAGTAAGAAATTTTTGATACCAAATTCATTTATATTTTAATTAAGATAATTTAAAATTAAAAGGCTATAGTTGAGATTAAAAATAAATTTATACATTAACATGCATTACTTTATTTAAAAGTGGCAGCCCTAATTTAATTGGTTATTGATTCTTTATCCAGTAATTGTTATAGAAGTCACGGTGCAGATGACATTAGATTAAATAATTAATTACAAGAGTTAGAATGTTAATCATATTATTACAATTATATTAATAGGGTATAGAGTTCAAAATACAACCTGTGAAATGTATTTAAGTAAAACTAACAGTTGTCTAGTTTACTGTTCTAGAAATATATGTAAATAATGTAATGACATGCCTATTAAAATACAAGAGCCAATCTATGTATTCTCCGTATGCCTAATTGAAAAATTTACAATTACTTAGGGTGCGGCTGTTAAGTTAACTTCTATATGTTTGAACCGACATAAGTATTTGGTATTATTAGAATCGTTCTCATCCCGTGTGACATACAGTATTTAAACTGCCAAAATGTAAAAAAAAATACAATCACAGTATGTATTGTAATGACAGCAAACATTTTGAACTTTTAAATTAACTTTTATGAACAGCAGTCGTTTTTCAAGGTACCTGACTTTAGAAGGAATAAACGGAACGTTTATAACATCACTCCTGTGTCCCTCTTTCAGTCTGTCTAACTTGGTGTTATCCTGGCTAATACCATGCCTCATTTAGAATAAAAAATAAATACAGCAAGTCTAAACTTCACAGCTGCAAACTTAGATCGAACATTTTATTATTACGTGCAGAAATCGAAGAAAGGACTCATGTGCAGAAATGTAATGTACCAAAACTACGCTGATGAAGAAAATAATGTTCAAATAACTTGGCGGGGACACTGCCATGCCCCAAATCCAAACTATTATGACTATGACTTACTTGATCTCCAACAATGACTTGAGTTTCAGGATTTTCTTCTTCTTCGTCATCAGATTTACTTGATTGTCTGCCAGACTACAAAATAAATCTATTTGTTTAGTGGGCATCTAAAGCACTTTTATTTATTCAACAATATTGTTGTACAAGTTACGCAACCATCATACCATACAGAACTGTGCTAACTCATAAAAATAGTGAAGTAAGTTAAATAAATAATATGTTAACAGCACACAAACCTGATATTTAATTATGAATTTGGCATTACACAAGTATAACTCTATACCTTTACTTGACTACTCTTATAAGTAACTTCTATACCACTTTAAAGTCATATAAGTTGTTTCTATCACACTATAAGTCATATAAGTTACTTCTGTACCACTATTAAGTCGTATAAGTTCTTCTATGCCACTTTATAGTCATATAAGTTATTTCTATACTACTATAAGTCACAAAAGTTACATCTATAACACTTTAAGTCATATAAGAGATTACAATTCTACCAGAAACGTACCTCATACCCACTACTAGCTCCACTGGGCGCGGTGGCGAGCCCCACGAGCCGCGGCTCCGGCGCCAGGAACAGCCACACCACGCCACCGACCAGCCCCATCACCAACCCCGGGTATATGAACGACATTGACCAGTCTTTGTCTACGTACTCAGCTGCCATTAGAGTACCTGGGATATAAATAAATAATAGCAACAACCTGGGATATTACACACCCTAAACTAAGCAGAACTTGTACTATGGAAACCAGATATCTGATATTACTACAAATACTTCTTTTTGAAAATACATACAATTGGGTACTTTCCTGGGTAAAAAATGTATATTTCTAATTAGTCCGTCAGTTAGATTATCCAAAAATATTGGACACGTATTTTTTTTCGTCAATTAAACAAAGATTGATAAAGATATAGCACGTTAAAGTTTTTCATGACGTCACATTTCACTCAAATGTATAGAAATGTGACGTCACGCGGAACTTTAACGGGCTATATCTTCATCATTTTGAGTTTGATTGACGAAAAAAAAATACGTGTCCAATATTTTTTGATAATCTAACTGACGGACTAAATATCATTTTTTAGGAAAGTAACCAATTCTTACACCTTAACTCAGGCAGGACAAGCAGACATGCAAATGTATGTCTTGGGGGGTAATCGAACCCAAGACCTGCAACGTGATAGGAAGGGGTACTACCAACCTGGCTGTCAAACTAAAATTGTTAAATAGTTGTTTCATGGAACCAAAATGAGAATGAGATGTGAATATTAGATACTCGATCCAACATTGACCAGGATTCGTGTAACAAGAATAACGATAAAGTTACATACCCAATATATTTCCTAGGGACGTATGTGAGTTCCATATACCGAAGATGAGTCCTTTCTTCGAGTTGCCGAACCACTTGCCCACTATAGCCACGGTGCCCGGCCATCCTGTCGTTTGTGATATGCCCGCACCTGCCTGTGTAATACATTATATAAGGTGTATAAGTGTGTGTGAGGAATGTCCCAGGATATTTATTTATTTATTTATAAGTATATGGACATTACTAATGGTATCCCTATGGTAGCCAATGTAGTAAAATTGCCAAAATTATTTAAAAAAATGTAACCATGCTGAGTTACTTGCTAGTTCTTCTCAGTTGAAGACTGACTTCTAAAGTTGGTGGTAACTTAGGTTTGACCTTCATGAGTGCCCTCCTGGCGCCTTAACTGAGGTAAGAACTAAGAGCTATTTTTACGCCCGTTTTAAAAACCCCTTATCGTAGCATTATGATAATTTTCACCTGCGTTCCAAATGGAAATATTAATGATGGCCTTCTGACCATGGTAAGTGATGATTTTTTTTAATACCACAATGGCGGTAGACAAGCATACGGCCCGCTTGATGGTAAGCGGTTCCCGCAGCCATATGGACGCTTGCAACACACGAGGCATCACTCACGCGGTACCTTTCATTCACCCTTTGAACTCATTGGGGAGGGCCCAATGAGTTCTGGCGACCTTACTCACGCGCAGGAACACAACAAAGTTATTTGGCTGCGGTATTATGTAAGGAGGAGGTACTACCCCAGTCGAGCTGCTATTTGAGCGTATAAACGCTAGGCTCTACCTCTCTCAAAATTGTGATTGTGAGAAAAATGTGTGAAAGACGTGATCGAAAGTGCACACACAAACCCTAGAAGGTACAAGTATAACTGTCGGACACTGAAAGCTGAATATTGAACCCACAATCCATGAAGCAGCATCCGTGCATTGCCATACCGTGATCCCATCACCCGTCGGAAAACTCGCTTCAAGAGGTAAAGTTTGTAAGATTGGATGTAGGAGGTAATCGTAAAAATAAGTCTAACCTGCACCAGCAAATAGTATGATATATTGTGTATGCTGTAAGTTCGTCCGATGCCGAACAAGTAGCAGAATGTGGCCGACATCAACATGCCCAGCGAGAGGAAGTAGCGCAGGTCCACGCGCTCTGCTATCATACCTGGTGGAGACAAACTACTATACACCCTAACTGGTTAGGGCCATCCGAACCAGCAGGGTATAATGCTCTCGGAAAAGTTAATTGCCAATACAGTCATGGATTGTTTAAATAAAACCTCAGTAGCTTTTGTTTTTACATAGGTGGCGCCACTACAGCTAACTCACTCAGCGCGCGGTATTTCGGAATAAGAAGAAGTCTGTCAGAACTTCCATTGAATTAATATATTATAATAGCATTACATAACCATCGACAATAGTCCTAAATTGACAGCTTTGTCTTTACCGTCGTCGCTACCTCTCAGACAAAACAATACATTCTCTTTGCCTTCGAAAGTTCTAATCCTTGAGGCAAAGAAACTAATAGAAACCTTATCTTTGAATTTGTTTAGAATTCAAAATTGAGAGCTGTTCATATTATGAGCTGAGATTGGTTATATTATTATGTAATTCAATGTTGTTATGATTATTATTGCTCAAAGATAAATTTTTCTAAAACTCACCGGAAACAAACATAGCTCCCGCGTACGAGAAGAGAAACGCGGAGTCCAACGCACCGAGCAATGTGTTGGCATCGCTTGTATCTGAAACAAATATTAATCATTAAACGCACACTCGGGATGGGGACCAAAATATAACAAACGAACAAGGCGATGCAACGCACTGTTGCAACCATCCATACTTAATATTTTCTGAGAACCTTAGCTAGAGCAAAAATAGCAACGGAACATATGTACGGCATGAATTCTCGAAAACGATGATATGTGCATTCGAATTCTTTGGGAGCTTACAAAATTTCGTGGTGCTATTATCAGTGTAGCTTCCACCACTCTGCTCTGTCGTTTGCTACTTCCTGTACCTCCTTATACAACAAGCAGTCTATTTTTGGTTTTACTTAGTCTTCCTTTCCCTCGCATTCAGATGTTTTTAAAGAAATTTGTCGTATCGTATAAGATGAGCATACATCTTTCCCCACCTATTTTATATCGTCTCTATGCTATAAGAATGTGTAGTATAAAATAGGCTGCAATACTCACTAAAAGGTGCCCAATTACACCACTGGTCATCACTAGGGTCCACGCCTGGCGGCGGCGTCAGGTTGCTGCAGTTCTGGTGCAGCACACTCTTCACCACGGAGATGGGCTTCCGGGTGAGGTGGTACGTCATGTACGTGAAGTATGTCAGGATTAGTACGCTCACTTGGTACCTGGAAGTGTTATAATGGTCGTATAATTTGTTGTTATGGTGCCAATTTTATTCGATTGTGGGGGTTATCGTAGCCTGTCGACGCTTACAACACCAGGGGTATACATTGGAAGCGGAAGTGACAAAGCAGTCACAGGCGCAGTATTGTTTCGAACTTCAATAGCTTTGGGCTTCATAACTGACTCCTAGAAATAACGAAAACAATTAATATACAGCTTAATGATTTTGTCTGTTTGCTACATTTTTACAGCTAAACTATCTAACTGAATTTGATGAAATTTAGGATAGATCGAAATTTTAATACTTATTAATAAAAAATAAGTAATTCAATTATTTTTATGAATATACTACACAATTTTCCAACTAATAATATTATGCGGAAGTGTGTGTGTATGTGCATTTCTATACTTTAATGTTTTTAAGTCAATTATGATGTTATGGATGAGCATGTATAAACACGATAATACAAACAAACCTATATTCAAGGTGTCGGCAAACAAAGCATTCAAGTAATCAACGTGGATATTAACACTTTTATGGATAAGAGTTAATGGTAGAGCATTGATAAACTACATTAGCGAGTATCTATTGAGATTAAACCTAGATAATATCAAAGATATAGATCATCACATACATCAAACAGAGTGCCGCATAATAATTTGTAATTCCACCATTTGGCTACATAAAAGCTTTTAAAATGGTATTCAACTTACTATGCAGCTTTGAGCTACATAAGGGTGATAGATACACTTTAATACAATTATTTATACTACTGTTAGGTGTTTTTTATCCGCGGGCCCCTGGTTTGAATTTTGTTAGAATATCTAAAGAAGTAGAGCATAGCGTATTCGCTCAAAGAGCAGCTCGACTGGGGAAGTACCTCAGCCTTACAGAATACCGCAGCCAAATAACCATATTGTGTTCTTGCGCATGAGTAAGGCCGGTAACGCGTGAGTGATGCCCAAGAATACTCCGGGTCCCAAAAGGGTTTTCAAGTTAAATTGACCATTGTAAATTGGAGATAAGAACTAAAATTGCGTCACAATGGCGGATTTAATTTCAAATACAAATAGACTGCTGTGTTCCTTATCAACACTTTTAAACGATAATGGAAATTTCAATGCGAGTTTAATTAAAAAACGTTTTAAAACTTCATTAGGTACTTAATTATTACTTTAGATAGCAATGCTTGTAAACAGGTGCTTGTGGGGGCTGGTCTGCTTTATAGCTGTCCCCCGCTGCGTTCCCCAGGGAGCTGTTTTCCCTGGATATAGAGTATCCTATATTATTCCTGGTTACGATGATATAAGTATATTTTTATATACTAATAAGTTAGCAAACAAGCGTAGGTACGGCCCGTCGGATGGTAAGCATTTATCGTAGCCTAAGGACGCTTGCACAGTGGTATCACTCGCGCGTTGCCGCCTTTGCAGACATAATGCATCTTGTGCAGTTTGGCGTAAAGAAGTAACAAGCAAACATAATGAAGCGATTTTGCCGATTTTTCGAAACGCCTCACGTAATTAATGGACGCCCCTTATCTATACTAATATTAGGTATAAAGTTATTAGGTATGTTTGAAAAGGCAATTCTCCGGAACTATGTACCAACTGATCCGATTCTGAAAATTCTTTCACTTGGGAGGCTACCTTGTCTCCGCCCGAGGAGCTCAAGTCCATTATCCCGGGAACGTGAGTATTATGTATATATCAAGCTTTGTTGATCGAAGATATTATGTATTACCTATACAAACATCTGGTGGATCTGGTCTCCTTGTACAAGCTCTCCTTAGTTTGAGATCAGAAGCCGTGTGTGACAAATTCCCAGGTTATAATTAATTTATTATTATCTGTGCTATAACGATGAACCGAGACCTTTGATAACACGTTACTGCATTTCAAACCACACATTAGTGACATGATGATGACTCATTTCATTAGTTACCAAATGATTATATCATATAATTAAACAGTTCTGTTCCCAATACAAATTAATTAAAGACTAATTGCAGGTCATTGGCCTCAATGCTAAATAGATAAGTGAAAATTTCTGGTTCATGCATGACTTTTGTCAGCTGGGGGTCTTATTTTGAATCTATTTAAAGGGCTCGCCCACGTACCTACTACTTTTAGCTGCGATAACCGCAGGTACAAAAAGTAGATTTTTGTTTATGAGCGACTTTTTGTAGCACGTGGGCGTTTCAGTATTGAACTCTGAATGTTTTACATTCGACGACAAAATAATCGCTCAGCGATTGTCGCTCGTGGGCGAGCTTCCTTATTGTACTGTTTTAGGGTTCAATAATTGGACTGTTTTACAAAAAACTTAAACCGACTTCAAAGTACACTAAGAAGTAATCAAATCCTGATCTGATGACAATGGGACCAAACGGGAAGTGTACCCTTTCAAATAGAAAAAGAATTTTCCAAATCGGTTAATAAATGACGGAGTTATGAGGTAACAAATATAAAAAAAAAAATATAAAAAAATACATTCGAATTGAGAACCTCCTCCTTTTTTTGAAGTCGGTTAAAAAGGTAGGTAATAAGTTTTTAATACAGGCCTATTTTTGGTGACTGTACTTTGTGTTTACTGTCGTCTTCCAATATACATACTAAATATTGCTTACCCAAACTTGTAGCAAAAAATTAACTTTCTTGTTCAACGATGCACATTTTTACAAATAAACAAATCTCCTTTACAAACTAAATAGTTATGCGGTGCGCCCAAACCAAGGAAATATAGGTAGGTACGAACGGAAGGTCGGAACCCTCGGTGCACGAGTCAGTATCGCACTTTTTATTGCAAACATTGTACATAGTTGCCGCGCGTGGATTCCGCCCATATAGCATTTATACTACTTTCATTATTCAAGATATTTCCATAAAATTGTAGTTTTTTTTTTTTTTCCTTTTAGCACGCACAGTTCGAAACAATTCTGGTTTCAATGTGTGTGGATGGATTCCCCGTCCATGGCGAGAGTTGCGATGGTGAAAAGTAGCCGTGGGCATCAAGTCAAACAATTCCTTAGAACACTCTCCGTTGTACAAGCAGTAGAACACACATAAGGAGGCAAAGTCTCTCCACAGACTGAGGGGCTCCAAACCGCTTGTGAGCTCGGGATCTTCAACAATTCTCATGACACTCGCTGAACCGAGTCTAAAGGCCCAAGCTGGTAACCAGGAGCTCCCGCTGTAGTAAGAATCGTCGTAGCAAAAGGCAAACCACCACTCGCGTGTTGCCGGCGGCAACATTTCTTGAAGGACCCCCTGTAGGTACTCCCATGGGGGCACCACAATGGGGAGCTCATTCCACCTGAGCATTTGCAGTAGGAAGCTTTTTGAAATCGCACAGTGCGACGGGACATTTCATTTCGAATGTTTAGGGACGGGTTCCCCGTCTATGGCGAGGGGTTAGATGGTAGCCGTGGGCATCAAGCCATACAGTTCCTCGCATGCCTAATCTAAACATAATATTATAAAGAGGTAAAGCTTGTAAGTTTGGAAGTAGGAGGTAATCTCCAGAACTAAAGATCTGATTTTTTCATCACTAAAAGTAGCTACATTATCCCTAAGCGCAATAAGCTACTTTTTATCGCGGGAACGCGGGGGACAGATAGTTAGTGAAGAATTCGGTTGTACTTGTGTAATTATAGAACTTGTTTTCTTAAAATTGTCTTTTAAATGAGACCATTAGTAATTCTGTACCTTTATTGGTGTAAGCAGTGTCAATAACTCAGTGAAGGTAAGCAAAGGTCATGTCTGTATTCAGCCTATGTGTGGCCATATTAGATAAAATCTAGGCTGTATAAAAGTACCTACTATCCCTGTAGACTGTAGATCATAATGGGATAGAACATGGCCATACCGGCGCGAATCCGTTTATTATTCCACTAGCTTTCCACCATGTCTGTCTGTCTGTCACAGCTTTATCTGAGTCTACTGCACAGATAAGTTGACGTTTGGTACACTTGTTTTTCTGTGATCCAAACAATAATGTATGTAATGTAAATAAATGAATATATATTGAATCACTTTTGAGAGCAAATTAGAGAACTTTAAAGGAAATATTGCTTATTGTATTGTACCATGTGACTTATCAAATGAAAGTGCTTGTGGTGGGGGTCAGAATTTGTTTTTATGAATACCGAAAATAATTCCTTACTTATAGATTACAGGAAAACCTAGAAGAAGTATACAATAGCCTTAACATGGTAAATCTCTCAATATTGTGGGTAAAACTTACATTTGGAATGTATGGAACCCTCTCCATGCAAGTTCAACTCGCACTGTCTGGTTTTGTATATACTTATCAGAGGAATAGCCTGTCTGAGGTTAATCTAACATATGAAAAATCAGCCGTCAATCATTTATGATGATATTTTCATTTCTGGTGCCAAGCCTAAAGGGTGTAAATAGGATCTTATTACGGTATTCTATTAGGTACTGTTATGTATAAACATATGTTCATTCATGTTTTATATTGTATTGGTTATGTAGGTACTTGCTAAATATTCTTGATTATAATAATATTAGAAAAGTCGGGTAGTTCATACATTTTCACTCATGTTTTTCACATAGCAATGCTACCTAGCACAATATACGTATTTACTTAAATTCGGTGTTTTATTGGACATAATAGTGGCGACGAGGTATAAATTATGAACAATGGAGTGTAAATCAGTGAAATTTCATGAATTCAATCTTCAAAGTGACAATTGGGACAATTACATTGACCGATTAAAATACTGTTTCGAAGCCAATGGAATCGTCACAGATGCCGCCCAAAGGGCTAATTTCTATACAGTGTGTGGTTCACAAGTGTTTGAAACCCTATTGGCGTTAATAACACCTAAAAAATCGAGTGATGTGACTTTTTGTGAAATTGTGATTATTCTAACCAAACATTATAGTCCCAAACCTAACGAGATTTCGATGTCATATAAATTTTATAAACGCAATCAAAAAGAAGGTGAAAAGGCATCGGAATACATAGCAGAACTCAGAAAAATAAGTTCCCGTTGTAATTTTACGGACTTAGAGCGTATGCTACGCGATCGACTCGTATGCGGCATGAACGATCACAAGTTACAGTATGAACTCTTGAAGAAAGACAAGTTGCAATATGAGAACGTCGTGGACGCTATGCTGTCTTCAGAAAGCGCAGATAAGGACGTTCGAATGATGCAGGGTGCGTCCTGTACTGCTGCTGCAACTCACAGCGACGCGATAGCATCTGGTTCGGCGGTGACGTCCCATGAACCTATGGACGTTAACGCCATGCAGTCTAAATCTAGTGTTCGGGTGTGTTATAGATGTGGAGATCGTCACGGAGGCGTGTGTCGTTTCATAAACGCAAGCTGTCATTTTTTAAAGAAAAAGGGACACATCGAAAAAATATGTACAGCTAAAAAGAGAAGCCGGACAGACAAGGTGAATTACGCTGAAGACGATTCGAATATGGAACTTAATGGCATTTATACATTGGAGAACACAACTGTGCCACGACACGACAGTGTGACGTTACGTGTGCCAGCGTATAGAGTTAAATTGATGCTGAATGACGTGCCGGTTATGATGGAGGTGGATTCTGGTGCTGCATTCTCCCTCGTGAATGAGCGCACCTGGACGCAGCTACGGTCCCGCAGCACACTGAAGACGCTACGCAACAGGCTGCGCACTTGGAACGACTCGCCGGTGCAAGTGTTAGGACAGGCTACGGTGCGAGTTCGATATAAGGACATTAACTGTAATTTAGATGTTGTTGTAGCTAGGGGTTCAGGTCCGAATTTGATCGGATGTAATTGGTTTGAGGCACTCGATATATCACTAAATGTTAACTTGATAACTGACATGGACATGACGACGATTGACATGATAGTGGAGAAGTATAGTGAGGTTTTCAGGGAGGGACTAGGTACTTACCGGGGAGACCCTGTCACGATTCAGCTAAAAGCGGACGCATCGCCTAAATATTTAAAAGCTAGGCCCGTCCCATATGCGATAAAAGAAAGAGTGGAAAAGGAAATCGATCGTTTGGTGGAAGAAGGCGTACTTCGCCCCGTATCTTTTTCGGAGTGGGCGACACCAGTGGTTCCTATTGTAAAACGAAACGGAGACATACGTCTTTGCGGAGATTACCGTAGTACGGTGAACCAAGTTACAGAATCGGATACATATCCGATGCCTACAGCTAGTGAAGTCTTCGCGATTATTGCAGGTAGCAAATTCTATACTACACTTGACCTTGACAGAGCATATACACAAGTCGTTGTGACGGACGACACGGCTAGGCTATTAACCTTGAATACTTGCAAAGGTTTGTACTCTGTACATAGATTAGCGTTCGGTGTAAAGGCGTGTCCTGGGATCTTCCAGCGATTGATGACGGGTTTGCTTGCCGGCGTGCCGGGTGTCGCAGTGCTGATTGATGACGTCATCGTCAGCGGCCGTACCATCACTGAGATGACTCGGCGCTTGGACACAGTACTAGAACGCATCGAAAAGGCAGGTTTGCGTCTTAACAAGGGTAAGTGCAAGATTGCTAAAGAACGCGTAGAATTTTTAGGTTTCGTTATCGACGCTGATGGTATTCATCCTGCCCCGAGCAAAGTTGAATCAATAATCAATACCCCTGAGCCTAAAAACGTCCAGTTGTTGCGAGCATTTTTAGGGTTATATAACTTTTACGAGAGGTTTATACCTCACAAAGCGACTATACTTGAGCCTCTACACAGATTGCTTGATAAGTCGCAATCCTGGCAATGGACTGACCGGGAGCAAAATAGTTTTGATACTGCAAAACGCTTGTTGTCATCCGAGTTGACACTCGTTCATTATGATTTGAAAAAGTACTCACTTGCGATAGTTCTGAATATGGCGTCGGCGCAGTACTATCGCACGTCATGGAGGACGGTTCAGAACGCCCTATCGCTATGAGCTCCAGGACGTTGCACGTTCACGAAAGACGATACTCTCAACTGGATAAGGAAGCTACTGGTATTATATTTGGAGTAGTTAAATTTCACAACTATTTAATGGGTAGATCATTCACTATAGTGACGGATCACAAGCCTTTGCTTGGTATATTCGACCCTAAACGGCCCATGCCTGCTGTTTTGTCACCTCGATTGACCAGAATTGCACTAATACTTACTTCGCACAGTTACAGCATTATATACAAGCCAGGACGGCAGATTGGAAATGCAGATAGTTTGAGTCGTTGGCCACGACCGGTACCGGATGAACCAGAACAGCAATTGTGTGACGTTTTGCTCATGGCTGAGACACCTACTGATTTTCCAGTTGACGTTGATCTGATAGCAGCGACAACAAAGAGGGACAAGACTTTATCTCATGTAAGTCATTATATATTAAGCGGCTGGCCTAATAAAGTCACAGACCATGAACTGCACCTTTACTGGTTACATCGTACAGAACTCTCTATGCATGAGGACTGTATTTTACTTGGTTGTCGTGTAGTAGTGCCGCCATCGCTGCGTGAACCTATACTAAGGGCCTTACATAAGACACACAGTGGTATTGTGCAAACAAAGGCACTTGCCAGAAGTTACGTTTGGTGGCCAACATTAAACAAGGATATTGAGACATTGGTAAGCGAATGTGACAAATGTTTAGAAAATCGTCACATGCCTCCGAGAAGTAGCTGCGAATGGATCACACCTACTAAGCCATGGTCTCGAGTAAACATAGATTTTGCGGGGCCCTATCAAAATAAAACATTTTTAATTTTGGTTGATGCTTATTCAAGATGGCCAGAAGTATTCATTGTAAATAACATGACTTCTACGACGGTTATTCGGCATCTTAGAAATATTTTCGCTACACATGGATTATGTGAGAAATTGGTGTCAGACAATGGAACACCGTTTGTCTCGGCAGAAATGAAACAATATTTGGAGGCGAATAAAATAAAACATGTCACCACTGCACCATACCACCCAGCCACTAATGGCTTAGCTGAAAGGATGGTGCAAACTGTTAAAGACAAGTTGCGCAAAATGGACGATACTCCCTGGGATATTAAGATTCCTAACATGCTACTAGGCTTACGTGCCACCCCTTGTACAGCAACGAACAAGAGTCCAGCTGAACTGTTGATGAATAGACGACTACATACTTTGTTAGACACGATTCATCCGGATAATCGTCAACAACAAAAGAAAAATAAACAAATTACAAGGAACGCTCATAAAATAAATAGAGACACAAAGGAAGGACAGAGTGTGATGTATAGAAACTATGGCAGTGGACCCCGATGGATGCCAGGTACAGTAGTTCAAAGAAATGGGCCATCCAGTTATGAAGTGTCTACAGGAGATGGTAGCATTATTAATAGACACATAGACCAAATTATTGAGAAGAAACAATCCAACGAAATGACAGAAATACAAAGAGAGGAAAGAGAAAGGCCTGAGGTAGGAGAGAGTGATGTGAGTAGAAATAGGAAGTTAATAAGTAGTGATAGTGACATTAGTCAAGATATAATAGAAATACCTAGTCAAGAGAAATGGGCTGAAATGCTGGGTATTCCTACTGATTCAGAACTTAGTCATTCTGGAGGCAAACTTAAGACTAGACTGAACTTACACTCTAAGACACCATATGACAGAAATAACTATAATAATAATTTTATTGCATAATTTCTATTCTATTAGTTGTGTTTTGTATTGATTGTATTAAGTACTTGTGTTTTGTATTTGTTATTTAATCTTTTGTTCTTTAATTTAATTAATATAAAGCTAGGAGTTATTGTTTTAAATTTAGTAAATTAAAATTATATGTATCTACTTGGGGGAAAGGTATGTTATGTATAAACATATGTTAATTCATGTTTTATATTGTATTGGTTATGTAGGTACTTGCTAAATATTCTTGATTATAATAATATTAGAAAAGTCGGGTAGTTCATACATTTTCACTCATGTTTTTCACATAGCAATGCTACCTAGCACAATATACGTATTTACTTAAATTCGGTGTTTTATTGGACATAATAGGTACAATTTGCAATTGTAATAACATTTCTGAGATAGCAACTAAAACAGTGTGTGTAAAAAGAGAGGTAGAGCGTAGCGTTTATTCGCTCAAAGAGCAGCTCGACTGGGGAAGTACCTCCACCTTACAGAATACCGCAGCCAAATAACTTTATGTTGTGTAATGTTGTGTTCCTGCGCGTGAGTAAGGTCGCCAGAGCTCATTGGGGAGGGGGGAAAGGTCGGTAACGCGTGAGCGATGCTTCGTGTGTTGCAAGCGTCCATATGGCTACGGTAACCGCTTACCATCAGGCGGGCCGTATGCTTGTTTACCGACTAAAGTCGTATAAAAAAAAAAAAAAAAAAAAAATTTGTAGCTGTTAGTCATCAACTAAAATATTCAATTACAAAGCCTATTCATGATATCAAAACAATGAATATAGATGTCTGTTATTAGTCATATTATTATGTTTCAAACTCTTCTTTGTTGGTTCTTCAAGGCTGGCATAAATTGTCATTTTAGTAACCATGTTACTTATTTGAACTCATAATTTCAAGCAGGCTGAATAAAAATAATTTTGTAATTTCTTTTATTTCATAATATTGTTCTAATCCAAACTGTGGATGAGTCTGTTGTAATATTCATGTCTTATTGTGGCCTTCACTGAATAGATGAGTATTTAATTTCATGTATACATATATTGAAAACAGCTCCTCCAAACTAGCTCCTCTAAACTTTAAAAGCATGAAAGTTTATGTAGAGATAAGTACTAAAAAAGGATTTAAAAAACTTCAACATCTAAGGTGATAAAATACGCTATTTTAGGTGAATCTGTGGAGTATTGATAGTAGCTAATAAAAATTCTATTGAATACATCGCAGTAGTTATGAATCAATTGAGTATTATCTATCAATATTTGTTCCTATATACTGTGATAATTCCTTTCAATACAGAACTTTTATACAGAAAGCAATATAATCATACTTTTATTCCCCACAAATCCATAAATGTCTTTGAAACCTGTCTTTGTTGACTTATACCAACGTCATTATTCTAATAACTCAATAAAGTACTAGTACTTACAAAGACCTAGTATTTATCAACATTTTTATCAATTAATCTGAATAATCGTGACCTATAGCCGCATGCACCGATGAGCGGGAGACCTTGGCTTCATAAAACAAACTATAATCGTGACTTACCATAGCAGCCTGTTGATTTGAAGTCGAGGACAACATCTTCCGCAGATTTTTTGAATAAATTGAATTCCTAGAGGCGCATCTCTGCTTACTCCGCTCATTTTGATCTTCTTCCTATGAAACGTTTTAAATATATACGAAACACCCCACATTCACCCTACAAGCGAAGTATCAAAGCATTTTTTCGAAAAAAATATATTTTGTTTACATCTATTCTGAGCGAAATCAAAATGTTTCTATTTCACGTTATTCTCCCGTAAAGTTTCAAATGTTCACTGTTATTAGCTGAATTAATATTTTCTGAACTATTATTTGTACTTGATCAGCCGTATTTAATTATATTTAATTTTTTATTTCTTTCGCGAAATATGGTATTTGCGAGACTTGCGACACGTCCTACAAATTGCGTTCCGTGTCGTGAATACAAATGTCTATATATTATTAAAATAAATACATGTTTTATCTTCCTTTCTAACGTGTTTCTAACACTCGAAGAAGACAGGGATAGAGCTATCCAATAATGCTAGAAAATCAAGTATTTCTTTGTGTTGTTGTATGTCAGTGTCAATGTCAAGATAATGTTGCGTTTAGTTATTGCAACTGATTGTAAGGCTACAGCTACATTGTTCAACTGATTTCATCCTAATCCTTACTAATATTATAAATGCGAGTGAGTTTGTTTGTTTGTTACGCCTTCACGCCTTAACTACTCAACGGATCATCATGAAATTTGGCATGCAGATAGCCTACGGTATGGAAAGGACATAAGCTACTTTTAATCCCGGAATGCGGGTGAAACCGCGGGGGACAGCTAGTTTTTAAATATTTTCTATCATAAGCAACATTGCAAGTCAATCCAACGAAAGTGTTGCATGCAACAAGTGATATGTAAGTATTTTAGTACTCATGATAAGTAGGTACTTATTTGATTAGAAGTATAAAAATAAAACAAGGCATTAAGTAATTTGAGAATTTATTACGATTTCACTGAAGCTTGTTATCACCAAAATACAGTAATAAACACCGAGTAATTATTAATTGAAATGGGAATTTTTATTATTTGAAATTTATATGCTGACGAATATGCATGTTGTAAGTTCAAATAAAACAATTTTTTGTTCTAAATATGTTTTTTCTTAATAATGCTATATTTTTCAGAGGTACAGTGCAGTGCTATTATGCTTTTCGTTAGCAATTGCAACGATCAACGTTAAACGCACAGGATGGTTAGATAGGGTGGTGGCATATCACAAAAACATGTTTCTCGAGGATGTCGAGAAGCTGACTCCAATACAAATTAATGGTAAAATCCTAATTGCGTTATATTTCAGATTAATTTGTTATATGAATTCCACTATTTACCCTTTTCATCTCCAGCTAGTATCGAGCGAATCCCACCAGGCTACGTGGACTCACCGAACTGGAACTACGAGTCGGTCCTAAAATTGCTAATCCTTATTAGAGAAAGTAAGACTGCGAAATCAGTACGTATTGCACTGCGAAGAATGCTGAGACCGAGTCGAAGATTCATGAACAAGAAGGACAGTTACAAACACTTCCCTAGTTTGAAGAAGGTGAAAACTATAGACTTAACCTACTTATCATTAAGCCCATAATGCCTGCGCCCCATTTGAACTACAGCCTGACTACAGCAGATTATAGCGTATCTCTTGACCAAGTCTCTGCCAGTTCGCATTCTAAGAAATAATAATATCAATAATGAAATCGGCTCAAGTGTGAGTTGGACTCTCGTACGACCTAGCTACCTACTACCGTTAAAAAGATACAGCCCTGTGACAGACGGATGTACAGACGTTGTGCACCTTTGGGTACGAAAACCTAAAAGTTAAATTTCCTTAAATTATAGGTACATGGTTTCCATTTTATTCAAACCTTAAAATTAGTATTTAAATGCCATTTAAATTTACAAAACCCCAAAGCATTATCAAATATTAGTAGAAGAAAAGCCTCTTTCAAAGATTTTATTACATATTTTCCTCCCAATAGTATTATACTAACGAGTTCTACTACGACTCAGAAGAAAAACATTCAGTTGAGTATACAGAGAGAGACGACGTAGACTTCGATGAAAATGGACTGATCATGGTCACCAACCCAGTGGAGGCGCGGCTGCCGAGTGGACAGATCAGCATCAAGTTGCTCAAGTATGTCTGCTAGTTCAATTGATTGAAATAAAGTTTATTCATTAGCCAATAGAGTTCCTTCTATGCTAGGTATATGTCGACTAAGTTTAATAAAATATCACCTTCAGATTTATCGATACTGCATAGAAATAGTGATTCAATTCAAGTACTTAACTCTTTTTTCTGTTTTAGAGAAATAATGGAGGCAAGAGCAGAAGCTGCTAGGGTGCTACCAGAGACCAGCAAAGCGCCACCGTGAGTTTACCTTAATATTTTCAAAGTTCCACTAGCATTTATTAGGTAATTAGGTAGGTATTTGCTGGCTTCGCTTACTTCATCGGTCACCCGTAAACCAAAGGGATCTTTTATTTTTTCGGGATAAAACTTATTTTAATAAAGTGCCAAGTTCCTAACTTGAAGCTGTAATGAGAAATATAACGTTAATTTATGAAGATTATTATTACTAAGTATCCCCCGCGGTGTCATCCGCGTTCTCGGAATGAAAAGTAGCCTATTTCAAGCAGGGGTAATGAATCTGAAGTTTTGAAGATTAACTCCTACAGACTTTATCTCTTTATAATATTCACTATCACAAAAAATAAACAAACTCACTTACGCTGTTAATATATTATAGCAGTAGCAAAAGTAAAGTTTCCTAATCCATTTTCAATGATAAAACAACTAAACTCGCTTCAACTAAGGAATGAGTAGCGAAATCGATCTAAGTGCGCCACATAGACTATAGAATCACGCAAATGGTATCAATGGCAAAAATATCCCAAACATTAATAACTTATCTCACAAACGAATAATGTTACTTATAAATGTTATTTTTTGCAGTAAATGGAAACCGTTTGTTACTCCAGATAATGGTAGGTATATAACATATACATTTACGTTTACTTCTTTTTTTGTTGTTTATATTCTCAATAAACGCTCGTGGTGCAGCATGATTAGCCTATCCTGGATAGGTGACCACCTGGTAGTATTTCGTTTCCGTGCTTCGGAAGGTACGTAAACCGAAAAACGAAGGTACGCCGTTGGTCCCTGTTATCACTTAATTGTGATAGTCGTTAAGCTAGTTGGAGGCCTACTAGGTGGTTTAAATTGAAAACTCCAACAGTAGGTTGAATGCCTACCTCCACCGATCCGAAGTGGGCACGCGTATCTGCCCATTCCCTTTCACCCGAATTTGTGTGTGCTCAGCATTAGGACATTATAGGCTGATGATGAATATTCTCCCTTGCACTTATTTGATTTAAAAAAGATATGTATTATGTTATTTAAACACCACGAAAAGTCCTCTTCCATGACGAGGTGCAGAAAAAATTTTGGAACTCGCACTACAGAGTACGTTTTTATAACTAGAATGCCATGAAATTATGAAATTGACGTTACGGACGTCTTTAATCTGTGGTTACGGCTCGATTTCAGTAGCTGCACCCTCGGCGTGTACTTGATTCTTTGGTGCACGTGTACTCCACTATATTAGACAATATCTTGCGCCGTAGTGGTGTAATGTAGGCGGGATATATAGGTACATACACTACACCGTATAAAAAATATTATAAAAATGCAATAACAAAACGTGTTATTCTAAGGCCGTTACTAGGTACATTAACGTATTTATAGGTTTTGTATAAAGGTAGGTACTATACTTAATTTGTTTTCGTGTATGATAGTAGGGTAGTGGCACCAAAAGATGACCGACCCCCAATAGATGAACGATCGATCGAAAATTAAAAAAATATAATATAATCCCCTAATTTACATGTTTGTAATATTTTTTTCCCCATAAGGCAATGTTTTTTCTTCCATATTACTTAACAACATTGACAATGACAGTCCAGACGCGCTTGCGGTGATTTTTTATGTGTACGTTACTCGTCAAAAATCCGTTTTATATGGAAACCTACTTAAGGAAAGTCCCTCCAAATTTAAGAACAATGTCAACGTATAGAAAGAATTAATGTCATATTAGAGCAGTTTTGATTGGAATAAAATCTTGATATATTCTGCTTTCAATAACTTAATATATATTATTACATTATTTACCGTTTTTTAGAGAAATTTACTGTTCAAGTAATGGATTCAATTTTGTTCACTTGATCCAATAGATGAACGGCGTTAAACTAATTATTTATTTATTTATACTAATGGAAAAGGTCTAATTTTTATACCCATTAAAATCTATAAGCTAACGATTAAACACCAAAACAAAAATAATCAAATTAATTTTACTGAATCTATGAACTTAGTTACCAAAAGTTGAACAAATTATTTTAGGGTTTTTGATTATTTTAAACCTAACTTTCCTATAGAATCACCATTAAGATCGGTGGTCAAAATTTGAACGGTTCACATTTTATTCGTTCAACCATTGGGTATATTTGCCTAAAGCTGAACGAATAATATTCACTTAAAATATTATTCGTTCATTTTATGGTTCATTAATCCATTAAATGAACGAACTACTATGGAACCTACTCCTATTCAAATGTTAGTTCAACTTTTGGGTACAAAACGTTCATAATTAGGGCTCAGTGTTCAACTATAGGGGTAAAACCTACATTTTCTTACTTTAACAATTTTTAAAAAAATATATGAAGTTGTAGGATATAATTACTTTAACCCTTCAATTAATAAGGATATAAGGTATTATTTAAAAAAAACAACAAGCGCCTATGTCATGAAATGACTGAGTTATAGCTATTTAAAGATGGACAAAACGCTTAAACGTTCATTTATTGGTGCCTCTACTTATCTCAGAGTATATAAATACTACGTACAAGTATTATTATTAATTTTGTGACTAACTCGGTAATCAAAATGAATAAATAATAGATCGTCCAAGCGGCGGCGGTGACGCAGGCAGTGGAGGTGGCGCTGGTGGCGGGGACGCTGGTGGTGGTGACGCTGGTGGTGGTGACGCTGGTGGTGGTGACGCTGGTGGTGGTGACGCTGGTGGTGGTGACGCTGGTGCCGGTTCAGCTGGTGGTGGTGATGCTGGTGGCGGTGCAGCTGGTGGTGGTGACGCTGCAGCTGGTGACGCTGGTGGCGGTGACGCTGGTGGCAGTACAGCTGGTGGTGGTGACGCTGGTGGTGGTGATGACGCTGGTGGTGAAACCAGTGCAGGTACACCAGCAGACACCGGTACTTCGGCGGCGAATCCAGTAACCGTGGCATCGACAGACCCACAACCATAGATTGGGTGGGGCGTTACAATCGTCATTAATAAATGCATTATTTTAATGAATAATTATTATTCCGTATTTATTACTAGTATCCGCCAAGCAATACTTCCCCACCCTAAAAAATGCCTTTTCAGCGTATTCTAGGTATTCTATGTATGTATGTTGCTATGTAGCTATCTACATGTGCCAAACATCAACGACCATTTACAAATGCTGTGACATACAGACAGACGGACTGACAGACATGACGAAACTATTATGGGTTGGTATCACAAACTACCAAGAGAACTAAAGTTGTTGGTATATAAAAATCAGCCAAGTGCAGGTCGGACTCGTACAAGGGTTTCGCAAAGATATGTCTTGTTGTTTGTTATAGCGGCAATATAAATATGTACAATTCTTTGAAGTTTTACCTATCGCTGACAGACGGACGGACGGAAGAACAGTGGAGGCTTAGTAATAGGGTGCCATTGGCATTTGGATACGGAACCCTAAAAACAGTAGGTAAGGGTCTGTTCACACAAACTGGCTCTGTGAGAAGAGCATATTTTAATACTGTCTGTGTGAATGGCCGAGACGCGATGCGACGTGCGCGACGTTATCATGCAATTTTTTCAACATTGCGGCACAGAATATTCAAGGCAACGCGAGGCGTATTCGAATTATCGCAATTAAATGTGTATTTTTTTTTACAGTAAATATCGTATCCTAATTATTATTAATGCGAAAGTGAGTTTGTTTATTTATTTGTTTGTTACGCCTTCACGCCTCTACTACTCAACAGATCATTATAAAATTTGGCATGCCGATAGCCTATGGTATGGAGAAGGACATAAGCTATTTATCCCGGGAACACGGGTGAAACTGCGGGGGCCAGCTTGTTGTTCTATATTCTATCGCTATCTTAAAAAGTGCTCCTATGCGCCTTTGCACATTATAAGAAAATTTCTTGTGTCTTATCAGACATGTCTTATAAGACATTCAGTCGCTCTGGTGGTTATATGAGACCGTGCATATTACAAGAAATGTCGGATCAGACACGCTCATACATTTTATGTCTTGTGTCTGATAAGTAAAGACCGGATTATAGGATAAAAAGCTTGTTATATGCATGCAAATATGCATGAAAAATGCTTTTTTTTTTTTTTTTTTTTTTTTTTTTTTTTATTTGCTTTAAACGTGGTTTACAGTAAGGTCTTATAGGTTATAATAGATTCAGCACATTTAGCTTTTCATAAGCATGCAAATACACATTATTAATAAATTGAATTAAAATTATCTATTTAAATTATCATTCACAAATTTATATTGATATTGATTAAAATTAATCAACATGTCTATTTAAATTTCAATTATAATTTAATCAAGGAACAAAATAAAATCAATCAATTATAAATAACAAAAAAAAAACAATAATACCTATGTCTAACAGTTATAGAATTCAGTGATGTCATAGAAAATTTTATTTTTTAACCGCTGTACCAATTTGCGTTTAAAACGCGTCAGTGGAAGTGTTTTAATATCATTTGGTATCGCGTTATACACTTTTATGCACATTGCAAAACACTGTTTTTGATAAAGCGCCATTTGAGGCGGAATTTCAAAGACCAATCGATCTGGATATCTTGTGTTTCTTGGATAAATGTCCTGGGCTGTTTTAAAATAACTAAGATGCGATTTCACAAACAATGCAACTTCGAGTATGTACATACAAGGAAGAGATAATATACCCAGACTATCGAACAGGGGCCTACATGAGGCATGAGGTGGCACACCACATATTGCACGTACGCATTTCTTTTGTGCAATAAATGCTTTGTGTAGATCCGGAGAATTTCCCCAAATTAACAAGCCATATTTTAGTGTAGATGCTATGTGACCATGGTACGCTGCTAAGATAGTAGAACGAGCGGATGTCTGTCTTAATCTGTTTAAAACGTAAATGAATTTATTAACTTTTTACAGACATAATCTATATGCGTCTTCCAATTTAGGTGCCTATCAATAAACAAACCCAAAAACTTTGTTTGGTCCGTTTCCATTATATCTTGTCCTTTATAATTAATGTTAAGTTTAGCGATATTAGATCCATAATTACTGAATTGTATAAAATGTGTTTTTGTTAAATTTAAATTTAAATTATTATTACTAAGCCAATTGGAAATTAATTTAATATTATTATTTATGTCATTTTCATAATTATTCATTTTATTTTTGTTACAACTTATAATTAGCGATATGTCATCAGCAAAAAGGGTACATTTATTTGTAGTCACATCCGGAAGATCGTTTATATAGATTAAGAAAAGCAACGGCCCCAGGACGCTTCCTTGAGGCACACCACAGTCATTAACTCTATTTATTGATTTATGAGAAACTAGTGCCAGTTCTTTATTTAATCTATTTATCTCGACATATTGTTCTCGATTTTGCAAATAAGTCTGCAGCCACTTCAGCGCTGTACCTCGTAGACCAATATTATTTAATTTTGTGACTAGAAGGTCATGTGATACGAAATCGAAAGCTCGAGACATATCAAAGAATATAACAGACGTTGCCAGTCTTGAGTTGAGACAATCTGTTATTTCACGTACTAGTTTAAATGCAGCTAATGTAGTGGATTTTTTACTCTGAAATCCAAATTGCTCCTCTTTGATAATATTCAGCTTATTTACAAACGATATAATCCTTTTATGCATAGCTTTTTCGAATAACTTTGACAGAACCGGTACTAAAGTTATTGGTCTATAATTATTTATATTCGATTTATCGCCTTTTTTATGTAGTGGTTTGATCACAGAGATCTTCAATAAGTCTGGAAATTCACCATTTTCAAAGGACAGATTTATTAAATAAGCAAAAATTGGGCTAAGCTCATGTTTACAGTATTTAATTACTTTTGTAGCGATTTCATCATATCCTTCTGCGGATGTATTATTTAACGATTTAATTAAACAATTTATTTCTGTTTGATCACATGGTGTTAGGAATATGCTGCTAGAAATATTTTTTTTGTTTGTGTTGATAAACTGTTTGGTTTTGTATGTGTTTGTTAATTCTATTAGGTATCTATTGAATTCATTAGCAATGTCAGTTGGATCTTTCAAAATTTTGTCATCAATATTTATTTCATTAATTAAATCGTAATTAGATATTTTATTTATTTCAGAGTTGATTAAATTCCATGAGGCTTTACATTTATTGTTTGATTTCATTATGTGCTTGAAATATGCATGAAACTTATCAGAATATCCATGAAAATTGTCAGAATATGCGAATTTAAGTGATAAGGAACCCAAAAAAAGAAGAAAGTTCTAATGTTTTTTATTTCAACATTAGCATACAGTTAGTAAATTATCCATTGATAAACGATAATAGTTACAGTACCATTACATTACATTTACAATATTTAATATTTTTGTAAACGTTAACTAATTCCAAATGTTCAGTGGTAAGATTGTGTCTTCGATCACTCGGAATATATTTTATAAGTGGAAAAGGATCGCTCCACATACGCTGACGTATGCAGGTAGAATTTGAACTTGAGTGCTATATTAGCACATAGGTCGCTCGCTCGATAAATATTGTAAATGTATCGATAATATGCATCATAACTAGATCTTAGGTAAAATATGCTATTGGTGCCGATTCTGTTGTAAATCGCACTAAACTAATTTTAGTCACATCTCATCTCTTTCTTACGAACATGATTGAAAAAGGATAGAACATATTTTAAGTTGTCAAATTAATCTTTGCCGTCTTATTTTGCGTGTATTTAGGCGTAACCGCGATAGATGGCGACTAAAATTATATTGAAAACAAGCTTTGTACTAATTTGACAGGGCTAAATTTCTTACATCCTTTTCTTATGTTCTTTGTTAGAAAGAGACATAGTGACATTAAAATTAGTTTAGTTGTGAACAACAGAATCAGGGCCATTACCGTTGACTATCGCTTAAATATGCAAATGCATATAATCCGGTCTTTACTGATAAGACAACAAATTTTCTTATAGTGTGCAAAGGCGCTAACAAAGCAATAAAACGAGGGTATAACATGTTTATGAGTTTATTAATAAATCATGGTCTCGGAGGCCAAGCCAGGTCGACGCTGGCGACGTCGAGCGCGAGTATGTCGAGGCGGTGGGGGGCGGGTGTGGTCTGGTGCAGCGCGGCGGCCGGGCCGGGCGCGGTCTGGTGCAGCGCGGCGGCCAGGCTGGGCGCGGTCCGGCCGAGCTCGCCGTGCACCCACTCCTTCACGTACGTGCCCGCCTCTGTACGCACGCGCACCACCACCAGCTCCGGATGATCTGTGCCCAAACGAAACGATATGTTGCTAACTGCCACTGTGGTTTTAACAAGCATTTCTGGGATCATAAATATGGTGGTATTATCTCTCGGGTCCAAGCAAAACAAAATATCACTACATAATATAAAACAAAATCCCTTCCCGCTGTCTGTCCCTATGTATACTTAAATCTTTAAAACTACGCAACGGATTTTGATGCAGTTTTTTTAATAGATAAGATTGATTTCAGAGGAAGGTTTAATGTATAATGTCATGACGTTGCATCCGTGCGAAGCAAGGGCGGATTGCTAATATACATACCTACATATAAATAAGATTTTTTGGCGCGATCTATATGGGGTGTAATAAACCCCAAACATAAATCTAATAGTCAAATTTTAATCAAGTAAATGAATCCATGATTTTATTTGTATTTTTAAGCGCAAAAATCTATGGGGATTCTTTATTTTATTTATTTATTCTTTATTGCACAATGGTGCCGATTCTGTTGTACACCGAACTAAACTAAACTAAATTAAAATTCACCTTATTTTAATTAAGGATTTTTTAAAAGCTACTGGTGCCGATTCTGTTGTACATCAAACTAAATTAAACTAAATTAAAATTGACCTTATTTTAATTAAGTTTTTTTTAAAAGCTATTCTGTTGTCACATCGAACTAAATTTAAATTTAGAAATGACAGGATTAATTTTGATTTTGACAGGTCCTAAATTGAATTGATGAGTGCTACCAGCAAATAAAAATAATTAACGAATGATATAAATTTTAATGGAAGAATAATTCAAAATAAACATTTAGTTCATAAATATCATTAAAAAATATATAATAATGGCAAGAAAAGCGTATATATTTGTGTTCTTTTCCAATAACGCGTAATAAAGTATGTTGAATATCTTGATTACCTGTGGAATATAGGCTTAATAAATATATTTTTACCCTGGCGAGTTTAGTACCTAGTGTAGTAGTTTTTTAATCCTTAAAAGGATAGGCAAGGGTATTCAACCATACAGCCTTTTCATATGATGTTATTTCTTTGAATATTCTGTTTTGTCGATTTCGACCGTGTGGTAGTCGAGTTTTAGTAGTTTCTTCTTCTTAGTTTTAAGTTTGGCAACCAAATCCAAATTAAGACTTATTTCTGCCAGTGTCGAGTTATATTATAATTTCCAGTCACAAGAATTATCACTTTCACAGTCCTCAGTCAGTCACCGTCCATAAAAGTCATGTTTTACTACAATGGTGGTAAACTTGAAAAGTCACGATACACATAATTTATTTCACTTCACTGGTGCACATGGATGATCTTTATTGGGTGAAATACCACCGAAAATACACAATTAAACTCAAAATACACGCATTCATGAAAATAAAAATGAAAACGCAACGTCACTCTGCAAGTTCCTGCCAAAAAGTCCTTTTAGTTGTTAGCTTTGCGACGAATCAGCGATAGCCGCAACCACTTATAAATGCAAAGCAAGTTTTATTAAGTCCATTTTTTATGATTCGCTTGTGAATTTGTGATGTCATTGAAATACCCATTTTACAAACTACTTATAGTCCTACAAACTTTTTTTTTACTGTTTTATAGGCCTGTGTTTGACCGCAATCTCACCATGGTAAGTGATGATGCCGCCGAAGGTGGTAAGCACACAAAGCCTAGAAGGAACTGGCTCTCAAGTGCAGCTAAGTATCGGAACACACCGAAAGGTGCTTGGTGACAGATTTTCAACTTGAGGGTTGTAGGAAGCCAGGCGGGTACTACAAAGTACCCTACCACCATGCTATGGTTTCCTCACGATGTTCTCCATCATCGAAAGCTCAAGCTCATTGTAGGATTCGAACCCGGGATCTTCGTCTCAGTATCCGACGTCACTACCACTGAGCTATCAACACTTTAAATTTATCTGACCCGGTGGTCATTAGAGGAACTAACGACGCCATTTCGAAATGTCAATCGCCATTGGTCAAAGAGAATATAAACACTAGTTTCATCGGTTATTTGCGCCACCAATAGCGATAACAGCGACTCTCTCACCGGGCCAGATAAGATTATGGCCCTATAACAGGGACATTCTCACCGGGCCATATAAGTTTGTGGCACTATAGTGGTATATCATTGGAAGTACAAAAAAATAAAATTAAAACTTCGATGTTCACGTTTTGTAGTCCAGTGACGTATGTAACATATCCCTATCTTGCTTCGTCCTTAATCTTATATGCAAATATTTAGAATTATGAATAATCCAGATCAAAATATCCACTTTCCAACACCATTTCTATAGGACTAAATTTAATCCACATGTAATTAGATGACGACTAATTTTAGTTTGACATTTCTAATTTTAGACATAATTTGACGTAAAACGTGACCAACAGAATAGAAAAATTACACACCTAACTAAATTGAGTAACTAAAACGATATTAGTGCTGTCAAACTAAATTTAAGTTTAATCGTGCGCCAACTGAATAGGAAACGTCGATTTGACAGGACTTAACTAAATTTAAGTTAGGAATAGTTTAGTTTGTGCCAACAGAATCGGCACCATTCTGTTGTCACATCGAACTAAATTTAAATTTAGAAATGACAGGATTAATTTTGATTTTGACAGCTCTTAAATTGAATTGATGAGTGTTACCAGCACAGAAAAATAATGAACGAATGATATAAATTTTAATGGAAGAATAATTAAAAATAAACATTTAGTTCATAAATATCATAAAAAAAATTATAATTATGGCAAGAAAAGAGTATATATTTGTGTTCTTTTCCAATAACGCGTAATAAAGTATGTTGAATATCTTGATTACCTGTGGAATACAGGCATAATAAATATATTTTTAGCCTGGCGAGTTTAGTACCTAGTATAGTAGTTTTTTTACCCTTAAAAGGATAGGCAAGGGTATTCAACCATACAGCCTTTTCATATGATGTTATTTCTTTGAATATTCTGTCTTGTCGATTTCGATCGTATGGTGGTCGAGTTTTAGTTGTTTCTTCTTCTTAGTTTTAAGTTTCGCAACCAAATCCAAATTAAGACTTATTTCTGCCAGTGTCGAGTTATATTATAATTTCCAGTCATAACAATTATCACTTTCACAGTCCTCAGTCAGTCACCGTCCAATAAAGTTATGTTTTACTATAATGGTAGTAATTGTACTAAAACCCTTCATAGACTTTTTGAGACAACTTGAAAAGTCATGATACACATAATTCATTTCATTTCACTTCACTGGTACACATGGATGATCTTTATTGGGTGAAATACCACCGAAAATACACAATAAAACAAAATACACGAATTCATGAAAATAAAAATGAAAACGCAACGTCACTCTACAAGCTCTCGCGAAAAAGTTGTTTACCTTTGCGACGAATCAGCGATAGCCGCAACCACGGAATAGATAAATAAGCTCTGTTCTGTGGCCGCAACCACTAATGCAAAATAAATGCAAATTAAGAGGCAGAAATGGGCAAAAGTCTCTACATTGCAGCCCAAATTATATGAAACCTGCTAGCTCTACGGTATTGAAATTGAAATATATGATACTTAAGGATATAACAAACACATCGCCCGAGCCGAAAACACGATTTCAATTAAAAGCCTCGATAAAAAAAAATGCCAAACATACCTCTGAAAATCAAGAAATTCCCAAATATATCCAACGCCTGAAGGTATTTTAATACGATCTTTTTCATCAATAGAGTACATATCATAAGCAAATAAACGCCCGATTTAGTTTTTTGAATTTGCGATTCAGTTTTTCATAATAATGATTTTAAAAAAAGTCGCTTACGTTAAATTAATCTGAGCACCATGAACATCATACCGCACTCTATTGTCCTGCAACTCGCGTATTTTGCTTCGCGCTCACTCGCATTCCGCGGCGATCCGCGTTGCTAGACGGACCTGTGTCATTTTTTTTCAGAATTTTCACATGCATAAAACCCTCTCAAATTAGTAAAAAATCATATCAAATTATCTTTAGAAGGCACTGGAAAATGCATGCTAGTCAAATTAAGGCAATTGAGCCTATTATTTGCTTGTTATAAATAAAAATATATGAAATAAAATCTGTTATGATTGATGCTTTTGATAATTGTCACCGAGGCATGTCGTGGTACTGACAGAGACTAATTCTTATTTTCGTCTATGAACGGTATGGTTAGGGTAGCCTAGGGGGCTAAGGCGCGGGGTATTTATGTACTCCCGACTGAAGGAGGTGATGATGATTCAAATCCCGGAAAATGTTTTTCTTTATTTTTTTTATCAAATCATGCGAAATGAAAAATCAGCAATACATATTATTTTTAATGAGCAATTACCTATTTAGTTAGTTACCTGATTAAATAATACCTCATTCAATATTGAGAATATTGAGATCAAAGAAAAGGTATGAAAGAAAGGTTGACTGATACTGGTAACAGTAGGTGCCCCGAAGTCGGGGCGGGCATGCCTGCCTCTATTGCGGTCATCGAGTCATCTGTAGTTATCGAGTCGAGCCGATAAACTTTTATATTCATTGTATTATTGTGGTCCACTCGCGTAGTCGTCAAATGATAATGGCACAGTAAAATTAGAACAGTAAGGAAAATATTACACATCTTACGTTGACTAAGTTTCTAGTACTTACTGGACTGATTAGTTGGAATGTGAAGCCATCGTATATTTACAATTACTAGTAGTGAGCTCGGCTATCATTGTGCCGATTGTCGTAACGGCCAATGGCCTGATTGCCGAAAGCCTCTCGGCTCTCAGCAGTATTCCTCGATACAGCTCGTATTGTGAGGAGGTTCCTGTTTCTGCAACCCTAACCACCAGTAGCTTAGTTTTTTCAGCCAATCAGTGAGCCAGGCACAATTTTATATCAATAAAAGTAATAAAATTGGAATAACTTTTTTCCAAACCATTATATAATACTTCCTTAAGGTGGATGCTTAGCATGAGGCGGGAAATTTTATAATATATGGGTCAAAATAGCTTTTTGAGTTAGATGCCTGCAATAAGGAACATTCACATAACAAAATTATAACTTTTTTATTACTACACATAACCTTTTTGAGCATAATGTTTTTTAAATTATTAATATCCATCAATAAATGACGAAGTTATTAAAGTTTTAAAAACAGCTTAATTAATAAGCTCGCTCCCGCTTGTACATTAACGTTGACGTCATAATTCGGCCACCACGCAACTGGATATTTGTCAGTTTGTAACCACTGAACAGATTTAAATACAATTTGGCAGGGAGATAGTTCAATTAGTGGAGAAGGACAAAGGATACTTTTGAACGTAAATGATCCTCATTGCTCAAAAATGCAATTATGTTACATTTACATACCTCGGTGATACCGCTCAATAAATTTGACAGCGATAGCTCAGAAGTATCACCTCACCTGCCAGCTTTATAAAAAGAAGTCCTTATGCACGGTGCCGAGATTCCGATATTCCGATATTCCGAGATTTATGCCCTAGGTACAATACCAGAAGTATGGAGAGGAAATAAATGGTGGTGCTCTTCTTCAAAAAAGGCGATAAGGCCCTATTGAAGAACTACCGCCCCATATCCTTCCTAAACCACGTTTATAAGTTGTTTTCGGGGGTCATTACGAATTGTCTTGCACGTAGGTTTGAAGACTTCCAGCCTCCCGAAAAAGCTGGTTTCCGTAAAGGCTTTAGTACCATAGATCAAATACATATATTCAACCGTTATGCCTTGTGTATGATGACTGTGAAAAAGCCTTAAATTCAGTTGAGACATGGGCGGTATTACAGAGTCTACAGCGGTACTAAATCGACTATCGCTATATCGAATTGTTGAAAGTGATTGTACAGCAAAGCCACTATGTCAATCCGAGTACAGGACGAGAGTACAAGATCAATCCAGTTGCAGAAGGGTGAAAGACAGGGTGACGTAATTGCTCTCGAAGTTCTTCTTCTTCTTATTTTTAAGTTTGGCAACCAAGCCCAAATTAGGGCTCATTTCTGCCAGTGTCGAGTTATATTATAGTTTCCCGTCACGATAAATCACTTTCACATATGGTCCACAGTCAGTCACCGTCCATAAAAGTCATGTTTTACTACAATGGTGGTCATTGTACTAAAACTCAAAATACACGAATTTATGAAAATAAAAACGAAAATGCAACATCACTCTGCAAGTTCCCGCCAAAAAGCCTGCTCTCGAAGTTGTAGACGAGTATGTTTACCTAGGACAAATTGTCCAACAAGGTAGGTTCAACTTCGACAAAGAGGTAGAAGAATCCAACTCGGCTAGACAGCGTTCGGGAAGCTACGGCATATCTTCAAGTCCAGAATACCTCAGAGTCAGAGTCTTAAGACGAAAGGATTTCAATCAATGCGTGTTACCAGTGATGACATACGGAACATAGACGTGGTCTTTCACTGCTGGCCGCATAAATAAGCTCAGAGTCACTCAGCAAGCTATGGAATGAGCTATGCTTGGAATTTCTCTACGAAACAGGATCCGAAAAGAGGACATTCGTAGGAGAACAAAAAATATGTATATAGCTCGTAGAGTTAGTAAGTTGATGTGACAATGGGTAGGCCACATCGCTTGAAGAACCGATAACCGATGGGGATGGAAGTTTCTAGAGTGGCTACCACTAACTGGAAGGGGACACCATGCAGGACGACCTCCCACCAGATGGACCGGCGACCTGGTCAGAGTCACTGGGCGCTGCTGGATTCAAGTGGCCCAAAACCGCTCGAAGTGGAAGTTAATGGGGGAGGCCTATGTTCAGCAGTGGATATCATTAGGCTGATATGATGATGACTAAAAATGGTAGGTAAAGAGGGCATTTTATTGAGAAATTCTACAATTATTGTAAAACGTGATGGAAGAAAACCTGTTTATTTGTCAAATAACATATAATATCTCGATTGAGGGCTGTATTTTTGGCTCAATTTTCATTTTATGAGGACGCCTTGTTTTTTTTAAATTATATTAAGTTTGTTGCATTGTGATATATCGCTAAGTTTAATAAGTAATTAAAGTTACGTAGTTTTGTTAACGTGGTGATCACTGTAGTGAACAAGAATTTAAAAAATACATAAAAAATAATTTAAAAAACGGTCGATAAAATTCAACATAGTTTCCCTCCTTTTAATTTGTGCACATTATGAAAGCTCACAGCTGTATACGAGTAGGATACTCTCCTGTCTGTCCATTTGTCACAGCCTGTTTTCTCCGAATTTATAGAACACAAATTGTATTTAGATAAAACGCTTAGTTTCGTGACCCGACGACAATTACCTAACCTGAGAAATATTATCGTAAGTATCAACTTTTAAAAATAAATATCTTGAGACATTTTTCACACACGGCTACCTGTAGCCTTAGCACGAACCACTTTCGTATCGCCTTCGTAGCGTCATCGTATCGAGTAGATGTCATTTTTGACAGAAGTTCTATCGTCTACTCGAAACCTAGCTTGCGAGCTACGTTAAATTCGTCTAGAAATTTTTAAACATTCATTTTTGATTTTATTGGTACACAATATTTAAATATTTATTTCCAATAACATAAACTAAATGAAATAATCAGCTTATCTTATATTATTAGCTAACGATATAAGGTCGATATAACGATATTACATCTTCATTCCTATGTAAATGTTTTCTTTTTCACCATTGAAATGTGATGAATGTGGAAATATTTTTGAACGTACAGCAAAGAGTTCACGTGTTTAAAGGTTTGAATTTAGAACATAACAGGCGAAGAGGATGAGTCTTGTGACTCCGTAAGAAATAAACTCGACGATTTTCATTTCTAGAATTGTGTTTTAGCAGTTTTAGGGGATTTCATATAAAGAGTGGCTCAACTTGAACTATTGACATCCCCTAACATTTATACACTTATTATAATTACGTATATATAGGATGTTTCAGAATCAATGGCTTAATTATGGCCTAAAAATTTTTTTTTTTTCGGATAGTCGTCAAACAATACATGAGGTTTTAGTTAAAACTAACTTAAATACTATATTAAATGTAGAATAAAATTAAATAAAATAATTTTAACTAAATGATTCACCATATTTAGTTATAAGATTATAAACAAAGAAATACAACTAAAAATCGTAATACTTAAACAAAAAAACATTCAAAACATTCCCAATACCTACCTAAGTACCTATGCGAGGTGTTCACGTAACGCTCTCACTGAAAAAATCACGGTGACAAAGTCTACGTTAGCTGGCTTGCGAGTAGACGATACCATACGTCAGAATTAGTTCCAATTTCAAATTATATACCAAACCACGTTTACGTAGTGTGACGTGAGGTTAACGTAGTTGTTCGTGCTACCGATTTGAACGTTTGGCAGCATTCGAATGACACATTCCCATACAAATTTGAGTTAACTCTCTCGATACGAATACGTTACGCTTGCGATAGATTTTCGTGCTAAGGCCTCTGATCCCAAACTAAGCAGAACTTGTAAATACATCTCTAAATAGTATAAAAAGAAGTCGTTTTCCGCGTCTGTTTGTCTCTCTGTTTATCAACTCTAAACCACGCAACGGGTTTTGCAGTTTTAACCATCAGATAGATCACATCACAACTATGTTCCGTTCAAGTGAGGCCATCCGGCCACACTTGTTGTAAAACGATGAACGAAATGCGTAAGCGCCGTGAAAATAACAGTGTTTGCGAGAAAAATACTCCTAAAAGCTTTCTAATAGCGCTACGTGTTTCTACTGTCTGCTTAGACGACTAATTATTGTTTCAGTGCTAAAGAAACCTTTAGTCGACTCTAAAGAAATGGGACATAAGCTTTGCTTATGATAGCATCTCTATACGTATTACGTGGTAATAATAGTTCAATGCTTTACAGCAAACAATTATCATTAATATTTTAAATGATAAAACAGATTTAAAATTAGCAAGAAACAGTCACGATACCGTGATCGGGTGGCGTGGGCGGTCGCGCAAATCGCTCCAGACACCAAATTATGACATTGTACCCGTGCGAAGCCGGGGCGGGTTGCTAGTACTTACTATACATATTTACACTCAGACTCGGGACATGCAAACATGTTCATGCACACAGATGCATATCCTTGGTGGGAATCGAACATAAGATCGGCGGCGTGGAATCTTAACCAACTACGCCAACTGGCCCGTCAAAAGTTTTTTAAAGTATTTGAAAAATTATATTTGTAATGTTTGTCTGCAGTTTGTCTACTGTTTACATTTTTACTGTGTCCAATTCAAACAGCGTCGTTCTCGCGGAAATGTTTAGATGGCGGTGTATCATGTTTAATTGTTTGTTTGCAATGACGCACTTCTAAATAGAGGGAGCTAGTATTTTTTGTTTGCTTAGTTCCTGTAATTTCCGCTAATATTATGTGAAAATGTGGCGCAAGGGTGAAAACTGAAATCTGCTCCAGAGTATTCTGGGCCTTAAGTCAATTTTTTATGATTCGCTTTGTGAATTTGTGATGACATTGAAATACCGATTTTACAAACTTATCTGACCCGGTGGTCAAAAGAAGAACTAACGACGCCATTTCAAAGGTCAATCGCCATTGGTCAAAGAGAATACAAACTCTACTTTCATTGGTTGTTTGCTCCACCAAATGCGATAACAGCGACTCTCTCACCGGGCCAGATACGCTTCTCGCCCTATAACAGCGATTTTCTCACCGGGCCAGATAAGCTTGTGGCACTATAGTGGTATATCGAAGTACAAAAAAATAAAAATAAAACTTCGATGTTCACGTTTTGTAGTCCCGTTATGTATGTAACACATCCCTATCTTGCTTCGTCCTTTTTCTAATATGTAATTATTTAGAATTATGAATAATCCAGATCAAAATATCCACTTTCCAATACAATTTCTATAGGACTAAATTTAATCCACATCTAATTAGATGACGACTAATTTTAGTTTGACATTTCTAATTTTAGACATAATTTGACGTAAAACGTGACCAACAGAATAGAAAAATTACACACCTAACTAAATTGAGTAACTAAAACGATATTAGTGCTGTCAAACTAAATTTTAGTTTAATCGTACGCCAACTGAATAGGAAACGTCGATTTGACAGGACTTAACTAAATTTAAGTTAGGAATAGTTTAGTTTGTGCCAACAGAATCGGCACCAATGTACACAACCTACTCCACACCCTACTCAAATTCCTATGATGATCGCATACCCCACTTAAACTTCTTTTTCAGACTTTTCATAAATGCCTGCGAAGCTCTATTTGAATAAATAATATTTTGAATTTTTGAATTGAATACCGCAGAACTGTGTGTGGGTACTACACACCCCACAGATCTTTATAAATCCCAGAAAGCAAAATTGGGGTGTCAGACACCCCATATTGACACCTCTTACCTGGCACAGCTTCAGCCTTCAAATCGAGTATTTTCCGAGTCCTCGCCAGCAAGGGTCGTCGATGCAGCACTCTTATGGGAGTCTTCTGTGTGAGTTGTATTCTCGCGGTGTGGTCTGGTGGCGTGTTTCGGTATGTGTTAATGTTCTGTATGTCTTGCTCTGATACTGTTATTGGGGTGACACCGTTGGCCTATAAAAGAAAATAAGAGAATAGAAACGAAAACATAAGAATAGACACAAACAGAAGCATATAGTATAAACTCACACTGTACACATACATCAAAATCTTTTATTTTATGCACTTAGGGACAGACTTTTTTAAACATTGACTTATATATTATAGAGACGAAATGGAGGCGAGACGAAATGGCGCCAACGCGCTGGCCATAAAAAGTCAAGTTTAGGGTCAACGCGACTCAGTCGTCAGCGGTCCGCGGATCAGTTCGTTCGTAAGATTACATCGTACCGTACGCCTATGCAACGCGGCACTTCGTAGTTCGATTTTAAACAAATGGCGTTACTGTTTAATTTTAAGATTTTTTTTATTGCTAATGTTCCGGTGGACCTATCCTTAGTTTTGAAATCATTGCTTTTAAAGAACTTCAAAAAAAAAACAAGTTTTTTGGCAAGACGCAGGGTTTGAGCTGTAAGTTGATATGTTAGTCAGTCAGTGTATTCTTTTATACAACGTTATTTGTAGTATATCAGAGACATATACTTACACCTTACTAAGATTTTAATGTGACATGCTTTTTAATAATTAATTACAAAACCTACTAATGGATATCGATTCTAGTGGTGACTAAACAAACTAATTTCACGAATTTAATAAACACTGAAAATACCACTGTATTGCTATGGGCATAAGTGGGACAGATGTTTTGTAAGCCGTTTATATTTACCATAGTGTCGTGTTTGGAATGAGACAGCTTTATGCACAACGCTTCATATGTCTTACACTTGGTTTCTTCGCCTTTCTTTAGTTGAGTCAAATCCTCCCTGCAGGAAATATTGTTACAATTACAATTAATCATGCACCCCAACTGCAAAAAGTATCAGCCTTCAGATAAAACAATTTAACCGACTGCTGGGGTGTACATAACCCCACTGTATTTTTACTCACCTAGTAACATGCACCAAGATTTTAACGAGTACCTTCCCTCCTTTAGAGATTTCCTCACAAGCTTCAGATAGTTCCGCTGCTGTCAGTTCTCTTCTGGGATCGGTAATCTAATGAAAGAGGATAAAATAGTCAACTTTTATTAAGACCAAGTGCGCTTTGCGATTTTCATTTCTATGACAGAAACCTTCCCAATGCACAACGACTCATCAAATTTCATCGCAATCGGATGATCGGACGAACGTTCCTATACCAATTCAAACAGCTAAACATTGTTATTTATATATTATATACTTAATGGATACTTTTTATCGTGATTTCCAAGTTGATCATTAGTAAAAGTTATTCACCATGACAAACTCGTCATAGGTTTCGAAAATATACCATCCCACCTTGTATAAGATTATTTTAAATAGAACATTAAACTTCCTCCGAATGCCGTACAAAGTTATTAAGAAAATATAATAGTTTCATCACCATTAGTAAAGACTTGGTGAAATAAATTTTGCTACCTGCTACACAGACTGAGTTAGGTTGTACAATCTACGCTAAGATGACTGACCTCTATAGCAAAGGGCCTCCCTTCCCCCAAACACCGCACATCGACATCCTCCCTCCCGGCCGACATGAACTTGAGACGATGTTCCACTTCATCAGGGACTAACCTGGTGGAAGGAGAAAAATATCACTGATATAAGAATATTGAGTGTATATTTCCAGATTTCATGTTTTTCAAAACCTAAGTTGGTTTCGTGACGCTAAATTACGGGATTTGTTATGGGAACAACATTGAAATAGCTAAAATATAATATTTTTTACTACTATTTTTAGTTAATATTACCGAAATTAATGCTTTATTTTTTTAAATACGATAAAAATAAGCATTCTTACAAATAAATGATAATAATTCATAATAGCTAGAAATAACAACATAAATTTCTCGCGATGTTTTACTTAACAAACGTAAAATAGTAAAAAGAGTCAAGTATACCATGGATACAGTCGAATATTTTACAAGCTTTTATTTAACTTGCAATGTATAAATGTATGTTTGTTCAGGTGGAATCATGCAATTCGAATTTCACCCACTTCCAGTGGTCAGATTAACTTTATATTTGGTATACATTAGTATATTAGATGACAATGCAAGTACAATCAACAAAAAGTAGTCACCAAAAAGCTATTAAAAATTATATTTTTATCAAAAACTTATTTAATTTAAAACAGAAACAAACAAAACTCACCCATATATCCTAGCAATAGGGTCGAATATGATCTCCTGTACGGACGATTCCATCATTCTCTTGCCGTTGAGAATCCATGGCGTCTGAGGCAATTCGCGGCTCAGTTTTATGTACCTAAAGTATTAGGTATGTTAGGAGACAAATGGTAATATGGGGTACATTACACCCCAGTGTATATTCTATTCTTATAAATCACTGTCGATTCACCATTTTAACCACGTACCTCCCACCCAAGTAAACAGGCGTATGTGTACAAACAACGCTCACGCACTTCGCGCTGCCCCCCGTCTTAGCGTCCCATCCAGCGGCTAGCAGCGCTTTCAGCGACACTCCGTCTAACGCTTGTTCTACTGAACGACGCGTGAATTCTACCGTAAAGCGCCTTTTCTGCTTGCTGCGGGATTCGAATAGGGAAGGGGATAGGGTTTTTAGGATTTCTAATTCCTGAAAATGTACTAAAATAGATAAATTTGAAGAAACTTTCCAATTGAATTTGTAACTTGGACCTTTGACATAATGTTCATTTTGTATTAACACAATCTATTCTTTAAACTTCTGATTCACGTTTACTAAAATAAAGGCCTTAGGAAGGTTGCTTTGGTTGAGAAGAACCGGCAATAAACGCAGCAAGTTTATGTTTATTAAAATTCAGAAAGGGTACAAGCCAGTGGTCTACTTTATGGTAAATTGCTTTAAGGGATATGGAAATTCACCTGGCATGGATGAAATGGCTGCTATAACTAGGGCGACTGACCTGCAAATCGTCAGGGTACTCAATATTAAGTGTAACGAGTAGCGGCGACACGGCGCCCGAGTCCAGCGGCATGTTGATGTGCGCCGCTAATTGTATACCGAACGACCACTTCCACGCCTCTTTGAGGGGTGTTAGTTGTTCTACAAATAATAATAGTCTGTGAGCTGTAGACCTCGCATGTCTCGATAATTATATGGAATTTGCCAACATTTTAAATAGCTTTCACCCACGTTCCTGAGATATAAAATAGTCTATAGCACTCGGGGACAATGTAGCTTCCTACTAGTAAATGAATATTCAGAAACAATTGAAAAAAGTTATATGTTACAGTTTAATATGGTTGTTTTAAATCCGTTCCTTAATTATTACTATTGGGGTGCTATATCACCCCAAATAGATGAAAGTGGAAAAGACATCTAATATAAAACATAAATTAACTGAAAAGAGAAAAACAAGCTCTTAAATCTATAGAAATTTGACTATAACTTGAATTTTATAAGGTATTGCAGTCAGAGTCTTTCTATATGTATAAAAGATATTGAGACTCGGCAACAATAACAAACATAATTTGCTAATAATAATTAGTAGTAATAATTTAATAATTTTTTTAGTAGATTTGCAATAGTCCCTATGTTTATATGGGGTCACTGGGGTCAGGTATACCCCAAAATATAAGAGATTTTTTAGGTTATTTCAATTATATTTTGTCATGATAAGATAAAATATTGTTTGTTGGTTTGTCCTTATTTCACAGTAACTAAACAATCGATTGTATAAGGCGAAACCACAAAGTTAAGCTAGTACTTAATAAGACTTACTAGTATCATAATCTTTGAACGCATCACTCAACTTCAGTGTTATAGCCTTTTCTCTTAACAGCGCAGCTATGGGCGAAGACAATGCACAGGCAAATGTTTTACATTCATAACTGAAAAATAGAAACATATAATTAGTATTAGCTGCCCGACGCAACTTCGTTCGCGTGGTGCTTCGTACGCTACCCTATCTAAACCATCCAGGGAGTTAATTCTACTGTGTGTATGTATGTCACTGAATTCTTCCTAAACGGCTGGACTGATTTGAATGAATTTTTTTGAATGCATTTGGGTGGTGCCCTGGATGGTTTAGATTCACAAATCAGCCCGGCAGATGGCACTGCACTCGATAATATAACCTAGATACTGCCTATGTTTGACCACAATCTCATCATGGTCAGTGATGATGTGGCCAAAGGTATTACGCACAAAGCCTAAAAGGAACTGGCTCTCAAGTGCAGCTGTCAGAACACACCGGAAGGTGGTTAGAGATCAATTTAAAACTTGAGGATGATACATAGCTAGGTGAGTACTACAAAGTACTCTATCACAGTGCTATGGTTGCCCCACAATACCTGTATTTGTATTACGAATATTCACAAGTGCCTTATTTGGATTTAAATCAAAATTCAATTCAAAATTATTTATTCAAATAGACCTTATGAAAAGTCTGACTCTAATACTCTAATACCGGTTCGGAAGGTTGCATTTGCTGAGAAGAGCCGGCAATAAACTCAGCAATTACTCTTTTCAAAACAAGCTTAGATTAATTACATAATATTTACATTCTAATGAACCACTTTTTAAACTTTGGAATGTATTTCTTCACTGAATCATTTTATAGTCATACCCATAAACTTCATCGTGGCATTTGACGGCACTACCACTGAGCTATCACCACATTATTGATTAGGTACTATAATAAATAAATATCTTGGGACATACCTCACACACGGCTATTTGATCCCAAACTAAGCAGAGCTTGTACAATGGAAACCAGATAACTGATATACTACATATACTACTTTTTGTTTGTAAATACATACTTAAAATACATAATTACAGCCAGACTCAGGACATACAGACATGTTCATGCACACAAATGCATATCCTGTGTGGGAATCGAACCTACGACCTGTGGCGTGTAAGGTGAACCTTAACCAACTGCACCAACTGGCCCGTCACTATTACCAAGGTGATAGCTTAAATGTTAAATATACACTAACCGTTTCTTCTCAAGCATTTCTTTAACCATTGCAAAGCTTTCTGGCCACGTATCCTCCTGTAGTACTCCCATGCAGCTGATACATACTCCGTCTACTTTAACTCTCTTAGCTGGGGGTTCTCCATTCAATTCCACATTACTTTCATCTTGTTTTTCCGTTTCTTCTGATTCTGTTTTAATTGCATTTGCACTTTGATTTGTACTATCTGTTGTTGTATTTGAACCGTTTACAATGTCTTTCGAGTCTGTGGTAGGTTTTGATTGGTTGTTTGTTTCTAGATACTGGAATGTTCCAAATTAGTTTACTTAGACAAGAAATTGAAGAAATCATGAGTAGTATTCAAGTAATAACAATACTGATAATAATGTTAAAAAAAATATACATAAGCCTGGATGTCAGTTACTCAATCATAGTATTAGGTAATTTAATGAAATTTACACATAGAAAGGAGTTTAAGATAGAAAGAGACATTTTTAGGTTATGTTTTTGATTTACAAACACCTACTTTATCTCAGTTCCCAATAATATAATGAACTATTTTCAACAAAGATAAGTGAGACATAATAAAATAATAGAAGAATAATCAAAAATAAGCAATACGAACTTTCAGAATGTATTCCTTCGAATTCTCGTAAGCCGCAGGGTTCTTGAGACCAATATATCGAATACAACACGCATCGCAACATCCTAAATCTTTACAGAACTTAATAATATCAGTTTTACTCATATTTATTAATTTATTGTAATAAATAGAATACCGCACTATAATGTAAACAAATGTCAAATTCACAGTCAAAGTACGTTCCGTTTTGTACCACGATCTTTACCGTTCTTCTAGATAAAAAATAAATTCAATTTACTTTCATAAATGAACTAAAATTAAAAATATAAATAAAACAATTGGAATATAAAATTCACTTTGTAACTGCCTCAAACTAGCTTTATAATCTATTTGATATAAATTGAATACACATGGAAGAGAAGATTATTGAGAAGGTTATAGACATTTCAGTAGTATCAGTTTCGTAAATTGAAACGCTTACAATGATTGCCAGTGGAAAAAGAATCAGCTGATTTAAATAAACATATATAATACTGAAATAGCTATAAATATTACATATTTATACTGAAACCAATTGATAAAAAATGGTGGCTAAATTATAAATACAGTCATCGTTTATTCATACAATACATGTAGGAAAACATTTAATATATGATTGATGTTGCCATGTATGTCATAATTCGTAATGCGAGTTCTTGCTGTCAGTCAAAAAAATATTTATGTAATTCAAAATTAAAATTCTAAATTGTAAATAAAGCTTATTAATAATTTATTGTGATAATCAGATTCCTAAACAGATTATTATATAGTTATTGTTAAAAATGGGTACCGTGCACGCTAAGGTTAGCATTTATTATTAAGAATTTTAGGTTATCTTTTTTTATAAAACAAAAACATGTAAATAAATCGTAGAAACAATAAAGAAATACCATTTCGTGGGTTTGTTCTCACATGTGAGATTGGCTGGTTTCCATCCGCGTTCCCGAGGAATTTGTTTTTTCCTGATACACAAAGCATTCATCCATAACATATTCTGTTTGTGTTAATTGTTCCCAATCCGTTCAGCTATTTTTGCGTGAATGAGTAACAAAAATTCCATACATCGTCACAAACTTACGCGATTTTAATATTAGCAGGATTTATTAATCTGACATGTATTCTTCAAACCTTAGCAGAAGACAAGTTTCACTTACAATGAGAATTACTAGGTTGATCATTCATGGACCTAACTGCTAAATGTTTGAGATCCGTGTGTGACCAGGATATGCATCATAAATAAATAAATATATATAATCAAACAAATAAACATAAATAAACCTAAGTCAGCTTTCATGGACAATATAGGCCTAGGTTTGAGTTAATACTGTGATATTGCTAAATAAATAGATGTCAGTTTATTTAATAAACCCTACCCATAGGTCATAGTTGTTATTATTAGGCCATAGTCACAGTGTAAGAAATAATCTCTTTTGAACAAGGATCTCTTTTTAATTTAATTTTAAATATGAAGATTTAATTCCAGGAAGTGCTATTAAACTGATTACAAAATGTTTCAGGCGGACCAGGGCAGCGTGGGAGACGCAGGAGGTGGTATATTTGAGTTTGAGGAGCCCATTGAAATGGAAGATGACCACATCCCTAAGCCTACAATTAAACTTGATGGTGTTAGGGTATGTATATGGTTTAATGCTGGTCTACTCTAATAAAACTCAAATATTTTTATTTTAAGAGAGGTAGGGCATAACGGGTTATTTAAGAGAGGTAGGGCATAACGGGTTATCTCGTTCGACATGCGGAGCAGCCCGACTGGGGAAGTACCTCCACCTTACAGAAGATCGTAGCCAAATAACACTACTTTATAGTGGTGTTGTGTTCCTGCGGTGAGTAAGGTTGCCATAGCTCCATGAGAAGGCGCTGTGCTGGCAGTGTGTGGGGACCAGTGGGTTTGGAACCGAAGTTGTGTTGTGCAGGCACGGCATGCTGTTGCGGCGGTTAGGGAGACCCGGTGAAACGGCTGCCCGCTGGCCGCCCGCAGGTTGAAGGGGTCCCGAACCCAGGGATCACATAATCTCCGCCCTGGGAGGCTGACCCGCCGCCTTGCGCATAATCCCTGGTGCAGCTGGTCGTGCCGGAGGAGGAGACCGGAGTGGACCCGGCCGACTGTATCAGGGGGGGACCGGGGGCCCTTCCGACTGCCGCACCAGCAAACCATATCACCTGAGCAGTACTCTGGCGGAGTTACACTGCGTTTTGTTCCTTCAGCTGCCGGTACAACGACTTCTCTCAACGTTCTCTTCACCTCCTTTTTACATGGCAAAAAGAAATAAAAGAAAGAAACGATTTTCGGCGGCTCCCTCATCCATTTCAATGGACTTTTGCAATATCAGGGGTCTTCATGCGAACATCAATGCAGTCCACCAACACCTGGAGACTGCACAGCCGACTCTGCTATTTCTCACAGAGACGCAAATATCCTGCCCCGATGATACATCGTATCTACACTACCCTGGGTACAAATTGGAGCACAATTTTGTGCGCCGTGCTGGGGTATGTATGTACGTCAGGGAGGATATTTGCTGTCGCCGTCTCTACTGCCTTGAAGACCGGGACCTGTCTATTTTGTGGGCGCGCGTAGATTACGGTGGCCACACCAAAGTTTATGCGTGTCTTTACAGGTCCCACAGTGGTGACTCGGAGACACAACGGTTATTTGAGCACCTGCAATCGACGACTGACAAAGTACTGGAGCAGTACCCCTCCGCGGAGCTGGTGATTTTAGGAGACTTCAACGCTCACCATGTTGAGTGGCTTGGTTCTCGGTCCACCGACTTCGCGGGGAAGACTGCTCACGACTTTGCCCTGGCCTATGGCTTCTCGCAACTGGTTCTTTCTCCTACGAGAATCCCAGATATTGAGAGCCATACTAGCTCCTTACTGGACCTTCTGCTGATTACGCGACCGGACAGCTATGCAGTGACAGTGGATGCGCCACTCGGCTCATCGGACCACTGTCTCGTCCGGACGCAGGTGGCTTGTGCACGGCCCGTTTCGCTCCGGTCACCCGGGCGTCGTCGCGTGTGGCACTACAAGTCAGCAGATTGGGATGGATTGCGTGAATTCTTCGCATCGTACCCGTGGAGGCAGCTCTGCTTCGCATCAGATGATCCTGACACCTGCGCAGCTGCCGTCGCTGAAGCGATACTGGCGGGAATGGAATGTTACATCCCAAACCCGCTAGTAGCTGCAGGGGTAAAGAAACGACCGTGGTTTAATCGGCCCTGCAAAGAAGCTAGACAAAACAAGCAGACTTTGTATGAGGCTTGGACCGCGGCCCGAACTAATCAGGACCCTATCATCTCTGATGCGAAACGCAAATTTAACGCTGCTTCGAGGTTCAGTAAGCGAATGATTGCCAGGGCTAAGTTTGATTTCGTCGGCAGAATTGGTGAGAGACTGACTCGCCTTCCCTCTGGAAGTCGTGCTTTCTGGTCTCTTGCCAAAGCTGCTGAAGGTAACTTCTGCCAGTCGTCCTTGCCACCACTACGTAAGCCGGACGGGAACTTGGCCCATAGTGCTAAAGAGAAGGCTGACCTTTTAGGCTCTCTCTTTGCCTCGAACTCGACTTTGGATGATGGTGGCGCCACACCGCCTACCATCCCGCGGTGTAACAGCTCCATGCCAGAGATAAGCATTACCCAACGGGAGGTCCGTAGGGAATTACTTTCTCTGGACATCCATAAGTCGAGTGGGCCAGACGGCATACCGGCAGTGGTGCTAAAGCAGTGTGCTCCTGAATTGTGTCCTGTGCTAACGCGTCTTTTCGCACTTTCCTACACCAAAAAGGAAGTCCCGTCTTCGTGGAAGACTGCCCACGTGCACCCAGTGCCCAAAAAGGGCGACAGATCAGACCCGACGAATTACAGGCCTATCGCCATCACCTCCCTTCTCTCCAAAGTCATGGAGCGAGTGATCAACGCGCAACTTTTGAGATACCTGGAGGATCACGACTTGTTGAGCGACCGACAATACGGCTTTCGCCACAGTCGCTCGGCTGGTGACCTTCTAGTGTATCTCACACACCGTTGGTCACTCGCCATAGAGAGTCAAGGTGAGGCATTGGCAGTGAGCCTAGATGTGGCGAAGGCGTTCGATCGGGTCTGGCACCGGGGTCTTCTATCGAAGTTACCAGCATACGGGCTTCCCGAGGGACTATGCAAATGGGTCGCTAGCTTTCTGTCCAGCAGATGCATTAAAGCCGTCGTTGATGGTAGCTGCTCCGATAGCATGGACATAAATGCAGGCGTCCCGCAAGGCTCTGTGCTGTCCCCAACACTGTTCCTTCTGCATATCAATGATATGCTGTCTATTGATGGCGTTCATTGCTATGCAGACGACAGTACAGGGGACGCCCATTACACGGGCCGTGCAAATATCCCTCGTTCCGTGGTAGAGGAAAGCCGCGAACGGCTAGTGTCTGAAATCGAGAGTACACTAACTAGTGTCTCCGATTGGGGTCGGCTAAACCTAGTCCAGTTCAACCCAACCAAGACTCAAGCCTGCGCGTTCACCGCTAAGAAAACCCCATGGTCTGTGACTCCACAATTCCAGAACACTTCCTTAAACATCAGCCAAAGCATTGGGATCCTTGGTGTCGACATTTCTGGCGATGTTTTGTTCCGAAGTCACTTGGAAGACAAGGTTAAGCTGGCATCCAAAAAGCTTGGAGTGCTCAACCGAGCGAGGCAGTACTTCACATCGGGGCAAAGGCTGCAACTTTATAAGTCGCAAGTCCGGCCTCATATGGAGTACTGCTGTCATCTATGGGCGGGAGCACCTGGATATCAGCTTGGGCCTTTAGACTCGGTTCAGCGACGTGCCGTCAGAATCGTTGACGATCCCGAGCTCACAAGCGGTTTAGATCCCCTCAGTCTAAGGAGGGACTTTGCCTCCTTATGTGTGTTCTACCGCTTGTACAACGGAGAGTGTTCTAAGGAATTGTTTGACTTGATGCCTACGCCTACCTTCCACCATCGCAACTCTCGCCATCGACGGGGAGTCCATCCTCACACACTGAAACCAGAATTGTTTCGAACTGTGCGGGCTAAAAGGAGTTTTCTTCCGCGGACGCTTGGACTGTGGAATGAGCTCCCCGCCGTGGTTTTCCCAATGGAGTACAGCATGGGGTTCTTCAAAAAGGGTGTGAAGAGATTTCTGCAGGGTCGGCAACGCGCAAGTGATACCCCTGGTGTTGCAAGCGTCCATAGGCTACGGTAACCGCTTAACATCAGGCGGGCCGTATGCTTGTTTGCCACTTAGTGGTATAAAAAAAAAAAAAAAAAAAAATATATATATGGTGTCACTTTATTTATTAAGTTTGCCAACGAAAAAACAAGTTTGAATAAACTAAATCATATACCAAATTCGACAGTTTTTTTTCGTACCATCAAAAACATAACTGCGAAAAAGTTGACCAAGTTTCGGGAAAAGGATGCATATTTTAAATTGCTGCTTATTTTTCAGGCAAGGGTGGATAGAGTGCATGTAGATGGTCTCAATCGTACCAAAGATGACATCATCAAGAGCACTGTGGACGAGCTGTTCCATGCTACGGACTTCGAGGATGTCATACTGAGAGCCCATAAGGTAAGATTGAATTATAGCATAATTAATTAAGTTTGAAATTCTTTGTATTTGTATTATTTAGATTGTGAAATGTGATCACAAAGCTTAGGATCCCTCCCCACCCCTCGTCATACAATGTCACACTTGGTATACTCCTCCCCCCTTTACGTGTGACATAATTTATGGAAGACCCCTAAGCTCAAATAGTGGTACAAAGATTAGTGTTGACACTATCAGGTGCGTCGCGCGCTGGACTCGATGGGATGCTTCCGCGACATCGGCGTGTATATAGACGTGTCCACGGGACCGGGCTCCACTCCTGAGGGTCTCGAGGTAAGTGATCTTGTTAAAGGACTTGAAGGATGCCATAGTTAGCTATTATAATTATACGGATAATTTTGTGATTAAGAAAATGGTTTTTATAGTTCTTTGAGTATCAAATTATATATTATTATTATTTAAGGCGATGATAGCTCAGTGGTAGTGACGTCGGATACCGAGATGAAGGTCCCGGGTTCGAATCCTACAATGAGCTTGAGCTTTCGGTGAAGGAAAACATCGTGAGGAAACCATAGCACGGTGGTAGGGTACTTTGTAGTACCCGCCTGGCTGGCTACCACCCTCAAGTTGAAAATCTGTCGCCAAGCACCTTTCGGTGTGTTCCGATAGCTGCACTTGAGAGCCAGTTCCTTCTAGGCTTTGTGCGCTTACCACCTTCGCCCGCATCATCACTTACCATGGTGAGATTGCGGTCAAACACAGGCCTATAAACAGTAAAAAAAAAAAAAAAAAAAAAAATTGTTGTTATAATATGTTTATTAAAAAGAAGCTGAACCGACAGACATTGTCTTTTCAAAAATCAACTATTGACAAAGACCTTTATGCCAAAATATCAATCTTTAAGATATTTCCTCAGTACATTTTTAGGGTCCTTTACATATGCTAGGTTCTAGCGTATCCTTATGTCAATCTCATACATTTTGTAACGTTTCTATTCGCGGAAACGCAACGAAATGTACTTTATCTAGGGGTACTGTACAGGAATATCCCATAGATGTAAAATCCCTAATAATGAGTAGTAAAAACGTGCAATGTTTTTCCAAACGCTTCTTGGTCTTGTGTGCCTACCAACACTTGGTTACATTATCACTAACTATTGTGAGATTGTGGTTGAAAACAGGCATATATTTTTTTTTATTACTGTTTATAGGCCTGTGTTTGACCGCAATCTCACCATGGTAAGTGATGATGCGGCCGAAGGTGGTAAGCACACAAAGCCTAGAAGGAACACACCAACAATATGCACCAAACAATATTATTTACTGTAGGTAACGTTTCAAGTGAAGGAGTTGTCTCGTATAGTGGGCGGCGTCAACACTACCGTCAGCGAGAATGAGGGGAACCTGGTGCTAGGTGAGATTTATACCACATCTTATCGATATCTTGGGGCCAATTACCATCTCTCATAACAATATTATAAACGTACTTGTGTTGCGTCCTTCTCTGACAGCAGACGTCAAAAAAGGACAGAAGACAAGTGAGGTTATAATATTATTGTTTTTAGAGATGGTGGTTGGCCCCCTGTACTATTATAAAACTTTATTAGTATTGTGTGTGTTATGGTGTTTGGGTGTCACAGTCAGATCACAGTGTTTTTTATCTGTGTTCGTTTGAGTGTAAAGCACTATCAATTTTCAGAAACACAACTTCTAAACAAATAAAATTATCTTTATCTTTAAAGAGGGAAAATAGGGAACGGTTCAACAGTGGCGCGCGGCCCGTGGTGCGGCAAACTAGTATAAAATATTTGATTTAACTTAGCTCTATTTGCACTGCCGAGTACTTTAAAGTTTGCTACAATATTTTCGCGGTCGGCAGTGCAAGTGCCAAGTTCGTTTCAAACGTAGGTGTGAAGATGCCGAATGTGCTCGGTCGCGGTGAGAAGGTGCAGGCCGAGTACAGCATGGGGTACAGGAGCTCATCCAACTTCAGTGTGACGGGAACTAAGCCATATCCGCATAAACCACTTGTACCTGTGTGAGTATATTATGTGATATTTATGATAGTTTTAATTTGTATAAGTACGTACACCTGTCCGGTGTCTGTAATCGAATCTTAAAAGATAAATATGACCCACTTCAAAAAGTACAACAAGTAACTTGTATATAACATGAATGTTGAAAAAACAATGTTAAACGTACCGAAATACAACAATAAAATGTTCTTCTTAGGGTTCCGTACCCGAGGGGTGCCAAACGGAACCCTATTCATAAGACTGCTGTCCGTTCGTCCGTCTGTCTGTCAGTGGGCTGTATCTCATGAACAGAAATAGGTAGATACTTGAAATTTTCACAGAATTTGTATTTCTGTTGCCGCTATAACAACAAATAATAAAAATTTAATAAAATTAAAAATTAAAGAGGGCCCCATACAAGAAACGTCACGTTTTAGTGTTTTTTTTATGCGCTTACTAGTCATTTCATAGTCAATTTGAGCTAGTTAATATTATTATTATTGTACCCTCCGTGTGCGAGTCCGACTCGTACTTGGCCAGTGTTTTCATCTTTTGTGCACTGGGAAAGGTGTTTTTTTTTTTAATTTCTTGCAATGAAAAAAGTTGGGAAGTACACTGTACATTAGCTAGTAGGTATCTAAACAAGTATTGAACCCCCCCCCTCGTCCCGTTGTGCAGTGTATCGACGACGGTGTACCAACAGAACCACGAGTACCCGTGGTCGGGGTACCGGCTGCTGGACCGCGGGCTGTTGCTCGACCTCGCCTTCAGGACCTCCACTGCTGTGAGTATGTCTATATCAGATCGATTGTGCACTATTTAGAACACTACTTGAAATTATAATTATATCGAGATAGACATAAGCATTGTGAAAGGCATAAAATAGTGAATTGTAACATCCTTCATTCAAGTAAACATTTTCTATTTCAGTAAAAATATTTAGATGGCGAGACACATTTTTGGTCACTTTTTTATCATGTTGAAGCCTATGTATTTTATTTTGAATATGAGACATTGGGCATAAAGTAGCAAATAGAGTCAGTCTTCTCAGTTGAAAGCCGATTTCCAAATCGGTGGTAGCTTCAGTTAAGTTGACCTAAACTAAGTTTGACTTTGAATGAGCACCAATGTGTATGTGTGCAGACGACACACAACCTGCAGTGGGAGGGGCTGGTCCGAGACACGGCAGTCCTCAGCAAGAGCACCAGCTTCAAAGTGAGGGAGAGCAGCGGTGAGTCACATCATGTTTACAGCTCTACGTGACTCTCTGGGTCCTTCTGTCGATCAACATTTAGGTGTTCCAGCCCTGAGAGTTAGGTGCCTTCTAGGATTGTGTAAAAGTAGTCAATTCTCCAATCGCCCTGGCATTGCTTATGACCATAGGTTATAGTGCATTGCCTCTAGGGAATGCAAAACCGTGGCAAAATGAAAACCGGTTTTTATTTCGGTTATGAGAGGAAAAAACCGGTTAACCGGTATTAAACCGGTTTTTTTAATGTTCGTTCGTTTTTTTTCACGTTATTTCTATAGTTCGAATTATAGATAATAACCGTGCCTAAGATTTAAAAATCGCAAACTGAGGAATTATTGTCAGTTAAAGTTAATGAAGTGGGTATAAAAGAAACATCAAAGACACCATCACCATCTGCCTGTCCTGTTCCCTATAATTTGGGATCGGCACAATATGTACGCTTCTTCTATCCGTTATACCAACATTCACTCGTTTCTTACCAATATCATCTTTCACACAATCAATCCATCTCTTTTTCATAAAATTTATGGAAATAATCGTTTATTTAACTCTTTAGATCAGATTAGTTTATATAGACTACACGGTTCGTTGCTTTTGATTTTATTTTGAATGAATGAAATCATAAAAACATATAACTTTTGCTTTATTTTTAATTGCTATGAGATATTATGACTATGTTAAAAAATAGATCAGTATTAAAGAAGTAATTATTTAAACATTTATTAAATTATGTTTCGTAAGTTATGATATTAATTTCACACGTAATATACATGGCATATTGTAGCGGCACAGCAACTTGCGAGTACACTTAAACGTGCTTATTATTATACGAATGTTTCCTTAGATAAAAAAAAATTACCCAGTTTTTGCCGTCGTGCAGACGGGTAAAAAATAACACCAATCAGTCCGCTTGCTGTCTGGCAGATACATAAGAGCCTTCGTTGACAGTAGTTGCTCCGATAGCATGACATTAATGCTGGCGTCCCGAAAGGCTCTGAATTATCCCCAACACTGTTCCTCCAGTATATTAATGATATACTCTCTATTGCCAGCATTCATTGCTATGCAGATGAAATTACATGGGACGCTCATTACATGAACCGTGCAAATGTCTCACGTTCTATATTAGAGAAAACGCGCGAAGGACTTGTCTTAAATCGAGAGTACACAAACTAGTGACTCCGATTAGGGTCGACTAAACCTAGTCTATTTCAACCCCACTAAATCACACGCAAGCCTGCGCATTCACCGTTGAGAGAAGTCCATTTGCTGTGGCTCCTCATTTCTAGAACATGTCCCTCAACATCACGAAAAGCATTGGGATCCTTCACGTTAATATTTGTAGCGACGTTCTGTTCCAAAGTCATCTACAGATATCCAAAAAACTCGGTGTGATTAATAGAGCGAAGCAGTACTTCTTATCGAGACAAAGACTGCAACTATATAAGTCGCAAGTCTGGCCCAAATGAAGTAATGCTGTCTTCTGTGGGCACCTGGATACCAGCTTGGGTATTTAGACTCAGTTCAGCGACGTGCCGTTAGAATTGTCAATGATTCCGAGCTCACAAGTGTTTTAAAGCCCCTTAGTCTGAGGAGAGACTGCCTTCTTATGTGTGTTAAACCGCTTTTCCAACAGTGTTCTGAAGGTTTGATTGACCTGATGCCCAGTTACCTTGATCCATCGTAGTCACCGATGGGGAGTCTATCCTCACACATTGGAACCAAAATGTTCTCATACTGTGCGGTTTTAAAGAAGCTTCCTATCGTGGATGCTCAGGCTGTGGAATGAGCTCCCCGCTTCAAAAGGTTGAGGGTTGGTAACGTGCGAGTGATAACCGTTATGTTACAAGAATCCATAGGCTAGAGTAACTGGTTATCATCAGGCGGGCCGTACGCTTGTTTGCTGCCTAAGTATTGAAAAAAAAAAGTTTTACATGTTTTATATCTAACATAAAAACAATCATTATTTTAAGTTATTTTCTTACCAGCTCAACAAACTACACATCAACACACTTCAGTTCATCACAAAAATACTCACTGCATTGCACTCAGTTTACAAAACGGCGAGAAATCTTCCTTTTTTAGTTTTTCCAAACATTGAAAGAAAAACCGAAAAAAATCGTAAAACCGGTTCTGGTGTTAAGTGAAACCGGTTTTTTTGTTGGTCAAAACCGTACCAAATAACCGGTTTTTCGATTTTCGGTGAAACCGGTTTGCATTCCCTAATTGCCACTTTTTAGGGTCAAATATATTCACAAAGACTTTAGCAATATGAAATACCAGTATTCTCCGGTCTATATTGATGGCAAACAAATTCCATATGAGAAAACAGCTAAATATCTACCATGACACTTGATGTAAAGCTACGCTGTAAAGCTCACGTCAAGAAGAAAATCGACGAATTACAGTATAAAATGATGTATTGGCTGCTTGGAAAACACTCTAAGCTGTCAACACACAATAAACTCTTATTATACAAACAAGTCCTTATGCCAGTATCGACTTATGGTATACAGCTATGGGGCTGCACCAAACAGAGCAATATTTTGATCAACCAACGCTTCCAGAACAAGGTACTGAGGGAAATAGTGAATGCCCCTTGGTACATCAGAAACGTCGACCTCCATCGAGACCTAAAAGTAGAGTTCGTACAGACAGTGATTAAAAAGTATGCAGTAACTCACCACAACCTGCTTCATCATCATGTGAACGTTGAGGCAATCCAGCTCCTCGATCATACAGATTCTTTCATTGAAATTTGTTACTTTTTGTGTTGTAAATAAAGTTTTATTTGTATCGCTATCTTAAAAACTGCGCGCCGTCTCGTTTCGGTGTGAACTGACCCTACGCTGCAAAATGCGGATATCTTCGAGTTTCCATACATTTTGACAGAAGCCCACCATGTTTCCGCCAATTATTTTAAGTAGTATAGTTAGGTGTGGTTTACTAATCTAATAATATATATAAAATGCTTTTGTGGGTACGTAAATACGCAGTTTTCTCAATCACCACCAACCCCAATCAACTTCCCGTTGGGGTGATAAATACCCCTTGGTCTCCAGGTGGTAGTAAGGGAGTTTGGTCGCGGTGGGTGGAAGTTGGTGGTTGTGGGTGGCGAAAATGTTAAACCATATATTTCTGTCCTTTTCTAACGCATGAGGACTTCTGAAAAGATCTCAACATTTCTGGAATGGTCTAGAAAGTTCCAAAATGTGTAAAACGGTTATAATTGATCTGGAATGTTCTAGAAAGTTCAACAAATATATGAAATGATCTAGAAAATTCTAGAATGAATGCAAACTATTATAATCGATACAGCATGTTTTGAGAAAGTTCTACAAATTTCTGGCTTCATCTAGAAAAGTTCCAAAATGTCCAAAACTGTTATTATCGAGTTAGAATGTTCGAGAACGTTCTAGAAATTTCCAGAATGATCTGGAAAGTTCCAAAATGAGTGCAATTTATTATGATCGATTTAGAATGATCGAGAAAGTTGTATACATTTTCCGAATGATCTGGAAAGTTCCAAAATGAGTGCAATTGATTATGATCGATTTAGAATGTTCGAGAAAGTTCTAGGAATTTCTAGAATGATCTAGAAAGTTCCAAAATTAGTGAAACGATTATAATTGGTCTGGAATGTTGCAGGAAGTTCTAGAAATATCTGGAATGATCCAGAAAATTCTAGAATGAATGCAAAAATTCTAAAATGTCCAAAACTGTTATTATCGAGTTGGAATGTTCGAGAACGTTCTAGAAATGTCCCGAATGATCTAGAAAGTTCCAAAATGAGTGTAATTTATTATGATCGATTTAGAATGTTCGAGAAAGTTCAATTTTTTTTTGTATTGATCCGGAAAGTTCCAAAATGTGTACGAGTGTTATTATTGATCTAACTAAAAGAACCAAATCGAAATCGAAAATAGAAATCTATACTTAATACTGTTAAAAAATGTATCCTTATCAATGATATTATAATAAAAAGAGGTAGATATCGCATTAACGCACGCTAATTGTTGCAGACAAATTCAGACAATTGTCGTAATTTTGCTTAGTTCTGTACCATACGTTCCGTATTATCTATCGCATTCACCTAATTCAACAATAATTGAACGCCGCTTAGTATGAGGGTTAGGGAATGCAAAACCGTGGCAAAATGAAAACCGGTTTTTATTTCGGTTATGAGACGTAAAAACCGGTTAACCGGTTTTAAACCGGTTTTTTAAATGTTCGCTCGTTTTTTTTTCACGTTATTTCTATAGCTCGAATTTTAGATACTAACCGTGCCTAAGATGTAAAAATCGCAAACTGAGGAATTATTATAGTTAAAGGTAATGAAGATAAAATAACCATCATCACCATCTGCCTGCCCTGTTTCCAATAATTTGGGATCGGCGCAATATGTACGCTTCTTCCATTCGTCCCTTCTATCCGTTATCATCTTTCATACAATTCATCCATCTCTTTTTCATCAAATTGATGGAAATAATAGTTTATTTAACTCTGTAGATTCGTTTTCATCAAGACTCGTTTTATAGACTACACGGTTCGTTGCTTTTGATTTTATTTTATACGAATGAAATCATAAAAACATAGACCGTTTGCTTGGTTTTTAATTGCTATGAGATATGATGACTTTATGTTAAAAAATAGATCAGTAATTAAGAAGTACTTATTTAAACAATTATTAAATTATGTTTCGTACGTTATAATATTCATTTCACACGTAATATTATGAACATGGCTTATTATAGCGGCACAGCAACTTGCGTGTACACAAAAACGTGATTATTACTATACGAATGTTGTCCTTAGATAAAAAAAAACATTTCCCAGTCTTTGTTGTCGTGCAGACGGGTAAAAAATAACACCAATCAATCAGCTTGCTGTCTGGCAGATACATAAGAGCCTTCATTGACAGTAGTTGCTCCGATAGCATGACATTAATGCTGGCGTCCCGCAAGGCTCTGAATTATCCCCAACACTATTCCTCCAGCATATCAATGATATACTCTCTATTGCCAGCATTAATTGCTATGCAGATGAAATTACAGGGGACGCTCATTACATGAGCCGTGCAAATATGCCTCGTTCTATATTGGAGAAAAGGCGCGAAGGACTTACGTCTTAAATCGAGAGTACACAAACTAGTGGATTCGATTGGGGTCGACTAAACCTAGTCTATTTCAACACCACTAAGTCACACACAAGCCTGCGCATTCACCGTTGAGAAAAGTCCATTTGCTGTGGCTCTTCATTTCTAGAACATGTCCCTCAAGATCACGAAAAGCATTGGGATCCTTCGCATTAATATTTATAGCGAGACGTTCTGTTCCAAAGTCAAACAAGGTATCCAAAAAACTCGGTGTCATTAATAGAGCGAAGCAGTACTTCTTATCGAGACAAAGACAGCAACTATATAAGTCGCAAGTCTGGCCCAAATGGAGTATTTCTGTCTTCTGTGGGCACCTGGATACCAGCTTGGGTATTTAAACTCAGTTCAGTGACGTGCCGTTAGAATTGTCGATGATCCCGAGCTTACAAGTGTTTAAAGCCCCTTAGTCTGAGGAGACACTGCCTTCTTATGTGTGTTCTACCCCTTTTCCAACGGGCAGTGTTCTGAAGAATTGTTTGACCTGATGCCCAGTTACCTTCTACCATCGTAGTCACCGACGGGGAGTCCATCCACACACATTGGAACCAAAATGGTCTCGTACTGTGCGGTTTCAAAGAAGCTTCCTATCGTGGACGCTCAGGCTGTGGAATGAGCTCCCCACTTCAAAAAGGTTGAGGGTTGGCAACGTGCGAGTGATAAACTTGCAACTTGCACTGGCAACATAACGGATGTTGCCAGTGCAAGCGTCCATAGGCTACGGTAACTGGTTATCATCAAGCGGGCCAGCTATACGCTGGTTTGCTGCATAAGTATTGTAAAACAAAGTTTAACATTTTTATATCATAAAAACAATAATCATTATAAGTTATTTTCTTACCAGCTCAACACACTACACATCAACACACTTCAGTTCATCACAAAAATACTCACTGCTTTGCACTCAGTTTACAAAACGGCGGCAAATCTTCCTTTTTTAGTATTTCCAAACATTGATATAAAAACCGAAAATAACCGAAAAACCGGTTTTGGTGTTATCTAAAACCGGTTTTTTTGTTGGTCAAAACCGTACCGAATAACCGGTTTTTCGATTTTCGGTGAAACCGGTTTGCATTCCCTAATGAGGGTAGCATATCTCTATTATAATATCATTGATCCTTATATATTTTTATACCATTAAACATACGATGTATTTTATCCCGAGCAACGCCGGGTTTCGCTGCTAGTAATAATTAAGAGTTGTGTTGTGTGTGGTATAGGTCCCCAAATGAAGTCGATAGTCCGTCACATAGTGTCGGTGGACCACCGCGACGAGTCGATATTCCCGACGCGCGGCACCTGGGCGCAGTTCACGAGCGAGCTGTGCGGCGTGGGCGGCGGCGTGGCGCACCTCAAGACCGAGCTGCACGCGCAGGCCAACATGCAGATACTTGAGGCCGTCGTGAGTACAACCACATTATCTATACACCAAGGAGCGGCCCGCACCGGGTGACACCCATCCGGGAGTGACACCCAACAGTGAAAAAATTTTACTTAGGGATTAATCTTTAGTTAGATAATAAAAATAAATATATCTCGTGTGACATCTTCGTGGCGAATTTTTTTCCATAAAACTGAAGTTCTTCGTTCCGTTTTTATAATTAAATAACTTTTTGTTAAAAAAAAAAATTTTGTCAAACCGACCACTGGAAGTGGGTGAAATTCAACATGCAAGATTCCACACGAAAAACCATACATACATATAGAGAATGCAAAACCGTGGCAAAATGAAAACCGGTTTTTTTCGGTTATGAGATGAAAAAACCGGTTAACCGGTTTTAACCCGGTTTTTTAATGTTCGCTCGTTTTTTTTTCACGTTATTTCTATAGATCGGATTATAGATAATAACCGTGCCTAAGATTTAAAAATCGCAAACAGGAATTATTGTCAATTAAAGTTAATGAAGTGGGTATAAAAGAAACATCAAAGACATCATCACCATCTGCGTGTCCTGTTCCCTATAATTTGGGATCGGCGCAATATGTACGCTTCTTCTATCCGTTATAACAACATTCATTCGTTTCTTACCAATATCATCTTTCACACATCAATCCATCTCTTTTTCATAAAATTGATGGAAATAATGGGTTATTTAACTCTGTAGATCAGATACTCGTTTACATAGACTACACGGTTCGTTGCTTTTGATTTTATTTTAAATGAATGAAATCATAAAAACATATCACTTTTGCTTGATTTTTAATTGCTATGAGATATTATGACTTTGTTTTTTTTTTTTTTTGTTGTATCGATTTATGTTATTTTATCATTTAGTTTCTGTTTTTCTTTTTCTGCATTATTTCATGTATCTGTATTTTCACGTTTTGTTTGACTGATTACTTTACCCTTATTGTATAATTCCGTTTTAATGTTGTGTATACCTGTAATTGATGTATGTACTAGATTTTGTAACTTTATGTATGTTCCGTCTAAAATGTTGTGTATGTACGTTGTTGGTGTACCTTATAAATAAATAAATAAATGTTAAAAAATAGATCAGTATTAAAGAAGTAATTATTAAAAAAAAAATTAAATTATGTTTAATAAGTTATAATATTAATTTCACACGTAATATACATGGCATATTGTATCAGCACAGCAACTAGCGTGTACACTAAAACGTGGTTATTTTTATACGAATGTTTTCCTTGGATAAAAAAACGTTTTTGCCGTCGTGCAGACGGGTAAAAAATAACACCAATCAGTCAGCTTGCTGTCTGGCAGATACATAAAAGCCTTCGTTGACAGTAGTTACTCCGATAGCATGACATTAATGCTGGCATCCCGCAAGGTTCTGAATTATCCCCAACACTGTTCCTCCCGCATATTAATGATATACTGTCTATTGCCAGCATTCATTGCTATGCAGATGACATTACAGGGGACGCTCATTACACGAACCGTGCAAATATCTCTCGTTCTATATTGGAGAAAAGGCGCGAAGGACTTGTCTTAAATCGAGAGTACACAAACTAGTGACTCCGATTGGGGTCGACTAAACCTAGTCTATTTCAACCCCACTAAATCACACGCAAGATTCATCGTTGAGAAAAGTCTATTTGCTGTGGCTCCTCATTTCTAGAACATGTCCCTCAACATCACGAAAAGCATTGGGATTCTTCACGTTATTATTTGTAGCGACGTTCTGTTCCAAAGTCATCTACAAGGTATCTAAAAAACTCGGTGTGATTAATAGAGCGAAGCAGTACTTCTTATCGAGACAAAGACTGCAACTATACAGTGTGTAACGGAAAGGTCATATACATATAAAGTGCACGACTTCTTTGGATGATAATAAGCCATACTATAGAGTTTTTTAAATCCTATGTCTAACTGTTAGGAAGATGAGAAATTCCAAATCAATGATACCAAAAAACCAAAAATTTCATATTGAAATTAAACACATCACTAGCACAAGTCAGCTGGTCGATGCTATTGACCTATTCAAACGTGAAAACAAACTTCTTACTCCTGGTATTTATGGATATTTTTTTAATGGGTTCCGGATTTTTATTTTATTATTAATAAGTTTTAACTATCTCTTACAAAAGCGAACATTATGTTTGTGAACAAGCTAAAATACAAATATTGTAGCGAATTAGTAGGGACTACGGAATAATAGGTACCTACTTAGATAAAACACCTAACACGTTAACGTACCTACGTAAAATAATAAACATAACATAGTATGTAATGTAAATGAGTAAACGCACTATTATCCACAGTAATCTTCTACCACACAATTTGGGTAGGTTCAACATAGTAAATCATCAAATAAGTATCTAATCTTTTATTGGTTGCCATTGACAATACATACTGTACCAAAAATTCATTGCTTAGATAACTAGTTAAATAGGTAGGTACTGCGAAAGTAAATTATGGAACTTGAACAGAAAAAGGATTTTGTAACACAAATTTATGTTCAAATGAACCCTGAATATCTTTCCTACGCAACTTATGTGTGTCCTGGTACAAAAATAATGCTAAAGGGTTCCGTTTTTAGTTTAAATTAGATTTAAGAAAGCTAGGATTGTTGAACATAACGGATACTTAGCTCACGACTACGCAACTTTCGATGAACGTGTAAATGTAGGTGCCTTTTAATTGTGTACATACTACCCGTGCGCGATACGTTGTGATCTGAGGGGGGGAGAGACGTCACAGTCGTGTTGTAGTACAAAACGAGCGCCATCGGGGAAGTACATAATACAAAGTGCAATTTTTTATTTTTATTTTAATTTTCTTTCCTTCTGAATCTTGAATTTTTGATACCCATAGAATCAGAATTTAATTTTTTTGGTAAATATTGGAATTAGAAATTATTTAATACAGAAAAAAGACGTTTTGTAGGTAAGATTTGTAAAAGTTGTACCGTATGTATGGAACAGAACCGAAAAAGGATTTTGTAACATAAATTTATATCAAAATGAACCCTGAATGACTTTCCTATGCAACTTATGTATCTCCTGGTACCAATAATTTTAGTGGGTTCCGCTTTTAATTTAAATATGATATCACATGATATGTTGATATGGTATGTTGTATTATGAATATGTTGGTACTAGTTGGTAGCTTTTGCCATGTATTTTTTATAAGTTGGTAGGTAGTAGCTTTTTAACTACAGGGGTATCAATCGCGCGTTGCCGACCCTGCAAAAATCTCTTTACGGCCTTTTTGAAGAACCCCATGCTGTACTCACTTGGGAAAACTACGGGCGGGGAATGCACACTAGCCTGAGCGTGCGTCCGCGGTAGGAAGCTCCGTTGAAACCGCACAGTACCAACATTACGAAACCATTTCGGTTCCAATGTATGAGCACTTGTACTATTATTTATTATTTGGTATGAAGGAGAATGGACGTCGCGTCGCTGCCGGCGCCGGCGCCGTGTCGATGGCGAGAGTTGCGGTGATATAAGGCTTTTATAAGGTATGTAGCTGTGGGCATCAAGTCAAACAATTCTTCCGAACACTGTCCTGTTCGTTGTAAAAGGTGGTATAAGAAGACACATTAAGTAGGCAAAAGTCTCTCCTTAATATTCCGTTAATCAAATTAAGGAAATAATTATTAAAAGTACTAGGACCTCATGAGCAACGAGAGTTTTACGAATAGAGTTTGCGCACAATAATAACAAAATTACTGAATGAACCCTAATTTCGACGATGCATACATACAATACAACGATAGGGTAAATAGGCCAGTTGCAGTTACGAAGGTGGAGATAACTTACTCCTGGTACAACTTTTGATTTTGATCAATAAATAAATCCTACCAAAAACATTTCCATGTAAAATGTTTCCAAGACGAGACCATATCAGTGACGAAATCGGGTTTTTTTAGATAACAATAAAACTATGCAATTGAAACTTTATCCCCCTTACAAAACATGGTTTAAAGCAAAACCATGCAAAATGGCTCGTCTAAGCGCGGGGCGGGGGCACTTAACCGTGCCCCAGATTGAATCGAACCTCAACTTATGTGATTATTCCGTAGGTACTTACAAATTAATACAACGACGGACTTATGTAGGTACCCCCAGCACAGTCAACAACAAGTGATCTAATCGGTATCGTTTGTCAACTCATCTGATCAGCTCATGGGTTTTACTGAACTAGTATCCTGACCTAGCTCTTCTTCAATCTGCGCCCTAGTGTGCGTCGATGTACCTATTAAATTCAGAGTTTTCATTAAATTATTATTATTAGGTAGTACTCAGCCACGACCTGAAGAAGGTAGCTAGGTTGACTAGATGTGGTAAGTACCGAGTGATGTCCATCCAGCAGTGGCCCAGTTAGTTGATTAGAAAAATAATTGAATAATACGAAATTGGCCTAGCTACCCTAGTACCAGGAGGGAAGAAATTTTTAGGGTCGTTTTTGAATATTTTTGATTCACAGAAGTCGTCAGTCGTACGTAGGCTATCCTCGAGTTTGTTGTGCTTTGTGTCGCTCTCTCCATCCGCTTTGATTTCGTTACGTAAAATGTCGTTCAGTAATAGCGAATATTAGGAAATGATGTTGTGTTTCGGGGCCGAGGATGGCAATGTGCGCGCTGCCCGAGAGTTGTGTCACAGAGGATTGTATTATAAATATGTGGTTGTGTTGTGTTACAAATAAAGTATTTTGATTTCATTTGGTTGTATCGTCAAAGATTTATCGAAGGCAGACCAGATGCTGATCGCTGCTGATCGGCAGCTGCCTTCTGTTGCCAGTTTCCATCGGATGATACATCGTCTGCACCAAACCGGTTCCTTCCACGCACCTACTTCTACTACACCTACTTCTCAATGGATCGGGCGCGGTAGTAGGAACGTGGCTTGGCCTCCGCGATCCCCAGACCTAACTCCTTTAGACTTTTTTTTATGGGGTTACATTAAAAATGTGGTGTACGCAGTGCAGTGCGATACAGTGCATGAAATGAGAGTCCGGATCGAAGCCGCCTTTAGGACAATGAAGAATGTTCACTAATTTTGCATTTTAGCTCATCGCATTTTCTGTAGAAAATAAAAAATATACGTGAAAGAATTATTTCAATACGACAATTACTTTCCGAGATATAGAATTTTTAAATGAGCGCGCGACGCGGGATTCTACCGCCCGGTACTTGATGCGTGTGACGTCATGTTTCAACGCTCGCTCAGTCCGTCGCGCTCTTTTTCTCTTGAAAAATCTTATTCCTTGGGTTTATAAATTTGAAACTTAGCACTATTACTTATCTAATCAAATAATACAGCTTCTCATTATTCGATTTTTAAAACTACCCCTAAAAGGGGGTTTAGGAGGTGTTAAAGTTTGTATGGCATAAACCTACCGCGCGGTCCGATTAACTTGAAACACGGTTTTAATACATCGTATAAAAATAAAGAAACACGTGTTTTTGGGCTTCGCGAAAATCGACCCCTAGTAGTGCAAAAAGGGGTAATAATGTTTTAAGGGGAGGATTTTACTACGTCTCTATTAACTCAAAAAATCGGAATACATTAGATCCTTTTGTAGCCTAAGAAAGGATTTTAGAAATTCCATCCCTCCATCCAGTGGGTAAAGAAGAGGGCGCAGGTAAAACGGCGGGGCGGAGTGTTAGTTTAGAGATAAAATCAAGCCTTATTGTTTTGAAGATCGTCAGTATAGTGTGTCTGCTATCTACACATTATGCATTTATAGTGTGCATTATTTTGGTACCCCCGCAGTATCACCTCATGAGGTTAGTGAAAAATCGGGACATTTGGCGTCCCGATCAAGGGTTAATCGGGACGTGTCACCAGACCCCTGAAAATCGGGACGTCCCGCGCAAATCGGGACACCTGGCAACACTAGATATCTACCTGTGATAGTCTCCTTAAAATCGGTCCAGCCGTTCCGGAGGTTAGGACACAGATTACTAAATAGTTACTACCTAAGTTAGGAGGCCGGAACAAACTGTGTCAAATGTTTAATCCGCATGCGAAGACGGTTACTATAAAAATAAATAAATAAATATCCTGGGACATTCCTCACACACGGTTATCTGATCCCAAACTAAGCAGAGCTTGCACTATAGAAACCAGATAACTGATATAATACTTATACTACTTTTTATTTTTAAATACATACTTAATATACATAATTACACCCAGACTCAGGACATACAGACATGTTCATGCACACAAATGCATGTCCTGTGTGGGAATCGAACCCACGACCGCGTAAGGTGAACCTTAACCCACTGCGCCAACTGGCCCTTATAACAAAAGTATAAATAGGTACAGATAAAACATTACTACTTATTTGTTATCTTTAACGTAAACTTAAAACGTCTAAGGTGTAAGTCAAGTATAGTTAAACCTAGGATTAAAATATATCCGTCACTTTCTAATGTCATATAAACAAAAATGGCTGAAGCTATCTTAATACCTGGGTGTTACAAGACTGACTTACACCTTATATATTAATAAGGGGGAAATGGTTTGGTAAGTACCTACTTAAAATTAATTATTTTAGGTATATAATGCAAAAAAAAAAATACACACACAGGAAGCATGTGCATTCTTACTTACTCCTCGCTTTTCAGCGGCAACGGAATCACTATTCGTCGATAAATTAATAGGCAACTATAAGGCTATCTATTTTAATCCTTCATGATTTAATAAAGGTTGTTTTGTATTGTAATGATCTTAATTAAGAATACACACACTATGAACGTAACAGTAGAATAATTCACGGATGAAACAAAACACTTTCCCCTAATATTATAGCGCAAGGACCGCTGGCGACTAACGCAAGTGAGCGGAGCGTTGCAAGATGACGTCACACTGGGGTCACGTGACTGCTAGTGGGCCTCGATATTTAGGGAAATTTCAAATGTCTGTAAAATCAAAACTACTTGGTTTTTTTTAATGAAACAAAAACTAGTGTATTTGTATACATAATTGCTCTACTGTTACAAACTTTCAAGCGATTTTGAATACCTAGTAACATTCCTCATTACCCCAGAAATGCTGCGGAATGTTCAGATGTCCATGAACAAGCGAGTGGCCTTGTGCATACAATACCAAGGCCACCACATCGAACCCTATCTTTAAAAATGTAAGTTAATTTACAACATTAAGTATGGCTTTAGATTTTACAGTTTTCTAGGTAGGATTAAGGAATAAAATAAAAATAGCTAAGTAGCTACGGTACCTATCTAAACCGATTTTTTACATAATTTTTAATTCTAGCTCGATATTAACGTGTAATTAAATTATAACGCATTATTACTTAATACACTAAACTACTCAATACTACCTACCTAAAGTAATGGTTAACAATTATTTGGCTATAAAGTATGGGGCTAAAGTAGGTATGTTAAGATGACACGTGCTCGTCGGTGTCTGTGCTAGCTACCGCTTATCGGCTCGTTTGATCCCTGTTAGTTCGCGCCGTCAAAGGGAAGCCGCGGCGGCACGAGGAGGCGACGGCACATCTTGTACTAGGCGCACAGATTACGAAAGAGATTTTAATAATATTATTTGCAAGGATAATAACCCTCGTAGTGCAGTGACACTTTGGTATGATTTGAATTCAATAAACTTATGGAACCAAAAATTTGGTATGAATTCTTTGAGTAATTTATTTTGCACTGCTGAAAGCTGAAACTTTTTATAGAGACTCTATATCTGATGTAGTCTTCACCCCTTTCGGATGTATATGACCTTTCCGTTACACACTGTATAAGTCGCAAGACTGGCCCAAATGGAGTAATGCTGTCTTCTGTGGGCACATGGCTACCAGATGGGTATTTACACTCAGATCAGCGACGTGCCGTTAGAATTGTCGATGATCCGGAGCTCACAAGTGTTTTAAAGCCCCTTAGTCTGAGGAGAGACTGCCTTCTTATGTCTGTTCAACCGCTTTTCCAACAGACAGTGTACTGAAGAATTGATTGACCTGATGCCCAGTTACCTTGTTCCATCGTCCATCCTCACACATTGGAACCAAAATGTTCTCATACTGTGCGGTTTCAAAGAAGCTTCCTATCGTGGATGCTCAGGCTGTGGAATGTGTGCTCCCCGCTTCAAAAAGGTTGAGGGTTGGTAACGTGCGAGTGATAACCGTTATGTTGCAAGCGTCCATAGGCAAGGGTAACTGGCTATCATCAGGCGGGCCGTACGCTTGTTTACTGCCTAAGTATTGTAAAGAAAAGTTTTACATATTTTATATCTATCATAAAAACAATCATTATCTTAAGTTATTTTCTTACCAGCTCAACACACTACACATCAACACACTTCAGTTCATCACAAAAATACTCACTGCATTGCACTCAGTTTATAAAACGGCGGCAAATCTTCCTTTTTTAGTTTTTCCAAACATTGAAAGAAAAACCGAAAAAAATCGAAAAACCGGTTTGATGTTACGTATAACCGGTTTTTTTGTTGTTCAAAACCGTAGCGAATAACCGGTTTTTCGATTTTCGGTGAAACCGGTTTGCATTCCCTAACATACATTGTAAGTTAAATAAAAGCTTGTAATAACAACGGGAGTCATATTGTAGAAAAAGCAGTAGAGCAAAAATTACATCATAATTTGCGTTTATACATTTTTATTCAGATATTTTAAATAGATAGTTTTAATAGGGTCGGCAACGCGCGAGTGATACCCCTGGTGTTGCAAGCGTCCATAGGCTACGGTAACTGCTTACCATCAGGCGGGCCGTATGCTTGTTTGCCACCTAAGTGGTATAAAAAAAAAAAAAATAGTTTTCATTTTTGGATTGACATCACGATTTCCTTACCAAGTGCCACACCCATGCTAGCTACGCCACTGTATACAGGTGTTCTGTAAATAGTGGCCCAAATGTCGACCTTCAAAATTATGCCCTATGAGTAAAAGTAAGGGTGATTTTGAATTTCTTAGCTATTTTTTTTCCCTGTGATCAGAATCACTAATAGAACACATCCATGCAAAAAAAAGAACCTTTTTTTTTCATAATTTTGTCGTAAGAATATCCTAAATACTCCACATTGCTGGATAACGTTAACAAGTAGTTGACCTTGAACTTCAGCTGTTAGACGTCACCAGAACATTGAAATATGCTGCGGAAATACGTGAATACTTTCGTAACGCGCACTAGGTGGAAATTGTGTTTAATACCTACTAAAATTTCACCATATTATTTTTCTATTTTCCATTTACAAAATTAAGTAATACCAGGAATAAACTCTTCATAATGTTGTTTACATTTCGAGTATTTTGATTAATAAAAACTGTCATCGAATAGAATCTGTCATTCATTAAAATCTTCTAAAATAAATTCTATTTTTCATTTTCACTAAGGAGGAAACTTATCTTTCAATCATTATTAACAATACATTAGGCAGCCCGTACACATCATACAATCGCCGGCCGACTTTATGTCGGAAAGAGAAGAAAACTTGATGTCAGCTTTGTAAGCAGAAAACAGGATAGCTTTTTAAAACGTTTGACTTGGTTAATAACCCTTAAACGAACCAATCCTAGAAATAAACTCTAAAATTGCCTATTTCGCTAAAAAGGTCTGATGACAGTCGGTGGATCCAATTTTATAAGAGAATTAATTCTTTCGATTTGAGACATTCAAATGTTCTTCTCATTTGAATTCTTTACTAACAAAGCACTCGTCTTACAAAGCCGCTCTAAAGTAACAATTGTACTACCGATTGTCTATCGTGTCCTTATACGAAACCTCTCCTCCTTTCTCTTTTAATTTCATACAAAGAATCAAGAAAAAGCATTGCAGCGCGTGCATCTGTTACGGCGTATTTAGGTGTACGTTCAGCTTAATACTTCATGTCAACCTATTTGAAATAATTTATGATTATGAAAAAAAAATTGAGTTGCGCACGCAGGTATTCTCTGGTTACAGGTTGCTAGGGCAACGTTTTAGAAGATCAACAGTCGTTTCTGGGTGATACAAAATATTTTTAAATTTAATTGAATAATTATGGAACTCTCTGGAGTACACTATCAGTTTGATCAATGGAGGGCTTCTGCCTCACACACGATGCCGCGGGGCGCGGGCGCCCGCCACTCCACACAACTGTGCGCTCTGTGGTTGCAGATCAGTGGAAGTGTGTTATTTAAAACCAGATAATAAGTTGTCAATAAACTGCAATATTCAGTTCAATGTGATTTTAAATTAGCCTTAAGTTGGCCCTAAAGTTTTAAAGTGTTACAACGATGCAGTTAGAATTATGATAAAATGAGTATGTTTGTAATTGAGTTAATAAAAAAGTGAGTTACTGTATTTTTGTGGCTTCATTTTATAAATTATAAATAAGGGTAAGAATACCTAGAGTTATGTATAGGATATTTAATTTGGATGATGTTCGTGTTTACGCATACATAGGCAGTATCTAACATTCTCGGTTGTTGACAGCTATGTGACATAGCGCATTGGCGCGCGGTAAGACCAACGATTTCGGTAATTTGAGAAAACTTTGGATCGTCATAACTTTATTTTTTCTTTAAAAATTATATATAAAAATAAAACATGTATTTTTTATTTTTTATTAATGAGTGGACTCCTTTAAAATAGCTAAGTAATTCAAAATCACCCTGTATATCTTACCTTTCAAAATTATTGTAATTTTGTTTTTTGATGGTTGATTTTTACGCCTGTTCCAAAGTCTAAGATAATTTTACGGTTTCTTTTTTGCTAATATGATAACTTTATACCTTGTAGTTTTTTTTTTTTATAATTTCGACTTAATTTGTTATTAAATATTTTTTCATGTATTAAGTTTTCGAGGTGAAATGAAATATGAAATGAAATGAAATAATTTATTCATTCAAATAGGCCTTCACAGGCACTTATGAATAGTCAAACTCTAACCCCCTTATTACAAAACATGGTTTTGAGCAAACCCAGGTCTTAAAATAGCCTCATCACTTTTTGTTATATGACGTTAGAAAGTGACAGAGTGACATGTTTTACTAAACTTGCTTTAAACCTTCTTTTGTAATAAGGGGGTAATAGTCTAATGCACTAATGCACGGTTCGGTGATATTAACGTACGTCATTTTTTTGTAGGTGCTACAACTATCAGGTTCTCTAGGCGTCCTCCACGACATGTTTGGGACAGAGATCCCAGACTATTTCTTCCTGGGGGGACCGACTACACTGAGGGGCTTCCGACAGAGGGGCGTGGGGCCACATAGCGATGGTCAAGCCACTGGGGGGACGGTAAGTTGTCATGCAATGCTTGTCTAGTGACCACCTACATAACGAAGTTCACATGCAGATGGATAGATGGCGCCACAACATCCTGCATCGCGCTGACGAAGTTTATTTCACAAACTACTTATACTGGTTGGAGATTTCGATATAGCATATTTTCGAAATTGGATTAGTCATGCTGAACAACTTTTACTATGGGACCATAACTGAATTCTCAAAAAAATATTTTTACTTTTTAACCGACGAAAAAACGGAGGTGGTTTACAAGTCGGCGTGTATATTTTTTTATATATACATATATGCGCATAACTTTTTACTGAGTTGTCCGATTTTGATAATTCATTTTTTTTGGATAGGGTATACCTCGAGGTTGGTCCCATATAAATTTGGGTGCAAAAAACCTACCCTAAGGGTGGGAAAATAGGGGTGATTTATTGTTCACCTACATATTTTAATGCTGAATTGTGTATTACATCAAAATAAATCAAAAATTAAGCATGTAGTAATTAGTAGATTATAGCCACAAAAAATTATAAAATAAAAACTTTTTAACAAAAAATTAAACCACTGAAAAAACTGAAATATTACAAAAGAAATACATACCTACGTAGGTTATTGGTTTATCCCCGACTGCAAAACCTTATAAAATTCAAGTATATTCAAAATTATTTTTTGCTTTTCAGTTTTTCTTACAAAATGTCAACCTTGCTCGATCATGTATGAAAATAAAAAAAACGGTCAAGTTTCGAAAATATGCCATCTCGAAATCTCCACCTGTTATAAAAGTGTCCAATATGTATAGTTAAACCGCGGTCCCCAGACACGATGTCCAATTGTCAAGCCTGGCGGAAGATCTTTTAAATAACTTATCGTGAGGAAACCATTGCACGGTGGTATGGTACTTCGTAGTACCCGCCTGGCCGGCTACCACCCTCAAGTTGAAGTCTCCAAGCGACTACCGGCGTGTTCCGACAGCTGCACTTGTACCATTATGCGATAGGTTCGTGTAGTAGATGTCAATCCATCACATAAGCCCGGTTTGACTAGATGTCGTCTCTTCTTGTCACACTATGGGACTTTCTCTTTTTGGCACATGGATTTATATGTGTATGTCGGTTGCAAAAGACCTTCCTTTCGTGGAGACTGTGAAAAGAAGGAGGTTGTGGAATGAGCTCCCGCCGTGGTCCCAAGGGAGTACAGTATGGGGTTCTTCAAGAAGGGTTTAATGAGATTTTTGCAAGGTTACCAACGAGTGCTACCCCTGGTATTGTAAGCGTCTATAGACTACGGTGACCGCTTACCATGATGTAGGCCGTATGCTTGTTTGCTACCTCAGTAGTATAAAAATGTGATGTCAAATCGGGCCTATTGTTAAGAGTTTAGTGAGAGCGTGTAGATGTACAGTTCGGTTTACTAAAGCTGGCACGTTCAACACTTTTACACGTTGCGCTTGTGTAGTGTCTGAATAAGCGCGCGGCGTTACGTCGCACTGCATGCGCAACATGACAAGTCTGTCCGTCTCTCTCGCGCGCGCTCTAGCTTATGAGTATGAAGGAGACAGTTATTGTTTTGCTTTTGCTACTGCTCGTAAATATAGAGTGGTCTTTTTTTTGCATTCGTCCATTAGAATTGACTGATTAGAAGCAATAATGTAATAAAACACACTGTCGTGAAATTGCATATGTGTGAGTACTGTGAATGTGGCAGGTTTCGGTAAACGACCTGTATAACCAATGATATTATAAGTAAAGAGCGTATAACCTGTTCCAATAAAGATTTTGAGAATGGCGGCTTGTACTTGTATTGACAGATTGTACAATATGTACAATCCACAGATATAAATCTAAATAGATAACGCAAGTTCCTCCATCTGTATGAAAACCTAGCGTACCACTTTTTTAACAAGAGCGCTTTATTGGTGCGTGTTCAACAGCGTCAAATTAGCAATGCTCTTCCTTTTGGCACGCGAAGCACATACTTTCGCGTCTATTCAGATTTATATATGTGGCACAATCTGTCAATACAAGTATAAGATGCCATTTTTAACATCATTATTAATTGGAAACACGTTATAGAAGGATGTTTATGGTATGTAGATGTACTGGGCGTCGGGCGCGCACATCTACGCGCCGCTCCCGTTCATGGCGTCGGGCGCCGGCCTCGCCTCGCTCTTCCGCTCGCACCTGTTCCTCAACGCCGGCTGTCTAGCCGCGCCCAGTCAGTATCAATACCTACACTACATGTATCATGTGCCCATACTCACTTAGATAACCATCTTCCCATACTCATTTTGATAAATCATCTGCTCAAATCACTTCCTTACCTACATCATCTGCCCAAATAACTTTCTCACTAACACCATCTGCCCTTATCACTTTGTCACTTACAGCATCTGCTCTTATCACTTTGTCACTTACACGATCTGCCCTGATCACTTTGTCACTTACACGATCTGCCCTTATCACTTTGTCACTTACAGCATCTGCTCTTATCACATTGTCACTTACACGATCTGCTCTTATCACTTTGTCACTTACACGATCTTCCCCTATCACTTTGTCACTTACAGCATCTGCACTTTGTTACTTACACGATCTGCCCTTATCACTTTGTCACTTACAGCATCTGCACTTTGTTACTTACACGATCTGCCCTTATCACTTTGTCACTTACACCATCTGTCCCTATTACTTTGTCACTTACACCATTCGCCCTTATCACTTTGTCACTTACACCATCCGCCCTTATCACTTTGTCACTTACACCATACGCCCTTATCACTTTGTCACTTACACCATCCGCCCTTATCACTTTGTATCTTACACCATCCGCCCTTATCACTTTGTCACTTACACCATCCGCCCTTATCACTTTGTTACTTACACCATCTGCCCTTATCACTTTGTCACTTACACCATCCGCCCTTATCACTTTGTTACTTACACCATCTGCCCTTGTCACTTTGTAACTTACATCATCTGCCCAAATCACTTTGTGACGTACGTATTGTTTTGTAGCGGACTCTAGCACGGCTCTGGACGCGTTGTCGCTAGCGCGCGCGTCGTGCGGAGTGGGAATATCCTTGCGGCTGGGGCGCGTGGCGCGCGTGGAGCTCAACTACTGCGTGCCCGTGCTGGCGCGCGCCGGGGACGTGACCGCCGCCGGCCTGCAGTTCGGCGTCGGCGCGCACCTGCTCTGAGCTACCTCACTGTGCTGCCTAGCCCGCTCCCTCATGTTTGTGAGCTAGGTGAGTGTACTACCTAGCCCACTCCGTGATTTTTGTGATGCAAGTATAATGAAAATATGAAGAAAAATAAAACATGAGACTAAAACGCATTTACGTACGTTTTTCGGTATACCTACAACTTGACCAAATTATCAGAATTTTATTGTTAAAGTATTGTATATTTTATTTTCAGGTCCAGGTGAAACGAAGAAAAAAAAAGAATAAACGTGTTGTTAAAAGCCATAAATTATTTATTATAATAAACTGTACATTTAATAGAATATTAATTTAAAATTATGAGTGACATAGTCTTAGTGCTTGTTGAATTGATTATAAAATAAACCAAATGTTTAGTTTTCATATCTAGTTTAATTTTAAATTTGTTTCTTGATACACAGGGTGGAAGCTCCTCATGATTTTATCCAAGGTATTATCTACCTATGTGTTTTATTTCATACAAATCTGTGAGCGTGATCGAGTAAAGTGTGACTATCTGGTAGGTCCATCATAATAGATTTAAATTCAAAGACATTATGCATGTCAGCCCCTGGTTCAAAGGAATAAAGGTTTTAATAGGTAGGCTGTGGGGAGTACTGACTTGACGTACTTCTCCACCATTTAGATTACACACAAAATTACTTGGGTGTCTATGTCCAAAAATGCCCCGTACAGAGTTATTTGCAAAAAAGAAGTATTACAATTTCAATAACTATTAAAAATGTTGTATGTACGCATTCTATGATGCTAGAATAGCAAGATTGATTTATTATACAGTGTGTTTGGTTCAGGACTAGCGATATTTGGCGTGGAATACAAAGGTAAACCTGCTGAGTGGAAAACTAGTAGAAAAAACACAAAAATAACAAAACAATAACTATTTTATTATTTACAAGAAATTCTATTTACAAACATTATTCTATTCATAATACGACGTCCTTTGAAGTTTTAGAATGTTACAGAAAAAATAACCATAACACTCAACAATAAGGTTCACCTAAAACGTCTACCCCTAAGGGGGTAATATAGTGGCGAAAAGCTAGGATGAGTATAATAGGTCTATACAAGTGTTTTATTGAATACATTTTCGTAGTGCATCCTGTTCTGTGCGATGTCGTCTTCGTTCATAGCTATGCTGATGGGAGGGATCAGAGCCGCCGCAACTGACCTGCAAATATTATTCAACATTATCTTCAAGTAACTAGCTTGTTCAGAATCACTAATAAACTCCCTGATTGAATTTGGCCTGAGCAAGATATAGGTATTTGGTATAATTTAAAAGATAAAAAATGAGTATTCGGAAAATACTATTGAATTAACTGTGCAGTCTCATCTACATCATAAATTATAGAATGGGCAATGACATTATAGTCCTACAAACTTATCTGACCCGGTGGTCAAAAGAGGTAATAACGATGCCAATGTTCATTGGTTGTTTCCACCACATTCGATAACAGCGACTCTCACCGGGCCATATAAGCTTGTGGCATTTTAGTATTATTTGTATGTTGTTTGTTGTAAGGTTACGTAACGCACCTGCCCTCAGCGTTGAGAAAGTTGAATGTGGAGCAAGCGTGCTCTGTGGTGAGGATCTCAATGTTGAGGTTGTTGGCGCGCGCAGCTCGGAACGCGCGCTCCGACGCCGCACGATCCTGGGCTTCCAGACCCAATATCTGTACTCAATCAAAATAATATTTAAACATGCCATTAAAAATACTTGTCACTGTAAAAGCCTGGATCAGAATCTAAAAGTCAACTCTCAAACAAAGATTATGTACACCGAAAATAAACCTTTTGTCATATGTGTCTATGATTCTGTGATTCTAAATTCTATTATTTAAATCTCAAACCTTTACATTCTATATACATATCCAACGGTCCGAAAATCTCCAGCAGTGGATATTCCTCTTTCTCCATCCCTTTCTGACCCTCATTTGATTATTAATGCAAGAGATATTGTAGTGTGTGAGAGATGGCGGTAATTCACCATATGGGTCACATTGGGACTTCAAAACTGACTACCATTTTAAAGTTAGTTGTAAGAGTACTTACCAATAGGTCTATCTTGGGCTCTAGAATTTTGAACAGCCTCAGAGACTCCTCAGTTATTTGATCTGACTCAGTCACCTGCCAGGAGAGGACTGTCCTATGGTAGGCAAATAAGAACAAACATATTGACTAGAATTCATAAAAAAATTAAGTTTTATGGATTTTAAGAAATTTTTTGCATTCTGCATTCCTATCCTATTATTCTAGGATAGTCTAACAACGTCAACGTCAAGTCTAACAATTCACATCTTAGGATGTGATTTGTTAAGGTGTTTGTCACTCTTTCACACAAAAACTACTGAACGGATTTGGATGAAATTTGGCACACAGAATATGTTTTGGGTTAATACATAGGACACTTTTATCCTGAAAAAAACATACTACACCTTGGGAAAGCGGGTAAACTTCATTCAGTGTATTCTGAACCGGTGGTAAATTCAACTGTATGTACCAATTTAATGTTCATAAGTGCCTTACTAGGGCCTAAACTGAATAAATGACTTTTTGATTTTGATTTTCTGGATAATTTTAATGTAAAGAGTCCAACAATTGGGCTGGCTTCACAATATGATAAACGGTTTCCAACACCTATGTACATTAGCAATATCACGAGTATTGACAATGCCTAGACTAGGCGACTGGCTCTCAAATGCAATTGGGGGAAATGTTTAGTGCTTGGCAACAGATTTGACAGTGCAGTAAGTCTTACCTGGGAAATATAGCCATGGGTCCAAGAACAGTAAGTCCATTGTTTAGTTTGAAGCCATACTGTAAAAAAATATCAATCAAACTTTTTAATTTCCTTATTAATATCCTTACTAATATTATAAACACGAGAGTTTGTATCATGCAAAAACTACTGAGCGGATTTGGATGAAATTTGGCACACAGATAGAATATGTTCTGGATTAACATATAGGATACTTTTTATCCCGGGAAAACATACTATCCCTCGGGAATGCGGGTGAAACCGCGCGGGACAGATAGTCTTTTATATAACTACTAATACTCTTTTAAAAATAGACTTTTTAAAAATAGACAATTTTTTTAAGGACTAAATTGCAGTGATGTACATGTATGTAAGTTATAAGAAACAAACAAATTGCCTTAGCATGATAAGGAACCACTGTTGGTAACAAAATATAACTAAAAGTTAACTTACGGTGGCATAACTGTCGATCATTAATCCAAGCTCTGTTTCCTGGTTTATGACACGCACCGTGGTCTTGCCTTCGCCCTCGTAAGCTGCTTTATTTCGAATTGAGCTGAGAAAGAAGAGATTTTGAGAAGTAAATAAATGATTTTGTAAAAAAGTAAATAAATTGCGTTTTATTATATCTTTCAGTTACTTAAATGGTTTTATTTAGTAAGTAGTAGTAAATTTATTGATTCAAAACGATAAACTCTATTAATAGTGCCATAAATCCAAGAAAACTTATTTGCTGAAGGTAAATACTAACCTCAAAATTGGAGTGTATTTCTTGGAAAGAACAGTAATTCGTCGAATTGTGTTTGGTAACATGATTTGTGTTGACTACAATTAATAAAGGAAACAATTTCATTCGTTAGAAGTACCAGGAAAAGGCTGAAAATTCATAGGGAAATTCGCAATTGTTTTTATTTTGGCAGACAGATTTGATTGACTTTTGTTCGTTCGACAATTAAGTCAGTCAGGTTTAAAATGTTTAAAACTTTATATATTTCTAAACAATTAACCATCAATATGTACTAATCCAATAATTATCTCATAAGAATAAACTTATACATAAATTCCTTTTTAAGCTCACAATTTTTTCTGTCATAAGTATTTTATTTATTATACTGGATGGTGGATTAAATCCTGAACGAAAATATGGTGGTATTTGAGTGGTGTTATTTCATTTTACACAAATTAAAGAACGATGATACTTTCCATTTGTTTTTGTGTCTGATCACCTTCACTTACAAGATCAGCCACTTACCATGGTAAGATCGGGTAAGAAAGATGAACTCAGGCAAGGTTTAGTTTGCTTTTGTGTTTGTATCTATGGTTTGTATTTTTATGACATTACCATGACATTAGTTGAAACGGAACGTTATATCCGTTCTGTCAAAACAAATGACGTCACGGATATAATGCGGCATTGCAGATGCGCGGTATTTTAAAAATTCTGACCTCGGAATAATTGATTTTCTTATCTTTAATTACAAAATGTGAATTAAGTCCTATAATTTTACCAGCAATCCATTTGGAACATACAAATCCTATAATTTCTGTATATTAGGTATCCCTAAATCATCTCAAGTTGGTGTTAAAAAATTAAAATAATCTAAAGTAAAAATTATACATTTTTAATCAAAATGCAAAGTGTAAGTGTGTCCACGGAAGTAATATATCCTCCAAAGAGGAGGTACAGCCCAATAAGTAAGGAGTACAAGGTTGATATGTGGCGGGAAGTGAAAAAACGTTGGACTGTGCTTGGAGTTCTTTTCGCGGTAATGCTGGCAATCATCGGACCACGAGTGGGGGCTCCTGGAGGCAACTACACTGCATGCTCACTAAATAGATCATTCTAGAATGCATTGCACACCATTCGGCCATGTAATTAATTATTTTTCTCATTGCTATACTGAGTAAAGACCATGTCTAACTGCCGGTAACGTAGCGATGGTTTTCTTGCTTAAAAACGCTTAAATTGTTAAGTATTTACATTATAAATGAAGATATGCTTGTAGATATTTATTTTAACTCACTATTCACTACTTTTTGGCAGTTACACAGGTTCAAAATAAGTAAGTACCTAGGTACAGCATTTTTTAATCGGGTTTCATATATTATGTAATTATTATGATCATTGAAGAGTCGGAAAAGTAACTTTTAAAGTCAGGAAAATATAGTATGGTGGTGGAAAGTACCAAACATTGTAGTACCCGCCTAGCTGACTACCATACCACGGGAAAATGTTTTTTGTTTTTAAATTATTAAAGCTATTAAACTAAGATAGTAAACATAAGACCCATATGATGGTAAGCAATTACCGGCGCCTATAGTTGCTTGCAACACTAGTGGTATTATTTGTGCATCTGCCAGCACAGCACCTACTCATGGAGCTGATTGCTGTTTCTCATAATCATACCTGATGAAGGTTAAGAAATGCTGACTAAACTCAAAAAATTTAATAATTATTAGCATTTTAATAAATCTACCTATAACATTTGGATATTAGCATTATCTAATATAGTACATTAATTTGTTTTCTTTTTATCATCTAATAGAACTTTTTTAATTATTAACAAATTCTTTTGTATTCTCAAAAAACATACATACCTAAAGAGAATTTTTAAACCTTTTACATCTTATTCAAAATCTCATAGCAGATATAACCAAACCATTATTAAAGTAAATAAAAAAATATCAAAATACTTAATTTTAAAGCTTTATAATTATTTTATTATATTTTTGTAGCAGTTGGTTTATTTATTCATTATTAAATTATTAGATATCAGTACTAGACACAATTGGTGTACACTATGTACCGCTAAGGCCTTTTTTAATACCATTAAGTCCCAATTTTCCAACATTGGATAGCATTTAAACATGGGATATGACTGTGTGACTTAATTTGTCTAGACAATCTGTCAAACAGTCATTTAAACTATGTATAAAAGTTATGTAACATTGGTAACACTGGGTCTAGGGTAGTAAGCAAGCAAACAGCTCGCCCTGCTGGAGCCTATACACATGCGACAACACCGGGGGTGTTTCACTCAGTACCCATTGCTGATCCTCTTCACACACTTGATATTTATATATATAGGAGAGAATTATATAAGTGTCCCCCCCAGGCCCCCTACATACGGAGTACCTGACTCATCCCCCACTCTGGTACATCTACTACACGGCCGGGCGGGCACACACACACGCGTACAACATGCACACAGCGGCAGTGGCGTGTGCACACTCGCACGTCATCGCGCCAGCTCTGTGTGTGGTTTTGGTAACCATGTGTAGAGATGGCGTCGACTATCGGATTGTTAAAGGGTAAGTTTTTTGAACCCGTCACAATCTAATATAGTACCACAAGCTTATTTGGCCCGGTGAGAGAGTCACTGTTATCACATTTGGTGGAGCAAACAACCAATGAACGTAGAGCGTTTATATTCTCTTTGACCAATGGCGATTGACATTTCGAAATGGCGTTGTTAGTTCTTCTTTTGAACACCGGGTCAGATAAGTTTGTAGGACTATATAGTTTATAGGCACGTTTTATCAAAAGGGTTTCTCTTCTTCCGAGTGGCTATTCAAATAATGTCTCTTGTTAATATAAGTGAATACCAATCGGTTACAGAGTACTATTCTCGTCAGTGGGCGGGGGCTGCGCGTGGCTGTCGCTGGCGCTGAGGCCGCGCGCCGGCGCCGCGACACTCACTGCGGCTAACTACGCGGTGTCGCTCGTAGCCACGCCGATAGCCATGCTCATATTGGTATGTTTGTTAATAGCCGCACTCATAATGCAATATATAAGTTTTTATGTCGTATTTACAGTTATCTTAAATATACATTAAAATGTGAGATGTTTTTGTAGGGCACTTTGTAGCAATCGACAGTATGGCTTTTATTTTAGAAGAAAAAAAAAACAATTAATTTGCACGGTGGTTGGGAATTTTATAGTTTCCGCCTGGCTGGCTACCACCTTCCACGGTATTCCGACAGTAGCACTTTAGAGACAGATCCTGTCCTTCTAGGCTTTGTGCGCTTACCACTTTTGACCAGGTAGCCATATGGATGATTAACGTCTAACTAAGCAGTTGTTTCGTATGCGGAACAAATCAGTTTCAAAATATCGGGTCGTTTTCAAGTAAAATCAAAATCAAAAATCAAAATCAAAAAGTCATTTATTCAGTTTAGGCCCTAGTAAGGCACTTATGAACGTTATGTACATACAGTTGAATTTACCACCGGTTCGGAATACCCTTAAACTGAGAAGACTAAAGTAGGAATGGACCTCATTACATGATTTGTTGATGTTAGTTTGGTAATCAAAATGGCTTTCAATGCTGCGTTTGGTCATTCGTCAATATTTTATAAATAAGAGAAAAATCTTTTAACCACCGAAAAAATTTAAATGATTTAAATAACCGGAACAATTTTGCCCTCACTGGAGACAGAATATATGGTGTGTGTCCCTGTGTCGTGTGTAAGGCAAAACAACCGCGGGGAACCCGGCTTAAAAAAACTGATGTGCCCCCCCCTGGGCCAGAAGCTGGGTACGCCCATGGCCTCATATATTGTTTCTTGTGTCAGTGTGGCCGCGCAACCGTCCCTCCTCTAGGCGGAATATTGACCACCCTCCTGTCGTCACTGCCCTTCTGTGTGGGTCTGCTCAGGCCTCGCAAACAACACTGTGTAATATCGAAATTGTCCGCGCTGTTCGTGTTGTATGCGGACTGTTGCGGGCGGCTGCGGGAGGCGGAGGGCAGTCTGTATGTCAGCGATGTGTTGGTCACTATGATGATGGGTAAGTTTGGGTGGTAAATTTGGAGTCAGTGGTAAATTACGAACATTTTAGTCATGTAATTTTTTTTGGCCAGTTACACACAAATGTGTCAATAGTGAAAGTTGGAGAGGCGTAGTTGGTAAGATGTGTGACCTGTTATGCCGCAGTTCGTAGGTTCGATCCCATCTAGATTTTTTTTTTGTGTGCATTAACATATCTGTTTGTTTTGAGTCTGGGTGTAATAATCTGTTTAAATGCATACTTCGTATTCAGTAATCTCGTTTTGATAGTACAAGCTCTGCGTAGTTCGAGATCAGATACTAATTTGATTGTTATTTTTACATAAACATGTCATTTTAAATTGGTTTATGAAACAGAAGACACTGAATAAAAAAATCGATGTTGCCATTCAAATTGGCGTCTAGACCTTGGATATGGGTTATAACTAATGTGTTCCCCTCATTAACATGAGCTATGTGTGTTATGTTGTGTGTAGCGGTGATGTGGCTAGCGATGAGCGTGGGCGCGTGCGGATTGTACGGCGCATGCGGGCTCGTGACGTCACGGGACGCGCTCGCGCTCGCCGCCGCCGCCGTGCCCAAGGCGCTCGACCTCGGTCAGTCACGACACATACACAACACAACACGACACGACACATATTTCATGTAACGGCCATGTCGTGTGTCAGTGGTTGTCTTAAAGCATCTACAGACGACACAATTTGGCACCCGATATGTAGGGCAGATTGGGAGGGGCCAGATAAATTGGTGTGAAATTGGCATGTCAGTAGGCAAGTTGATGCAAATTTAGTATGACGAGAGAGATCGGCCCTACATATCGGGATCTTGACGTTCGTAGACACCTTTGTAAGTGATTGGCTGTGTTATATGTAAGTGGCTATTTGTTATATGTGACTGGCTATGTCGTGTATGTGAGCGGTTATGTCGTGTGTGAGTGGCTATATCGCATGTGAGTTGCTATGTGTGAGTGGCTATATCGCGTGTGAGTTGCTATGTGTGAGTGGATATACCGCATATGTGAGTTGCTATCTGCCAGTTTTTAAAAGCCAAATCAAAGTTATTATCTTTTCAATAGTACTGGTTATAATTACTGACACAGAAGTCATTGAGACGAAATGATTTTTGGTTATAGATAGACTTTGATTTGGCTTTCAGAAACTAGTACTATATCTTGTATGTTACTGTGTTATATTGTGTGAGTGTGTGCCTTGGTGGTTGTAGCTTCGTGAGTGGTAAAGAATGATTATGGTAAGTATGCGAATGGCTGTGATTGTCTATTAATAATATGAACGTGGCTATAAGTGAGTATGTGAAATATGAGAGTGGCTATTATGACCGGGTATTCCGTCAGGGTGGGAGACATCAACAGCTTGTTCACCGTCGGGTCTGTCCCGGCTGTGCGCGGTGTTCGTGTCGCCGGCGCAGGCGCTGCTGCTCGCGGCGCTGCCCGGGGATGGTGATGGTGATGATACTGATAATGGTGATGATGATAAGGCCGGGGAGAAACTGCCTAAGTAATATAAATTTGTTGTAGTCTGTTAGTAGTGATGTTTTTTTTATTAATGTTTACAAACTCAACACATTTAAATCATCATATCTGTTAAGTCAGTCAGTCTTAAGAGTTTTATTATGTAGATGAAAAACTATGAAACCATGTAAAGATTTTAAACAATGTGTTATTTTATTTTTATTCTACAAAATTTTCTCGTGAAAAAAATACTTTTGCTCAATTTTGTTTTTAATAATATTAATTAATATTACTATGTATATTACAATTTTAACTCAAAATATGTAGGCCCTAACGAATTTAATTATATGTAAACATATTATAAAATATTTACTTACAGACTATCAAAAATCTTACCTAAAATCATTAATAATGCTTGTTTTTATGTAGTTACATATGTATACAATATTTTTAATGCGAAACAATAACTATTTATTAATTGTAAAATATTTTACTGACTTCATTTGAAACATTTAGACCAACTACAAAACTAAGGGGCCTTAGGACAGCCTTTGTCATAGTATTATAAGCTCAATTACTTAAGATTTTAAGGTTTTAAATTGTGAATAAATTAGTTCAATTATTTTAGAAAAAAAAACTGTAAAAGAGAATATTTAAAACTCCATTTTAAAATTATAAAGTGATTTTAAAGTTTAAATTTTATTTCATTTCTTATGGGGTATGTATCTATTCTAGATTTTAAAGAAACAATAAAAAATAAAAGTCTTGTATGAGTACGGACTACGAGTAGTAGTGTAGGCTGTTAATAATGTTTCATATAATAATAAAAAAGTATTATAAATACATCTGCAAAATTTCATTCAAATCCGTTCAGCTATTACAGCGTAATTGATAAAAAACATCAATACAAACTTTACTTCTGCCCCGCAATGTCAACCGCGTTCCTGATCTAGTGTTTTGACGGGATGAAACCCTTTGCCCTATTTCAGGACCTAAGTAACTAATCAATGTCCGTTACGTAACTGAGTGGTAACAAACTTACACATCCGTTACGTAACTGAGTGGTAACAAACTTACACACACAACATTTTATTTTTATGTTTAAAATATTAATAGCACAGAGTAAGCACTAGTTGTACGTAGTATTTATATACTCTGAGGTACTAGGTACAATAATTAGTAGGGATAGATTTATTGTAATAAAATAAAATAAATAAAGAAAAATGTTTTATTGATTTCATATTTACAACGAGTCATGGATTTACATAAAATTAGCTACAAAAGTATTTTTAAATATTATAGGTAATACTTATGATTAGGAATATCAAACTTAATCGAGATATTACCAATCGTGTCGCCTTCGGATGGAAGTAAGAGACAATCGGCTTTGTAGAGCGCTATCTCCCTCACACGGATCTCTATCTCACTAAAATTGCTACTAATTTCCTAACTAATCACAGTCATTATTTTTATATTATAAACTAACTAAAACTAAGTTTAACTATTTTTAAATTTGACTAAAAGTTTAAACTTTCCAAAAAGGCACTTGAATTACATTACAATAATATTCAGTAATCATAGTATAAGTAATAACGTTTTTGAAGCCTGACCAATAATAAAGGGATCATTACTGAGTTTTGACAGTTCAATTTCACAACAATTATTTCTAAATTTTGCCGCAATATGGCCGATAATTCTGGTCAAACTTATTGTAAAAAAAAATACGTCAGGCGGTATTCATTGTCAAAATTACTTTTCTTATATTATTTATAATACAAATACTTAATGTCAAAAAAAATATAATTATTAAATTAACAAAGAACACATATTTAGCTCTCTCGTTACTTTTGAGTTTTGTCTGAAATAACTACTTTTTTGACGCTTAAAAATGGCAATATCATTTGTTTTTTATCTGCTTAACTATTTGGCAACATTGCCGTTCTCATTTTAAAGATTTTTTTATAATCTTTCATACATGCCTGCATTATTATGAGGTATTCCTCATCATTTCAATGAATAGTTTAAGAGAAAAACGTTCAATTTCACTACTTAAGTGTATATTACATGAGCAGAAATGCTCGATTAATGAGCTCCCATGTATAGGTGTGGAGCTGTGTAACAGACATACAGAGACGTTAGGTTAGTTGTTCACGGGCGCTTGTTGCTGTAACAGTTCCCAGTACAAGCCGCGCGCTCGCACGAGCTCCTCATGGGAACCACTCTCCGCTACTACACCTGGAACATTATGTTGTTAGTACGTGAACTTTTTAAAAGAATCCATATTTTTATGCATTTTGCGTTTTATAGATACACAAAATCGGTCAAAAAATCAGGGATATGGGTAAAAATATTTGATAATGCCCTCCCCGTGCAAATTTTATTTTCTAGTCTTACTTAAAACAATAATATGCTATAATATATTATTGGACGTACCTTTATCGATGACACATATAGTGTCGGCGTGTCTGACTGTGGCAAGTCTGTGCGCGATCATAATGGTGGTTCGATTCTGGGAGGCCGCCTCGAGCGCCGCTTGCACAGTCTGTAAACAATATTTTATAGTGTTCTTATTATTATTTATTTTGGCATGGCCGTTTTCGCGTATATCTTTTTTGGCTAAAGCATAATAATAATTTTATTCAATATAAAAATATATAATTACATTTATCACATTATTCAAAACTTAACATTTCCAGTACAAAAAAAATACGTTTATTATGTTTCATAATAAATTTTTGAAAACTATTTTAGAGAAAAGTATAGATATAGACTGTCAAAATGATCATCATAGCGTCTACCGGTTAGTGCATTCATACATAATGTAATGTATCGGACTAAAGAGAGAGCCTTGTGGAACTCTACATGAAAACTATATAATATGATGCGCTATTTGGCGTGGTTCACCCCCGGTAGACAGCTTGCTCGCCGCATCTTAATGTCCATTAAAATTGGTTCACCAAATCACCAATCATGTAGTTAACGGTTAGTGGTACGCGCGCGCGATGGCCACGCGCTGCTTCTGTCCGTTAACAGTTAGTGGTAGGGTACCTTCTCGCTGGCGGCGTCGAGCGCGGAGGTGGCCTCGTCCAGCAGCAGCACGCGCGGGTCCCGCAGCAGCGCGCGCGCGATGGCCACGCGCTGCTTCTGTCCGTTAACAGTTAGTGGTAGGGTACCTTCTCGCTGGCGGCGTCGAGCGCGGAGGTGGCCTCGTCCAGCAGCAGCACGCGCGGGTCCCGCAGCAGCGCGCGCGCGATGGCCACGCGCTGCTTCTGTCCGTTAACAGTTAGTGGTAGGGTACCTTCTCGCTGGCGGCGTCGAGCGCGGAGGTGGCCTCGTCCAGCAGCAGCACGCGCGGGTCCCGCAGCAGCGCGCGCGCGATGGCCACGCGCTGCTTCTGTCCGTTAACAGTTAGTGGTAGGGTACCTTCTCGCTGGCGGCGTCGAGCGCGGAGGTGGCCTCGTCCAGCAGCAGCACGCGCGGGTCCCGCAGCAGCGCGCGCGCGATGGCCACGCGCTGCTTCTGTCCGTTAACAGTTAGTGGTAGGGTACCTTCTCGCTGGCGGCGTCGAGCGCGGAGGTGGCCTCGTCCAGCAGCAGCACGCGCGGGTCCCGCAGCAGCGCGCGCGCGATGGCCACGCGCTGCTTCTGTCCGCCCGACAGCGCGCACCCGCCCGTGCCCAGCCGCGTCTCGTAACCCTGCGCACACACACACACACACATGTTAGGTACTTTCCCTCTAAGGGTCGACTACTTGTCGTCGATCCTGCTTTAATTACTGACGTCAAAGGTGAACGGAAGACAAAGAGGGTTATAATATTGTTTTAAGAGATGGTAGGTGGCTCTTAGGTCCCATTCGTTCTTTCAATCCTGTGTACCTAAGTATAAAAAATAAGATCATTGCTGATTTACGACTACTTTCCAAGAACTCAATAAGAAATCTCTATCGTATACAAACTTGACAAAAGTGACAATATGTACTTTTAATCAGAACTCCTAAAGCTATCTCCTAAAGAACGTAAGCTTCAAAAGCGAAAAAATATCGTTATTAATTTCTTATTCGTTTGATATTTTGTCGCAGTTTTTCATTTGTTCTAGAGGTTGCATATAAATAAATATTGTATAAAACGGAAGAAAATTAGTCAAAAAATAAAACCCTACTCACCAAAGGTAAGCCAGCAATAAAATGATGCACGTTAGCCTGTTTAGCGGCGCTGATGATCTCATCCATCGAGACCTGCCTTGTGTTGTCTCCGTACGCGATGTTCTCCCGGAGCGTGCGCTCGAACAGCGCCGGCTCCTGCTGCACCAGCCCCAGCTGCGCGCGGAGCGTGCGGAGCGACAGGGACTTCTTTATGTCCCGGGAGTCGAGGCTCTGGGGGAAACGGACAAATGGTTCATGATTTTGTTTGGGGTTCCAACTGAAGAAAGTTATGTTTATAAGAAAGAGATAACCTATCTCTTTCTTACAAACATTATTAAATAAAGATAGAAAATATTTAAAGTTGTTAAATTAATCTAAAAACAATAGTAATAAAATTTACAATCTGTTTTCACCGAAAAAAATTGCGTGTCCCGGCGGTAAAATCTACAAACTAGACTCATTCGATATTTAATAAGTAAATAGAAAACTCGGCGCAGAGCAGCCCCCACAAGCAGCACCTGTTCACAAGTATGACACGTGTGGCAGCCACCACACTCGCAGCCATATTGGAGGGAAGAGGGCGACCCATGACACGACGCCGCCGCAAGCAAAGGCTTTAAAATACTCACTATAGTCCCTCTATCGGCATCATAGCTCCTCATGAGTAGATGCATGAGTGTCGACTTGCCGCACCCGCTGGCGCCCACCAGCGCCACCGAGCGGCCCGCCGCCAGGTGCAGCTGCAGCCCCTGCAGGACTGGTACCGACGGCCGCGTCGGGTAGCTGAAGTGAACCTTGTCGAACTGCACTGAACCTGTTGCTGACTGGAACGAACATACTCTTTATTAAAAAAACCGGCCAAGTGCGAGTTGGGCACGAGTTTGATTCGCACGCGAAAGGTTCCGTAAAGGCGTTTCTTGTATGGAAGTCCCCTTTAAATTTTATTTTTATAAATTTACATAACTTGATTGAATGTTTTTTTTTTATATTACTAAGGTGGCAAAAAAGCATACGGCCCGCCTGATGGTAAGAAGTTACCGTAGCCTATGGACGCTTGCAACACCACGGGTATCACTCGCGCGTTGCCGATCCTGAAGAAATCATTACATAAGATTTCTGCCAAACTGTGAATCAGTTTGTCGGCAATAGTTTCTACTCCATAAAGTCCACTTACAGACAGACAGACGGACGGACGGACAACGGAGGCTGATATCCTATGGGAACAAAATTCTAAAAACACATGCCTACTTGAAAAAATACTACCTGTATAGTGTTTTATGGCGATAAAAATACGAAAAACTTGTATTTCCAGGTCTTTTTTACGACGATAAAGGGTTCGTTTTTTCTAAGGTTTGTGTAGTAAACATCACAAATTCAAATTCAAAAAGCATTTATTCAATTTAGGCCCTGATAAGGCACTTATGAACGTTAACAAATGGCTCTACACCTGTTCCAAATACAACTTGAACTGAGAAGACTCCGGCAAGAAACTCAGCAAGTGTTTTTTTTTTTTAAATATGTAAATAGAAGTATTACAATTACAAAATATATATAACAAAAGCCTGCGAAGCGAACAATTCATTCAAATGCTTTCTTGTCATCTACAAAATCAGAAACTTTATAGTACCCTTTCGTGCATAACTTCTGTTTAACTATCTTTTTAAATCTATGTATAGGTAGCTCTTGGATTTCTTTGGGTACTTTATTATAGAAACGTATACATTGCCCCTTGAAAGAGTTAAGGACTTTGCTGAGCCGAGTTAAAGGTACAGCAAGTTTGTGCTTATTTCTAGTGTTCAAACTATGAGTGTCGCTATTCTAAGGAAAGTTATTTAAGTTTTTCCTCACATGAATTAGATTTTCATATATGTACTGTGACGACACTGTCATTATATTAATAGATTTAAACTTGTCTCTCAAAGAATCTCTAGGCCTTATTTTATATATTGCGCGGACAGCCCTCTTCTGCAGTATAAAAATTCTATTGATTTCGGCACCACTACCCCAGAGGAGGATACCGTAAGACATCAAACTGTGAAAGTAACTGAAATAAACTAATTTTGCCGTAGATTCGTCAGTGAGAGCGCGAATTTTTCTCACTGCATAAGCTGCAGAACTAAGTCTATCCACCAATTTACAAATGTGAGGGCTCCATTGTAACTTATTATCTAAAGTGATACCTAAAAATACAGTTGTTTCAACAAGATCCAGTTTTTCGCCTTTAATTACAATATTTGTGTCCGAATGTCTCACATTGGGTAGACTGAATCTGATACATTTTGTTTTTTTCTCATTTAGCAATAAATTATTAATAGTAAACCAATCAACGACTTCAGAAAGAGCATTGTTCACATCGTCAGAATTAAAATCATGTCTATTCACTTTGTAAAGAAGTGAAGTGTCATCAGCAAACAATACTATCTCATGTTTTTTTTCTACAAGATATGGTAAGTCGTTGATGTAAATGAGAAATAGAAAAGGTCCAAGGATAGAACCTTGTGGTACACCCATAGTTACTGATGACCCAGGGGATACTTTACCATTAACTTCAACCTTTTGAATTCTGTCACATAAGTAAGAAATCAAAAGATCAAGTGCAGTGTCTCTAACGCCGTAGTGATGTAATTTGCTGATCAGTATTTTATGATGGACGCAATCAAAAGCCTTGGATAAGTCACAAAAAACACCGAGAGTGTCTCGTGAATTTTCCCAGGCGTCAAAAATATGTTGAATAAGCTCAACACCAGCATCGGTTGTTGAGCGACCCCTAGTGAAACCAAATTGTTTACTGTGAAGCAGTCTATTACTATTGAAATGTACCATCAATTGATTAAGTATAATTTTCTCGAATACTTTACTGAATGTCGGTAGTATGGAAATTGGTCTAAAATTTGTGGGGTCGGATGTACTACCGGATTTAAATAAAGGCACTACTTTACTATGTTTCATAAGATCAGGATACTCACCACAATCAATACATTTATATTAAAAATAACAGCTAAATGAGGTGCAATACAATCAATTATAGAATTAATAAGTTTAACTGAAAGCCCCCATAGATCAACAGTGTTTTTCAAATTTAGAGATTTGAAAGCTTTAATTATATCGCTAGAAGAAACAGTTGAGAATTTAAAGTCAACAGTACATTCTGTTACATTTTTCCTAAGTAAAGATACAGCGAGGGTGGGAGAAGAATTAAGAGACTTGGTAGTCGAAACTGGAATATTGGTGAAGAAAGTCTCAAAAGCGGCAGCAACATCTTGATCAGATTTGATTGATTTATCATTAATAATAAGTTGAAACTCATTATTACGTACTTTGTACTTTCCAGTTCCACTATTTATAATTTTCCAAGTCATCTTGATCTTATCTTGACTATTTTTAATTTTATTTCTTATATGTATTGATTTAGCCGCAGTACAAACGCATTTAAATGTTTTTCACAAACAGTAATAGTAAGTAGTGTATACTGACCCAGTCCGGCATTTCTTCAGCAGTGTCCTCAGTGAGCACCTTGGGCGTATCTCCGATGGCTGTTAGTATCCTGGCGCCGGAGCGGCGCGCGGCCGCGAAGTTGGGCGCGAACGAGAGCGCCTCCGCCAACATCCACGCGCCGTAGATCAGCGCTTCTGATACACTGACAGAGGGACACACATATACCTATATCACTTACTATAATGACAAACTCATATTTCAAAGGGTTGACATTGACAAGCAGAAGAATAGGTTTGATGGTAGGCCTATCTTGATCTCAACTAAAACTAATTTAATCTAATTGAGCGTCTGAAAACGTTTCTATTTAGTTTACCCAAATATGACCATGTCGTTCTATTTCGCAATCAACTCAAATAATTTCTTATTCGCTTTTATCGGAATGCACAAAATTCAAAATCATTTATTCAAATATACCTCGCAGGCACTTATGAAAAGCCTGATTCTAATACTTTAATACCGGTTCGGAAGGTTGCATTTGCTGAGAAGAGCCGGCAATAAACTCAGCAATTACTCTTCTCAAAACAAGATTAAATTTATCACATAATATTTACATTCTAATCGCACTGACAACAATTGCGTGTCCCGTGGCAAAACTACAAAGTAGACTGAATCGATATTTAATAAGTGAATAAATAGCAAACTGTTACTTCTTTATTTAATTGGTTTTTAATCCTACAACTACTATCTCAAGGAACGCTTCGAAAACTACACCTCTCAACATCACCTCAACATGTCACAATTCCTTTTCTAGTATTTATTTTAGTACTACTTCCTTTCTTATAGTGTTCAAATAAAGTTGAATATTTATGTTTAGTTGTCCTCAGTCTATGTAAATTAGCTATGTATAGTGTTGCAGATCTCGAGGTCTTTGACAAGGATGCAGTAGTAGCCAATGCAGGTACTAAAGTACCCCACCACCGAACAACGGTTACCTCACGATGTAAATATGATAAAGATCATTTTATTTTTTGAAACTATAACCTTCGCATACGCCGTCACTACCTCTAACATATCACCTCTCGTAGCCTAATAAATATTAGTTTAATGCACTAATGTATGTGTTTAATTTGTAATGCTTTTATATATTATTGTTTAGTATATTATCCTTTGGTTTTTAAATTATTATTATTATTATTTTGTTTTGTTTGCCTTTGATTGTGACATCACGAACCGGTCCCAACGGAAGACCAGCTCTGGTTTATTATTAACCAGTACTACGCTGAGTTGGGACCGTTTTATGGCAATTTTACTTACTTTTATATTATTAATTTTTTACTGTTTTTAATTTGTTTATTTTTAATTTGTAGTTTTTTTCTGGTTTTATGTTTTTTAACTTGCCATAAATAAATTTATTTTCATTTCATTTCATTTCATTTCATTTCATTTCATTTCATTCATTTCATTTCCTAAATCTGGTGTTCCACAAGGCAGTACAGTTAGGCCGCATCTCTTCCCTATTCACATTCCAGCAGTAATACTCACAGTATAGCATATTCGTATTGCAAGTCCTCCCTGGCGATGAGGTATCCGCCGTACGCGAGCGAGACGGCGTACCCGAGCGTGGGCGCGCACAGGCACAGGCCGTACACCGCGCCGCGCACCCGCCCGCCCGCCGCCGCCTCCCGGTGCGCCTGCTGCAGGGCCGACGAGTATCGCGCGAGGATCGTCGACTCTACTCCTGGTGGGCCCCAATAGGTTTTTGATAAGCTTGGTCGATACGTAAAAATCAAGAAAAAAAGCGAATTTGTTTTTCATGTTCGGACTAGGGACTAAAATGAAAAAATAATTATCAAACGTTATAGGATTGTACAGTATTACCCAACTACTAAGGCGCGTCGTGAATCTTCGTTCGCACAGAAAAAAAAGTATGGCCCCGAAGATTAATGAAAGAATGAACTACTAACGAAACAAACTACTAAAGAGAAAATAGAAAAATGATCTTAATAACTTCAAGGACTCTATAAGTTTTATGAATGAAACATTTGAAAAACTTCACACCGAAATTAGTACATACAAAACCGAAGTCGATTCTATCAAAAAAGAAAATGAGTCCCTCCGCTACGAGTTAAATGTCCTTGCTGCGCGCTTTAATCAGATGGAGCTGATATCCCGTTCTTCTAATATCGAAATTCTATGTGTTCCCGAGCACAAGACTGAAAACGTAATCAGTATCGTGAAGCAACTGGGCAAAGCTGTAGCTTGTCCTATAAACGACACCGACATCTCATACTGCTCCAGGATCACCAAAAAGAACTCAGACAGCCCTCGTCCGCGTGCGATCTTGGTCAAATTATGCAACCCCAGACTACGTGATACAATTTTGGCTGCCACCATTAAGTTTAATAAAAGTCATCCTGACGATAAACTTAATTCAAATCATCTAGGCGTAAACGGCGGTCTATTTCACTGAAAACTTGTCACCGGAGAATAAAATGCTACACGCTGCTGCTCGCTCGAAAGCTAAAGAACTAAGCTTTAAACACGTATGGGTGCGTGGGGGCCGTATATACATGCGTAAAACGGATACCTCGGAATACGTACTGGTTCGTAATACAGCAACACTTGAAAGGCTAACTAAGTAACCATTCCATGTCTATCGCTAAGAATCAATTGTTATTAATTTAATCCTATAAAATTCTCACGCATAAACATCTATTATCAAAATGTTAGGGGCTTACGCACCAAAACCACAGAATTTTATAAAAATATGTTATGTTGTGACTATGATGTAATAGTATTATGCGAGACATGGCTAAACTGTACAATATTTGATTCCGAGTTGTTTTGTGATCGTTACGTTACATACAGACGGGATCGTGAGGCAAGTGGTTTTCATGCGACCAAATCGGGCGGCGGTGTGCTTGTCGCTGTATCTAAGCGTTTTGGTTCCCGCAGGTTATCTCAATTGGAAAGTAAATGTGAGGATATATGGGTGGAACTAGATGTGCGCAACACAAATAACCTCCATGATAAGTTACATATATGTGGTGTTTACCTGCCTCCACCAATCCAACGACATATTCTTGACCATTTCGTTGACAATACTAATGTTATTTTAGAATCACACAAAAATGCTCTGATTTTGGGAGACTTTAATTTAAGTAGCATTATTTGGCATGGAAATAATGGCCTTCCTTCACAAAGCTCTGTTAACAGCTCACTTGTTAACACACTGCTCGACTTTATAGCTCTCAATAGTTTAACGCAATATAATACCATTCTTAATGATAACAATAAAATTCTAGACCTAGTTCTCTCCAATGTGAATATAGAAAGCCTTGAGAAAAGTAGGTTTGTGCTTAGTACTATCGACCCGTACCACCCTCCATTAGAATTAAATATTGTTGACTGTAGATGTCCCGATCTACTTCCTAGTTTTCCTAGTGACAGATTTAACTTCTATAAAGCAGATTTTAATAAAATTATAACTCACTTGAACTCTGTGTCCTGGTTTGAAGTACTATCATTACAAGCGTTGACGCAATGGTTGCTGGATTTTATAATGTTATCAGAGAGGCGATTAAAGCACACGTACCTAAATCCAAGCCGGTACCCAAAAAGTACCCTATCTGGTATACTAAAGAACTCAAAAGTTTATTACGTGAAAAGTATAGAATGCGTTTGAGGTTTCGTAAGTATAAAAACCCAATGGATGAACTATCTTTTAACTCATTAAAAAAGCGTTGCGCAATATTAACAGTTTCATGCTATGGGCATTATATTAATCACTTGGAAGACTCCCTTTTGAAAAACCCCAAGCTTTTTTGGACCTACATTAAAAATAAAAAACGTAACCATGGCTCCTACCCCTCAAAAATGTATCTCAACAATAGTTTTGCTACTAAAGGCGATGATATATGTAATTTTTTCGCTTCTTGTTTCGCCTCAGTGTATAAAAAACCCTCGTTATCTTCAAGAATTAGCCCCGATAATATCATATCTAGTCCTACATTAACACAGTGCATAAGTAATGTGGCGTTCTCACGCGAAGAGGTACTCAAAATCCTTCAAAGTCTGGACCAAACTAAGGGTGCTGGTTCCGACGGAATACCACCTCTGCTTATTGTACAATGTCGAGAAGCGCTCTCCCTACCTCTATCTATTATATACAATAGCTCCCTCTCGTCCGGTACTTTTCCATCTGCCTGGAAAGAATCCAGAATAGTACCTATTCACAAAGGAGGCGATGCTGCCTCCATTAAAAATTATAGACCCATATCAATACTGCCAGTTTTTGGGAAGATTTTTGAAGCATTGCTGCGTCCTGTAATTTCTTGGCATATTTAGGCACATGATATCACCACAACAATTTGGCTTCCTTAAATCTCGATCCACGGCAACAAATCTCATATCCTTTGTATCATTTCTCACCGACTCTATGGACGCTCGCATTCCTGTTGATACCATCTACACGGATATAAGTAAAGCGTTTGATACCGTTGATCATAAAATCTTAATTAACAAGCTTTCTTTATTTGGTTTTGCAGGAAATTTGCTAAGATGGTTTACGTCATATTTGGGTGATCGATACTCAAGGGTTGTTGTGAGCGGGTACTCTTCAGAGCGTTTCCCGGCCATGTCTGGAGTCCCTCAGGGCTCTATCCTTGGACCAATTTTGTTTAATATATTTATTAACGACATTGTCCACCTCTTTAAACACTCTTCATGTTTCCTTTATGCGGATGATCTCAAATTAGCCTTGCAGATCAAATCTAAGTCTGATACCGTGTTACTCCAGGAAGACATTGACCGACTGACTCATTGGTGTGATGTTAATAATATGGACATAAACATTGGTAAATGCAAATCTATGAGATTCTCTCGAAACTTGCACCAATCTTCACAGTCATATTGTATTAATAACACGATATTAGAGGAAGTGGATCACATTCGTGATCTTGGTATATATTTAGATAGGAAGCTACGATTCCATACGCACATCGACAAAATTGCAACCAAGGGATTTCAGATGCTGGGATTTGTTATAAGAAACAGCAAGGATTTCAAGAAACCAGACACTAAAATCATGCTGTATTCGACCCTGGTTCGTTCTGCCCTCGAGTACTGTGCACAAGTTTGGTCCCCGCATTATGACGTGCATATTGACCGTCTAGAAAGGGTACAGAAAAGATTTCTTTGGCATCTTTCTTACCAATGCAATAAAGCCAAGCTGTTACCCTCCTACAAGGATCGTCTCACGTACTTCAAAATGAATAGCTTACGTGAGCGGAGACAATTACTGGATCATATGTTCCTATATAGGGTGGTTAACGGTACCATAGATTGTCCTTTTTTAGTAGAATCAATCAACCTGAGCGTCCCCTTCAAGTTACCTCGTCCTAGTAAATATACTCCATTCCTGGTAAAATGTTCTAAAACTAACCTGGGTCAGCATGCTACTTTAAATCGACTTCAAAGTCAGTATAACACCATGTATCGGAATAACAACAACATTGACATCTTCTCAAACAAAGCACATACATTTAAACATGCAGTTTTGGCTTCTTTTGGGCCTTCTCCTCAAATCAAACCTTAGCCGGATGATCACGTCTGTAGGTAGCTATGTTAGATTTAAGTCTTTTTTGCTTTATAATTTTTTTGTTTTAATATCTATAATTTTCAATCAAGTGTTAACAAATCTTAAGTTTTTAATATTTACATGTCTTTGTCTTTTACCATGTTGTGATAGCCTATAATTAAAACAGCACTTAGCTTTAAGTATTGTTTGTGACCATTATATTTTTTGTTTGGTGTATGTTTTGTTGGCTGTCCTTATAAATAAATAAATGCTTAAAACTTACGATCAACCTTAGATCACTACTATAAGGTTACATACACTGCAGTTAGTTGGGTCTCGCGCCCCTCCACACACATGGCGGCAGCTGCCGACCAATAGCATTTCCTGCGCTTTGAAAATGCATCTTCTGCGCAGGTAGGGTAGAGGCACCAATAAATGAACGTTTAAGAGTTTTTTCCATCTTTAAATAGCTATAAGTCGGTCATTTCACGACATAGGCGCTTGTTGTTTTTTTCAATAATACCTTAAATCCTTATTAATTGAAGGATTAAAGTAATTATATCCTACACCTTCATAATTTTTTTAAAAAATTGAAAATGTAAGAAATTTAGGTTTTATCCCTATAGTTGAACACTGAGCCCTAATTATGAACGTTTTGTACCCAAAAGTTGAACTAACATTTGAATAGGAGTAGGTTCCATAGTAGTTCGTTCATTTAATGGATTAATGAACCATAAAATGAACGAATAATATTCTAATTGAATATTATTCGTTCAGCTTGAGGCAAATATACCCAAAGGATGAACGAATAAAATGTGAACCGTTCAAATGTCGACCACCGATCTTAATGGTGATTCTATAGGAAAGTTAGGTTTAAAATAATCAAAAACTCTAAAATAATTTGTTCAACTTTTGGTAACTAAGTTCATAAATTTAATAATATTCATTTGAGTAATTTTGTTTTGGTGTTTAATCGTTAACTTATAGGTTTTAATGGGTATAAAAATTAGACCTTTTTCCATTAGTTGAACGCCGTTCATCTATTGGATCAAGTGAACAAAATTTAATCCATTACTTGAACAGTAAATTTCTCTAAAAAACGGTAAATAATGTAATAATATATATTAAGTTATTGAAAGCAGAATATATCAAGATTTTATTCCAACCAAAACTGCTCTAATATGACATTAATTCTTTCTATACGCTGACAATGTTCTTAAATTTGGAGGGACTTCCCGTTATAAGGTTTCCATATAAAACCGATTTTTGGCGGGTAACGTAACACATAAAAATTCACCGCAAGCGCGTCTGGGCTGTTATTATCAATGTTGTTAAGGAAAATGGAAGAAAAAATATTGCCTTATAGGGAAAAAAATATTGCAATCATGTAAATTTAGGGATTATATTATATTTTTTTAATTTTCGGTCGATCGTTCATCTATTGGGGGTCGGTCATCTTTTGGTGCCACTACCCTACATCGGCAGGCAGGCTCGGTGGCGAGGCGCGCGGCTCGCTCGAGCGCGCGGCGCTGCGCTGTCTCGGTGCACTTGTTCATACACGAGGGGTACGGTATAGTAGGTAGAGTAACGCGTATAGTAAACTAACCGAGACTCTGCACGGTGCGCACATTAAGCACCGCCTCGGTGGCGAGGCGCGCGGCTCGCTCGAGCGCGCGGCGCTGCGCTGTCTCGGTGCGCTTGTTCACGTAACCCTCCAAGTAGATCCCGCCCATCACCTGCAAATGTCAACAATAAATAATAATAAAAAACCTATAACGGCACCAATGGTAATGATATGGCCGAAGCGCATGCGGTAAATGATAATGTGGGTGCAGTGCAGGCGGAAAGTGATAATCTGGCCGCAGCCCAGGTGGTAAGGGCTAATGTGGCCGCAACGCAGGTGGGAAGTGATAATGTGGCCGCAGCGTGTGTGGATCTAGTGATAATATAACCGCAGCGCAGGTGGAAAGTGATAATGTGGGTGCAGCGTAAGTATTAAATGATAATGTGGCCACAGTGCAAGCGGTATGATATAATGTGGTGGCAGCGTAAGTGATAAGTGATGATATGGTCGTAATGCAGGTGGTAAGATATCTATGCATCGACGGCAAAACCAAACAGGAGACTCTATCAATATATAAAAAAAGAAATAGCAGACTCAAGCAGGTCAGCCTCCAGAAGCTGCACCTGTTCAAAATAGACTGACATCAAGTTTTCTTCTACCCATCCCCACGAGAAAATTCAATGTACACCTAAAGTGAAGGTTATCAAGGTAGGTATACATACACAAGGCACGCTGAGCAGACTGACGAGGGTCATCTTCCAGGAGTAGAGCAGCGCGAGCCCCACGCCCAGCACCATCGTGCTCACGCCCTGCAGGACTGTGCCTAGACGGGTACCTGTATCCACACAAACAACATATATATGAACACCCGCAACATTTTTTTTTTTAAGGTATTGCATAGCTGATATCGCGGGCCTTGAGCGTGGAGATCGAATCCAGAAATTCCGTAACGAAAAAACCTAACACCCCCCACTCTGACCGGCACAGCGGTGATACTTTTTAGTTTTGCCATCTATCGATGAATAGCAGAAATTTTTATGACTTTTTGAAATATCACGCTTGTCTATTTAGTACAGCAACTCGCCTCTAGGTGGCATTGGTTGTCTATTGCATATATTAACTTCTCATTTATTTAATAAAAGAAAAAAATTGTTTTTTTATCGGTCACCACGCTCAAAAAGTGTAACTTGAATTAATATCAAAGAAAAAAAAAACAAAGGAACAAAATACTGCATAAATAAAATAAATAAATAATTATAATTGCATAAGTTGATAAAAACAGTTATGCAATAGCTTTACCGCGGCAGTCACCGAGTGCCACACGTCTTTTATTATTCGCTTAAAAACTCTCGCAGAAAAATTCAAAATTATTTATTCAAATAGATCTTTACAGGGCACCTAAGAATAGTCTGAGAATTACACACATGATAAACGCTATGTTAATAAAATATATGTATAGATAGACAGACCTGTGGCGCCCTGCACCGCGGCGCAGTCTGTGGCGAGGCGGGCGCACAGAGCTCCCACCGAGTTCTCGGTGCGGTCGAACCAGCCTTGATCCTGACAACAAACATTGCATACTTACTTAATTGATGAACATAATATAATAATATATGAAACAGTTATCTTTTACCACACTGGCTCGAAAAACGCGCCTGCAACATGCACAGTGGCGTAACAATAGGGTGGCAGGGCTGGCAAAATGCCACGGGCCCCCGACCCAAGAGGGCCCCGGCCCAAGAGGCCGCGAGCTCAAAAATATTTTTTAATTTTGTACCTGAGTTACAGACCTCACGATGTTGTTCCTTCACCGAAAAGCTAGCAAATAGATGATGAATGCATTGAGATAGAGAAATGAAACTGAGTACAACATGACAATATTTACTGATAGGGCCCCATCAAAAGAATTTTCCACGGGCCCCAGATGGTATAGTTACGCCACTGAACATGGATTAAAACTTGAAAAGTAACTATCATTGCTCATTCAGCGGGTCAATTTTTCCCTGATTTCATTGATTCACGAAACGTTCAGAAACCTATTAAGTATACTACATTTTATTTCATAGATAATATTTTAACATATTAAAAAAACTATAGAGGTTTGATAAAAACAAGTTTTTGTTAAGGTGTATTCCCAACCGCTCCATTGCCCACATCCCCAATAATGGGGCCGTTGGGAATTTAATAAAATTATTTAAAATTGTTCCCAACCGCCCCATTGCGCTATCCCCGTTGATGGGGCCGTTGGGTAAATATGACATTTTTAATACAAGCTTTTTATGGTGCCTGTACTTTTTGTTGTCTGTACTTGCATTGTCATCCAATATATTTATAATGTATACCTTTCAGCTCAATCGGACACTGGGAAGTGTGTCTTTAACTTGCAATATTCGATTACAGACACCGGACAGGTGACACTAAATAAAAACTTGTAAATGAAACTGATTCTTATAAAAATCCTCATGAATCAAAAAGCAACTTACAGTAAATCCCAAAAACGTACCTGTATAAGAAAGTTCTTAAAGCACATCTGTCTAAGCCTATCAGTGAGCCTGGAGCCAGCTCGGTTGAAGAGCCAGGTCTGCAGGAAGGTGACCACCCCGCACAGGCCGGCCGCGCCCAGGAACAGGCCGGCGTACACCTGCGACTGGCTGATGATCAGCTCGCGGTCCGACGACGAGAACATCTGGGGACCATAGGGTTGTTACTAGGGCATTTTGACGACAATTTTGATCAACTTTTCTAATATCACATCGGCCAAAATATTCACAAAGAACTTATCACTTAGAATTAGAACGACAAAAGTAGTCGTTTCTAAACTCTACTACAGTAAGAGTCACGAGTCTTGAGCACAAACTGACACCTGCGCAGAAGTAAATTTTTCGGTCTGTTTGGCGGAATGAAGAAGTGGGGGGCGCCGAGCTGCGCACGATTGATCAGTCGATGCTCGTCGTCTATTGGATTCTTGCGTGTCGTTTGGCTACTGTGATTTGGCCAAAAGTGTACATGCGCGAGAATGTCCAAAAATATTTAAAAAATGTAACCTTGCTTAGTTTCATACTGAATTCTTCTCAGTTGAAGGCCGAGTTCCGAACCGGTGGTAACTTCAGTAAATGTGACCTTCATAAGTGCCCTTCTGGGGCTTAAATTGAATAAATGGCTTTGACTTACCCCCATTACTGCCTATCTGTGCTCACGACTCGTGCCTCATACTGTACTAGGCAACGTAGAAACAGTTTAGCTAATCTGTATAGTGTTCTAAATCATCAATGGTATGTACTCACTCCATATAACTTAGAGAAGAGGAAGGCGAAGGTGGGCATGGTTGTTCCCACGAGGAAGGAGGCGAGCCCCCCGCCCGCCAGCAGGGGCCACTCGGGGCCGTTCAGCCGCACCAGCTGCCAGGTCGATACTGACGGCGCGGGGCCTTCTTCCGTCTCTGATTCTGAGTCGGTGAGGTCCTGGGATACAATCATATTATTATAAAAGGTTTTCTGGAAGAGATCACTTCTTAGATAAGATCTGCCTCCTTCATAATTGTATCCTCATTTATAATAAGGGCAGCAAAGAAGTGGAACTTGCTTCCGGTGTGTGTATTTTCTGATTCCTACAATCTAGAGACTTGCAAGCCCATTTAATATGAAAAAATACTGCTCAAAACTAATAACAGTTTGTGATAATTCTAGAAGATAGATGTAGCGTTCATCTATACGAAGAAGTTCACACGCAGTTAGATAGATGGCGCCACTAGATCCTGCATCGCGATAACGAAGTGCAGACAACAATTTGTACACAAGTGAGCAACACCATGTCCAAGCCTGGCGTAAGATCTTCCCTTTTCAATAGAGGATCGATGACTCCTCTGTATAGAGAGATGTCAGTAGTTGTTCATATTTAGAATGTGACATATCGCTATAAAAGACTCGGCATATAAAGTGTTAATGTTAGGTAAGGTGTAGGTATGAACTGACAACATGGTGCAGTAGATCGGGCGCGGCGACGTTAGGAACATGCGCCGCGGAGACGGAGCCCAAGCGCCGGCTGCCGCGGATGCAACGGTCGCGCGACAGCGACTCTGGAACAATAACAATACATTACTGATGACATACGATATTCAAACTATTTTTATTTTACTAAAAAGAGCAATTTGCGCAATTTATAGTATGGGTGTTCGTGGATCATTAAAGGAATTATTTAACGAAATAAACGGCATGTCCGTACCTTCACTTTGTATTCTATGAAAATATAATGTACATACGTAAAAACATGGAAATAGAATTTAAAAACAAAAATGGAGACTCATAAAATCAATGCAAGACAAAAAGAAAACTTTGTTGTTCCGTATTTCAGACTAGCAAAAGCTTTTTCCTAAAAAAAAAGTTTAACTTCCGTCAGAATGTTAAAAAGATCTTATAACAATACCTCTGAGTGAAGGCGGCGTGGACTGTCTGCTAGTAGATCTTCTGAAGTGGTCCCTCTCAAGTGCCGGTTCCAGTACTTCGTCATCGTCGCCCTCGGTTGATAAGGTTGTTGCTATGCTCCTTTTATAAACAATTTTATTAAATTTGGTTAGTTTTCATTTATTGTAAGTACCTACGTTGGTAACATTATGAAAAACTTAGGTGAACAAAAGTGGACCCCAATTGTCCCCAATGTTCTATTGAAAGAGTGAAGGATTGAGTTTTTAATCTCAGTGTAAGAAAAAAATCATATACTATTACGAATTTGACAGCGGAAAGTAATTTTCAACTACATACTGTATCTTCGCCTAAAGCATATTTCCCTATAACAATAGTGGATACACTAACTTGTTGGTCATATCCTCCTGCACGAGGTTCCAGTAGAGTCCCTTCTTGTCCATCAGCTCTTGATGGGTGCCCGCCTCCAGCACCGCGCCCTGCTCCATATACACTATACGAGATGCGTTCACTATCGTTGATAGTCTGTGGGGATTTTAACTTTGAGGTCAATTCTCAAATTACAAGCAGACGATCCACAAGATGAACCGATATTCATGAATTCAAAATGATATAACTGTAATATTTCTAATATCTTACCTATGTGACACCACTAGTGTTGTCCTTCCTTGGCTGGCAGCATCCAATGCGGCTTGTACCTATAAGAATCATTAATGTAAGTGAACAATGCAGACACATTTTACAAAGTGGATATTGCAAAGTTAACTTTGTGAAAAATGCAAACCAAGTTAACAATGCAGATAATATTTATAGAGTAAACAATGCAAACACAGTTTACAGGTTAAACACTGCAGACAAAGTTAACAAAGTGAATAATGCAAACAAAGTTAATAAAGTGAACAATGCAGACAAATTTAAAAAAGTTTACAATGCATACAGATATAACATAGTTAATAATGCAGACACAGGAAATAATGCAGACAGAGTCCACATAGTAAACAAAGCAACAATGAACAACGTTAACAGCATGCACTAAGGCGACTGTCAGCAAGTGACCTGTCTCTCGGCAGCAGGGTCGAGCGCGGAGGTGGGCTCGTCGAGTAACAAGATGGCGGGGCGGCGCAGCGCGGCGCGCGCGATGGCGATGCGCTGCTTCTGCCCGCCCGACAGCTGCGCGCCGCGCTCGCCCAGCACTGTGTCGTACCCCTGCACCACAAAACAACACTCTTATAACACGTGAAATCGTTGGCAATCATTTACCAACGATTACGCGTTACTTTATAAAATGGTCAATACCTCGCATCCGACCCGCAGCTTCATCCGCGTTCCCGGAATTAATAGTAAGATACTGAAGTTTCCTATTAGTGAAAGAATTTTCAGAATTGAATCTATAGTTCTTGAAGATTACTATATCCTAACTTACAAACCTCTAAATAATATTATTATATCAGTTTAGAATCTACAATTTAATTGAGACATCTACAGTCATTGTAGATGATCAATCTATGATTAAAAAAATCATAGCTATGGAAAGCTTTATCGACAAGCCAACGTTTTAATCTCATCTTAGAAGAAATCATGCTGGGTGCGTCTAAGATACGGCAAGCGATTATGCTCCGTCGGCCCTATATTATGCATCTTTACTTGATTTTCCATGTCTCCGCGTCCCAGTTTATCAGATCCATTAGTATTTAGAGAGCGTTTGTGGTTAGTTCTCTAAAGTGTTAAATGACTCACGTTAGTAAGTTTGGTGATGAAGTGGTGCGCGTGTGCAGTCTTGGAGGCCGCGACGAGGTCTGCCTCTGTGACGTCACTAACTCCCAAAGTTATGTTGTCGCGAATTGTGCCACCGAACAGTACTGGCTCTTGGCCTACCACACCTGTACACAGAAGATAATGGTAAATGTATCTTTAATTGACGCTTAAAAGTTTCAAAAATAATAGCCTTAACTTCTAGGTTATGAAACGGGCTTGTATGTTATAGAAGTTTACACAGTGAAAAATGCAGACAATGTAAACTAAGTAAAGTGAATAATGTAAACAAAGTTTACAAAGTGAACAATGCAGATAAAGTGAACAATGTATACAAAGTGTACAATGTTAACAATGCAGACAATGTTAACAAGGTGAATAATTCAGATAAACTGAACTATGCAGACAATGTGAAAAATGCAGGCAAAGTTGACAAAGTGAACAAATATCATTCTTGGTGGGTAGATTTTTTATTTTTCTCCCTTTCTTTCTAGAGATCGTAAGCGATAAGGCCGCCTATATTTTATTATTTTCTTTTATTTATACTATAATTACTCTCTTGATGTATCTCATTGAAATAAGGACATCAGGGAACATTTATTTGTGACAGTTCTGACTTCAAGATTAAGGGCACCGTCTCACCTGCTAGTACACGCAAGACCTGGCTGAGATAGAGACAATACTCACCAATACTAGTTCTATAATGATGCAGGTTGAGCTCCTGCAGCCTGTGTCCATCGACAGTGATTTGTCCACTGTCAGGTTCGTACGCGCGCTGCAGCAGCTGCAGGAGAGTGGACTTGCCGCATCCCGACCCTCCCACTAGAGCCACTGTCTCTCCTGCTCTCACCTTCAGCGACAGACCTCGGAGGACCTGGGGACAATTCAAAACATATTGATTATAAATTAAGTTTAATCATAATTTCCAAAGAAGATCACATGTAAAACTAAATGACAAATACCTTAACATCAGGCCTGGATGGGTAATTAAAGTAAAGGTTATCAAAAACGATATCTCCGCGGAACTTCTCAGGCTTTGCTCCTGTATCCTCAAGCGCGTTTATATTGGATTTCCTCTCCAATAACTTGAAGAGAGACTTGGCGGCTCCTCGCGCTGATGAGAAGATCTCTAGGTGAGGGTGGCACATCGCTATGTTCTGAGCTGCCATGAATGTGCAGAAAAGGACCTGGAAGAAAGATATTTTCTTTAGGAGAATAATTTCAGATTTGATTCCGGATTGTATATGATAAAGTGCACAGGGGAAAGAACAGCTCCCAGTGGAACTCCAAAAAATACTTATGTGCTACTACTACTTATGCGTGTAGTACAGATTTTGCATGCTCTATTTTTTATCTATGTTCAGGAATATAGAACATCAATATGACTTTCTAAACTGTGGAACGCCGAAAACTCTCAAGTAATTATGTTAATTTTAGGCAAATTAGATGTGAATCATTATCAAAGGCGTTAGCTAGGTCATTAAGCTTTGTTATAGGAAAGGTGGTTGTAATCTCAAGTCTCCCTTTATACCATAAAATATGGGCAAATGTACTTACAGTGACCATGATGCCAGGATGGTAGTCCTGCTGGTCGGGCGGCAGGTCCATGTCGCGCACGCAGAGCAGCGCGCCGTACGCGAACACGATCGCGTTGAGGCTGTATGTGAGCAGCCACCCGAGCCCCGCGCCCGCGCCCGCCCACAGCCCGCGCGCCCGCGCCTCTCGAGCCGCTGGTAATAGGGCTTCTGTGTACCTATACATACATACATACATACGTTAATGTGGTCTTGTGTTCCTGCGCTAGAGCTCCGTGAGGAGGCGCTGTGCTGCCAGTGTGTGCGCAGCCTGTACTGTATACTAATGTAAGTAGCGTTTGTAAGCTACGGTAACCGTTTACCTTCAGACGGGAGTTGACGAGACATATGATTGTTTGCTAAGTATAATAAAATAAAAACAATAATTACATTATTAAGTGATCTTTACCAGGCTTTGAATGAGGATTTACACTTAACGGTAGAAGATATGTCTGATGTCAAATACGATCATGGATTTTTAAAAGCTTATTTAAATAAAGGCGATCACATACGCGGTTTCAGGTAAACAGATTGGGACATTTGGCACGTAAATAAATTATACCCTGGGATACAACATGTAATCAAAATTGATCGAGACCTCCGGAGACCAGCGGGCGGGGAGCTTTTTCCGGCAACACGTCAGCTTGGCTATCCAAAGAGGAAACGCTGCCAGCCTTCTGGGAACCTTGCCATTAATCGTAAGCAGCGGCTGACTTGAGAATTTTTATTTTTAGTTTGTATTTTGTACATATTTGTTGAAAATAAAGAAATTTGTTCTTAATTACTTAATTCTTAATTTGTCTATTACTTTTTATAGTCTACTTATTTGAGCCGTTTGGGGTAGAGACATTGGGTCCATGGGGGCCGGCCGCCCACCGCTTTTTCCGAGGCATTTGTAAGCGCCTGGTCGAAGCGTCGCGTGACCAGAAGGCTGGCGAATACCTCGCCCAACGCATTAGTATAGCAATTCAGAGAGGTAATGCCGCCAGCGTTCTGGGCACGCTACCACTTGGCAGCGACTTGGATAGGTTAGGCTATTTATAAGTTTTTTCTGTTTTTTCTTGTTTTTTTTACCTTTCTTAGTTTTTAGTTTTAGTTATTAGTTCATTATTAGATAGATTAAGTTATTTATGTTATTTAAAAAACTTGTACTGAGCATGAAAATAAATACACACTCTGTTATTGTATAGTATAGTTATAGTTTTTTTTGTTGATATTCTTGTATTTAACCATAGCATCACCATCCTCCGTGATGATGTATACTAAGTGAGACTTACCGCTTAACTTCAAGTTCCTCTCCCCCATAAGCCCTGACAGTCCTGATGGCGGTGAGCGCTTCTTCAACAATCCGACCGGCTGTACTGTACGCTGTCACTTCACGCGTTGAACATTTAGTTTGATACTGGAACAAGAACAAACCAACTTGACTAAAAGAGTAATGAGTATAGAAGTGGAAGTGGAAGACTAAAAAGAGAAGGATGGATTGTTTGAAAGATGATGTTTAAGTCAGGAATGAATGCTGGTATATCGGATAAAAGGGCCGAATGGAAGAAGGGTTCATATTGCGCCGACCGCAAGTGATTGGGAAAGTTCGTGTTACGGGTCGCCCTCTTCCCTCCAATATGGCTGCGATTGTGGTGGCTGCCACACGCGTCATACTTGTGAACAGGTGCTGCTTGTGGGGGCTGGTCTGCGCCGAGTTTGCTATTTACTTATTAAATATGGATTCAGTCTACTTTGTAGTTTAGCCGCCGCGCTGGGGCACGGAATTGTTGTCAGTACGATTAGACTCCTTACATAATATTTGTACTCATTACACAAATATTATGTAATGTTGAAGCTTGTTTTGAAAAGAGTAATTGCTGAGTTTATTGCCGGCTCTTCTCAGCAAATGCAACCTTCCGAATTTGACTGGAATAAGAAGAGGTGTTGAAGTTTCATTAAACTACTGGCATGCTATGATGACGTTTTGACAAGATGGTGTATTTCCTAGTCTCACTATGCGTGTCTCTTTTGGGAATTGAAAAAGCCTTTCTTAGTGCAAAGTAGGCACGATATACATATATGAAATCTGTGTGAAATCTGAATCTGTCAATCAGTCAGTTTCTCCTTTTATATGTACCTACATACATACTACCTACCTACATACTCGTATATAGATAGATTCAGGCTGAGAATGATATTTTTTTTTTTTTTTTATACCACTAAGGTGGCAAACAAGCATACGGCCCGCCTGATGGTAAGCAGTTACCGTAGCCTATGGACGCTTGCAACACCAGGGGCATCATTCGCGCGTTGCCGACCCTGAAGAAATCTCTTCACGCCCTTTTTGAAGAACCCCATGCTGTACTCCATTGGGAAAACCACGGCAGGGAGCTCATTCCACAATCTGACCGTCCGCGGAAGAAAGCTCCTTTGAGCCCGCACATAATAATAATATATGATAATGATATATGACCAAGAAAGAGAGATATGACTACATATCATTGAAGGTAAGGTTACCTTAGCAACTACACCAGCCACTAATATAGCGACAGGTACAACAGAGAGTCCCGCTAGAGTGAGCTGCCACCCGTAAGAGAGAGATAGAGCACCGCCACAGACTACAGTACCGGCGAGGTATGACGTCATCACAACGTGCTCGCCCACTCCTGCTTTTAGTTTGTCCATGTCTCTGGAAATATGAGAAAATAAAAAAATTATAGAAGAAATAAATTGTATAAGTTGAGTTTTTGTTTATGTCAGAATGTTGATAGGCAGGCAGGCGCACCACCTGATGGCAAGTGGTTTCCGTCACCTATGGACATTAGCAATACCACGGGGATTGGTAACGCTATGCTCTATATCTCTTAAAACCCTACCACCGTGCCATGGTTTTCTATTGATGTCGACAACCTGCCTGGTGCCAGGAATAGTGTGCCAGACTGTTATGATGGTTCGGTTAGGTAAGTTAGGCCACTAAAATAAATGCAAAGCAGTTTGAAGAGAGGGGTTGTCAAGCTCCTTGGTAAAATCATCAACAAACTTAAAGGATTAAATTGAAATCGCAAAACAAGATATTATGCAAGTTTAAACGTATGGTGGAATTAATTAGCGCAGTATAAATATGAATGCACTCACTCTGTGAGAGTAGAAGCAAAATTCATAGTGACATTTGTATCGAAGAACGCTATCTCCTGACTGATGACTGATCGCAGCAGTTGTCGCCGCATTCTGTTCGCCTGCAAATTAGCAGTTAAGTAGTTATTAGTTCCCGCTCCTAATTAACCCCCTTAGCGGTGGAATTTTGGAAAATCCTTTCTTACAGCTTAATTTATATACAGAACATCTGTGCAAAATTGTATGCTACTGGTGTGTCTACACACCAGTTTAAAGGGTTTCTAAAATGCATCAGATTTCGTATGATGGCAGAAATGCTCTCTCTAAATACCGAAAAAATATTATTTATTCAGTCCTAATACAGCACTTATGAGGTCAAACAGCCTACTGAAGTGACCATTTAAATGAATCCAATAAAAGTGCAATATAAACTCATGATAAATAGTGAAGTGTAGGAGTTTAGTGAAACACAGAAACGCAGGAAAGAAAGAAGAAAGAACTTCTTTCTTTCCTCCGTGGGAACACTCGTCTGAAGCGAAGCGGACGTAAAGACGTTGTGGCGTCAAGAGGTAACAAAGAAACTCACTTTCGCGATTTTGTTTTGTAAAATAAAAAAAAGACGTGTGGCACTCGGAGACTGCCGCGGTAAAGTTGCATAGCTGTTTTTATCAACTTATGCAATTATAATTATTTATTTATTTTATTTATGCAGTATTTTTTCCTTTGTTTTTTTTTCTTTGATATTAATTCAAGTTACACTTTTTGAGCGTGGTGACCGATAAGAAAACAATTCTTTTGTTTTATTAAATAAATGAGAAGTTAATATATGCAATAGACAACCAATGCCACCTAGAGGCGAGTTGCTGAACTAAAGAGACAAGCGTGATATTTTAAAAAGTCATTAAAAGTTCTGATATTCATCGATAGATGGCAAAACTAAAAAGTATCACCGCTGTGCCGGTCGGAGTGGGGGGTGTTAGGTTTTTTCGTTACGGAATTTCTGGATTCGGTCTCCACGCTCAAGGCCCGCGATAGAAGCTATGCAATAGCTTAAAAGTGTTTTGGAAATAAATAGCCAAAATAGTCATGCAGATTGTACAATAAATATTGAAAAATAAAAAAATTGCCTTGTGGAGTTTCTTGCCTGTTCTTCTCAGTTAAAGGCTGAATTACGAGCTGGGACCCAATTCTCACTTCCCTCGAACTAGCCTTCGAATCGTACTTACGGTTCGAGTCCTATTCTACTGTAAAATTTCGAGGAGCGAAGTCAATTCGAACGGTCCCGACCAATCAAAGCTCTAGTTTTCCTTCTAAAAATGCCGGCCTCGAAATTGACAGAATAACGTAACGTGATTTACTCACGATAAGAGTTCGAATTCGTACTTTTTTCGATCGAGCGATTAATTTCGATTGGGTGAGAATTGGCTCCCTGGTGGTAACTTCAGTAGCTTTGACCTTCATAAGTGCCCTACTAGGGCTTAAATTGAATAAATGGCTTTGACTTTGATTTAAATATAAGATGTAAATAGTTGAATAGTACCATCCTGGCGGCGGCCCCGTTGGCGAGGGTGACGGCGAGCGTGGCGGCGGCCACCTGCACCGCCATGATGGCCACGCTCGCCAGCGCGAACGCGGCGGAGTCCTCCACCAGCGCGTCCATGTGCGCCGTGCGGTTACCGTCGGGACTGTCGACAATGTACGTACACGTGGAACTAAGCTACAACAACTGCTCAACAGATTGCGATTGTTATGTAAATAAGAGTTTGCGTTGACACTTTACAAATTCTATACTCTTGAGTTTAATATTTGAAAAAAAAAATACTTTCTACGGTCCGTAATAAAGAACATCAATCGAGAGAAAAGAAAATTGTAGCCGAGATTGAAATAAGTGAATTTGAGACCTCAACCGTTTGCCATCGGTTTATTTAGATTGACACAATATATTCTTGAGACTAGACATAGCGTGCTACATTCCTTTTTGGTGGATTTCGGACCTAAGAGTTTCTGACCCACTGGTTATTACGGGCAACATTAAGTCTTTTCCTGTACACATGACAATAATACTCACAGTACCCTCCCGCCTCCAAACACGGCGAGCACATGTGCGCTGGGCGGCGTGGCCGTCGCTCGATGGCGCGCCACGAACAGCGAGGTGAGCTCGCCGTACACCACCACCGCGGCCACCAGCCCCATGCTGCAGCCCCACGAGAACACCACGCCTATCAACGTGCATAGCTTCTCGGGGAACGTTGCGTAGCGCCACTGGAAATAAAGAGAGATTGTTACTTAAGATAGGTCATAATCATAGAAAAAAAAACTTCAGTATACGGAGCCTAGCACTATAGTCAGTGCTTTTGCACAGATTGAAATGAAATGAAATGAAATAATTTATGAAATGAAATGAAATAATTTATTCATTCCAATAGGCCTTCACAGGCACTTATGAATAGTCAAACTCTAATACTCTAATGCATTTTGAATAATAAGGACCATTCACTGCATCGTGTGTCCTTGTCTTGGTCAATCACAGCGCACGTGTCCTTGACTTAGCCAATCAGAGCGCAATATCGGTGGTGGCAAATTAGCGGAATAGATTTCAAGAAAAAATTACATGGTTTTCCCAATGGGGTTCTTCAAAAAGGGCGTCAAGAGATTTCTTCAGGTTCGGCATCGCGCGAGTGATAGCAAGCGTCCATAGGCTACGGTAACTGCTTACCATCAAGCGGGCCGTAAGCTTGTTTGCCACTTTAGTGGTATAAAAAAAAAAAACATTGCGCTTCTTTGGGTTAATTGTTCAACGCCTAGAAGTAACCCACTTTTCTATATAAATAATTGTTATTGTTTAACCTAGGTAGAAAAACATATTCATGAAACGTAATATAGACGTATGCCATCAAAATATAACAATAAAAAACTGAACCTTATTAACTAAAATTGGTACTTTATAAACCAATAAAACAACATCTACGTAAAAGTTTTTTTACACAGGAAGTAACTGTATCTTCCTCATATTCTATAACATAAAGTTTTTTGCAAATTGACCCTTATTTTCAGAGTCTTCCTTATTAACTAAAACGTAAAACAGCTGAAGCGAGTCGAATGTATAATGAACAATGGACGAATGGCGCTGCTTCTTATCGACATCTTTATTTATAACCTTACGGTTGATGTTTTACGCATTTTCGTCGTAGTTTCTTCCCAGAGTATTTTATATTACTGTTTTTCGCAGGGCAATTTAATTTAATTTTAATTTAATTTATTAGTTCACCAACGGCTATTACATTTTTACTATCAAATACATCTTAAAACTAAACACGTACTGAAACTTAATGTATAACCAATTAAAGGTAAACATAACATGTACCGAAATAAATGGGCTAAATACTTATAAAGTTTAAAACAACAAGTTTTAACATAAGATTTTAATTAACATAGATTAGCAAAATCAATGCAAAATGAACAAGTCTTAACTGGCCATAAGGAAAACTCTAATTTGCTGTTTAAATACCTGCAAAGATAATTGGTGTATATCTGTCGCTCCACTACATTTGTTATACAATTTGCTCAGTCGTGGGACTGGTGAATTGGCACCAAAGACGCTTCTACGAAAGGGACACACCAGGGGAGCAATGGGAACGCGAGGCAACCTTAAAGGAACTCTGAACGAGAATCTACTCAGCAATTGCGGACAGCATATATGATTACGCAGAATTTTGTACAGAAATGTCATATCCAACATATCCCAACGTCTATCTAAGGAGATCATGTTAAACTTGACTAAACTACTGCTGTAAGAGTACGATCTCCAGGACACACCAGCAGAGTACGCCAGATGCCGCACAAACCTCTTCTGCACTCGTTCAATCCGCAAAGAATGAGAAGCGAAATGGGGTCGCCAGACTACACTCCCATAATCGAGAATGGACCGAACCAATGTACAGTACAGTAACCGTTTTGTTGATCCATTCTTGAACATTTTTCCAGTTCTCAATATAAAGCCCAACATTTTTGATGCTCTCCTGGTGATATGGTCAATGTGAGGAACAAAGGTCAGTTTTTTATCCAACAATACGCCTAGGTCCCTCACGACGTCTTCTTCCTTGAGGAAATTCCTATCTATTTGATATGACGATGGATGTGGTGTTCTTTTCCTAGTGAACCTAACATAAAAACATTTATTTGCATTTAATTGCATTCCATTTAACTCACACCACTCCTCTAATGAGATCAAATCACATTGAAGCAGCGATACATCCCTCTCCGATTCGATAACTCTAGACAGCTTCAAGTCGTCAGCAAACATATAAGATTTTGAGTAACGAAAGCAATTTGGAAGGTCATTAACAAAAATATTAAACAAGATAGGGCCAAGATGAGAGCCCTGTGGCACACCCGAGGTTATTCCAAAAGACTCGGATGAAAAACCGTTTGCAACAACATAAAAAGATCTATTGGACAAATACGACTCAAACCATTTAAGAATAGAACCAGAAAAGCCATATACGGATAATTTTCCAATTAGGACACCATGTAGCACCTTATCAAAGGCTTTACAGAAATCCGTATAAATGACATCAACTTGCTCTTGTTTATCCAACGATGCCATTATATCCTCGGTAAAAGTTACAAGATTAGTGCACGTGGATCTACCTTTCACAAAGCCATGCTGCTCGTCGGTAACAAATTTTTTAAAGTGGTTTTGTACAAATGGGCAAACCAGAGCTTCGAATACTTTTGCGAAATTGGGTAGAATAGATATGGGTCTATAATTTTGAACCAAATGAACTTCATTACTTTTATGTACGGGGACAACTTTTGCTGTTTTCCATGCGATTGGGAAAGTGCCAGTCTGAAGAGAGTAATTGAAAATATGATACAGTGGTGTTACTAAGCATTTTGCATTGCAATGCAATTTGTGGTTGATGATTTTAATCAGTTGACCAGGGGCCTGTTTTATGCAACTGCTCTGCAAGTCTGCACTCCCTATTTTGAACTCTTCAGCGGGAATTATGTTTTATCTACAAACACTTCGCAGACTAAAGTGTAAAATTCGGAAGAGTGAAGAGTGAGCGTTATCAATTCACAAGTTTGCGAAAAGTCATAGTTTAATAAAAAGTGAATTGAAGACAGCAGAGTGCAGACTTGCAGAGTAGCTACAAAAAATAGGCCCCAGGAGTTTTCATATGTTACAGTTATAGAAGGCGCGTCCCATCCGTGAGCCAACGAAGATAGGCCACTGTCTGTCTATCCGGGTGGTAATATATAGTTGTGGCTAGGTAGGACTGGTATGACTGGTATTTGGAACCGGTGTAGAGCCATTTGTTAACGTTCATAAGTGCCTTATCAGGGCCTAAATTGAATAAATGCTTTTTGAATTTGAATTTGGTTGTTTTTTCTTAGTACCAACTCAATTTTTTTCGCCCCAAACCAAACCCCTGAGAGTGAAACTGAGAGTTTATTATTACGTTCAGTCTATGCTTTAAAATTTTGGGAAAACACATAGAATTATAATTTATTAGATTACAAAGAGCAGTTCGCACCACATTTTAGAATACCGCAGCCAAATAAATTTATGTTGTGTTCCTGCGCGTGAGTAAGGTCGCCAGAGATAATTGAGGAGGGGGAAGGGATTTTATAGGCCTGTGTTTGACTGCATGGGTAGTGATGATGTGGCCGCAAACAACGTCTAGAAGGAACTGGCTCTCAATTACAGCTATCGTAACACACCGATAGGTGTTTGGAGGCAGATTTTCAACTTGAGGGTAGTGGCCAGCCGCAACTATAGCAACTAGTATAGCAACTAGTAACTAGTAGCAGCAACTATAAAGTGCCCTACCACCGTGCTATAGTTTGAAAGGTCAAGTAGATTGTAGGATTCGAACCCGGGACCTTCGTCTCGGCATCCGACTTCACTAGCACTGACCTATCATCGCTTTACAAGCCTATTCGTTGCAAAAATATAAAAGCCTGCTCAAATAGGACACTCGCGTCAAACCGTGCTAGCGCCAAGCTAACAATACTTGGCGCTGAGTTGAGTTGAGTTGAGTAAGCCTTAATGCAGGGCTTCCTAAACTTATTTTAACTGTGACACCCTTGGGAAGTTGCCATATTTTTGCGACGCCCTGGCATTCTTGCCATAAATTTACCTACTCTTTTTAGTTCTAGCCTAATAAAAATTTGTCAGATAAACTCCAAATAGCATCTAAATTTTTTTAAAAGAAAAGCACTGGCCGCCCCCTCCCACCGCATCACAAATTGTGATGACTCGGTCGCTTCGACACAGACAGCCAATTTATTTAGATCGCCTCACGACGCACCTGGGATAATACCGAGGCCCCCCAGGGCGTCGCGACGCACAGTTTGGGAAGCCCTGCCTTAATGAATTATGACAATAAAGTGAGCGCGAAACCCACAGAGCGGATAGAGTGCAGCAACATACTAGTGACAATCACGCCGTGTCTCAGGGCTGTGGGAACACTGCATTGTCACGCGACGTATCACTGCCGTGACATTGAAGTGACAGCCGCGAATATCGCGCCGCGTGCGTGTGAACACTGCTTTTGTTTCTTGGTCTTTTGAGGTATGTTTTTTGGGATTGATATCGAAGGACATTTATATAAACCAAATAACCAATTGTCCCTTCCGACCTTCTCAAACCCCTTCTGGGTGTAAAGAGATTTTTGCTGTGTCGGCAACGCGCTCTTGCTGTCCTGGCTATGTCGCACTACGGTAACCACTACTCCATCAGGCGGAACGTATGCTTGTTTGCTACCTTAGTAATATTTAAGACTTATTTTCATTAACAAAGCATGCAGACAGTATTGTACATACAGTAAAGCAATGAATGAATCCCACAGCCTCGGAGTGATCTCCGAATACCTCGTCGGAGGTCGAACGCTACCGAGTATCGTTGGAACAATGGTTGACAGTTTTGTTGCATTTGTTGCAAAAATTCTTCGGAAATTGACTTGAATTAGTATTATAAATGAGTCTTTGCTAAGAAATATTATAATTTGCTTAATCATCATCATCTGTCTATCCTGGGTATTCCTGGGGCTCTGACATCAGTGTCTTCCCTATAATGGTCAAAAGCGATAAGACAAAGTGTAGTGTAGTCATAAGGTAGGTGGTAATTGTCTGGATCCGGGTAGGTATTACACTGCCAGCGCAGCGCCACCTAGCGGAGCTCTGGCGAGCTTACTCAACGCAATGTTATTTTGTTGCTCTTTTGGGAATACCACGGGTTGTGTCAAAAGGATGACAAGCAGGCCGTCAGTTAACCTGATGGTAAGTGGTCTCCGTCGCGTTAGCAATATCAGTGGGATCGACAATGTTTTGCCGACCTATACAAAGCATAGAAGGCAACTGGCTCTCAAGGGCAACGGAAGTAACAATCTTGGTCACATTTAATTAATTGCAAGATACTTATTTATTAATTAATGAGTTTGGCGCCAGTTCCTATAATATTTGTTCTGATTGTAGTGACATCATGTCTGCGAAGATATGCGCCGTTAACTAATTCCAATTAATACGACCTCTATATTTATGTTATTTCAGTTAAAAGATAATTTGGCATCAGTTTCTTTCAAGGACCTACAGTTGTTTTCCAGAAAGTGCAGTTGAGAGCCAGTCCCCTTTTAGATCAATGCTTAATGTTTTAGGGTTCCATATCTAAGGACAAAACGGAGCTTTATTGTCGTCTGCTGTCCATCCGTAGATCTCGGTACTAGTAACTGGTCTGTTTGTGTGGTTTGAAACTTCAGTGCGCTTTCAAAGGAGCTTCGAGCTCTTTGCCGCCGTGGTTTTTCCAAGGAAGCATGGGTTCTTCACAAAAGGTGTGAAGAGATTTTTGCTCGTCAGTAACGCGCGAGTGTTACCCCTGGTATTGCAAGCGTCCATAGGCTACGGTAACCGCTTATCATCAGGCCGGCCGTATGCTGGTTTGCTAAATTATTAGTATAAAAAAGTATATTTCGTATTCGTATTTAATATTAGGATTAAGGAAGGAGCCGATACTTTCATCCTGGCATATTTTTATCCTCAAAAATAAAGGAATTGCACAATAACAAACCATCTTTTTTTTTATCACTTCTTCTTGTATTGTCATGTTTTGTCTTCTACAAATACAATCTTTTACTGGTGTAAAAATAAAGTATATTTATCTTATCTTACTTTCCAGCTATATCATTTGCGCATCACTTTTTTGTCACAACGCAGTGATACATAGCGTCAAACGTTTCTCAAAGAACTCCCTAATCGACCAAAATAAATGTAGTAGTTATCGAGATATAAGCACACTAATGGTAACAGACAGACAGAGACGTTAATTTTATAATGTGTGCAATAAATATTAAAAACTAAAATAACTTAGGTCTTATGGACAGCTATATGAACATATAGTTGTAATTTCCAATTAAAAACATAGGTATGGAACCAAATATGGTAAATAATAAATACCATTACTTAGTATTAAGGAAATCTTTGCTCAGGGAAATATGATTTATAGGATATCTAATATTTCCCCGTTCAGATTAGTCGTTGATGTATTTATTGAGAACGTAGTAGGCGCATGATGATGACATATAAGTTATATATTAAATATGTGTAGAGAAATCGTTGTACCCCTTTTGCCTATTGCGCGCACGCAGGATAGTGAGATTTAGTATTGCTTTTTGGTTTATTTATTTTATTATATTTTTTATTTATTTATTTTTGGTATAACACATTAATATTCGGTTGTCGGATAGCTAGATGCGCTTTTGGGGAGCTATTTGCTTCTCGGCCGGCCGAAAGGTGACAAATAAACTAATAAATTGAATCTATCATATCTAACGTTATTTCATAATGGTTTTCAAATGTTTTATGCAATTGTTGTCAGTGCGATTAGAATGTAAATATTATGTAATGAATCTAAGCTTGTTTTGAAAAGAGTAATTGCTGAGTTTATTGCCGGCTCTTCTCAGCAAATGCAACCTTCCGAACCGGTATTAGAGTCAGACTTTTCATAAGTGCCTGCGAAGGTCTATTTGAATAAATGATTTTGAATTTTGAATTTTTTGAATTTTAAATAAGACACAAAATATAACCTCATTTGATTTATGGTTAGCTCACGGCCACATGCTTATAAACAAAATATATTTGATGATATTGTATTTAATTTATTTGTTCATTTTTAAATTGTAGTTAGTATTTGACGGCCGAAAAAAGTTTATATGATCTACTTTTCGGCCTAGTAAACCTGATGTGGCCGAAATCCACAATAATTGACCTGATTCTCGGCTAACATAAAATAAACCGGCCAAGTGCGATTCGGACTCGCACACGGAGGATTCCGTGTAATATTAACTAACTCAACTTTGTTATGAAAAAAAAAAACGCCAAAAATATTGAATGAAAAGTAAATTGCGGTTTACGATTTATGGCGTATTAAAAAAATATTACTTACTAGATCTCGTTCAAACCAATTTTCGGTGGAAGTTTGCATGGTAATGTACATTATATTTTTTTTTTAGTTTTATCATTATCTTATTTTAGAAGTTACAGGGGACACACATTGTACCACATTGGTCACACATTTTACCACAAGTAAAAGTAAAGATATTAGAAACCTCAATATCATTTTTGAAGACCATGGACACGGGGAACCCCCAAAATTTATTGTTTTTTTTTTCCATTTTTGTGTGAAAATCTTAATGCGGATCACAGAATACATCTAATTACCAAGTTTCAACAGTATAGTTCTTATAGTTTCGGAAAAAAGTGGCTGTGACATACGGACGGACAGACAGACATGACGAATCCATAAGGGTTACGTTTTTAGCCATTTGGCTACGGAACCCTAAAAACCATAGGAAATAAATTATTAATTGTCTTATACAGGGTGTTTTTTGGTCCGCGACAAGCGACCCAGGAGCGGTAGTACAAAAAATTCATTTTCCAAAAATGGACTTAATTCTATTAAATACTGTAAATGCGTTGAGAAATATCTTATTCAATTTGAAATAAAATTACCGCAATGTATGATCACTAGGCACGTGCACAGACTACAGCTAGGCGCAAGCCGCCATCGCCCCACCCCTTTACTCCCTCGCACTCCCGTTGAGTATTACGTCTATATTTTAGCATATTACATGATTTTCAAAAAAAACATAATTTTATTTTTATTAATATAAAAAAATAAAGTATTTTTAAATATTTTTAGTAGCACCAGTATCAGTTGTATTATCGGCCCTGAGTCGCTCGTCGCTGACCAAAACAACGACCTGTATAACTTGAATTTTATAAGGTTTTGCAGTCGGGGATATACAAATATTATTAAAATAAAACATACGTAGGTTATTGGTATGTTATATTCAACATTCTATAGATTAAAGAGCTTGTAGACCGAAAACTAGATAAATTATCGGCCGAAAACTGAATTCGATGGCCGAAAATAGGCTAAATCGGCCATTCATTTTTTTAATGATATCGATAGACTATCAAGTAAACAAGCTACAAATTCAGAAACTATATTAAATTCTTAGTTCAAAAATCTATAAATGACAAATTTTTGCTAAAATTTTAGCATACATAATTAATCTGGCCGAAAACCGGCTAACCACATTGCTCAAAGTTCAAAGGGATTTCGAAGTATTTTTAAATTCAATTTCACATAAAAACATTTCAATTCATTATATTTTTCATTTTTAACTAAATCTTCAATACCAAGGTGACATAAAAACTATATAATATTTATTAGAGAGTGACTAACTACGGAAATACAGAACATAGAGCGCACAACGCACGACTGAGCGCATTCAGCGAACGACAAATCGAAAATATAACTACACGCAAAAAATAATACCTAAATGTTATGCACCTGCTTTTAATACGTTTTATAAACTGTGGCTAAATTTGGCGGATACGATATACAGGACGTTGTTTTGGTCAGCGACAAGCGACCCAGGAGCGGTAGTACAAAATATATATTCCCCAAAAATGGACTTAATTCCATTAAAGTCTGTAAATATGTTGAGAAATACCTTATTCAATTTGAAATAAAATTACTGCAAAGTATGGTTACTAGGCACGTGCACAGACTAGAGCTAGGCGCAAGCCGCCATCGCCCCACCCCTTTACTCCCTCGTACTCCCGTTGAGTATTATCTTGTCTACACTTTAGCTTATTACGTGATTTTCAAAAAAAAAAAAATTATTTTTATTATTAAAAAAAATAAAGTATATTTTTTTTAGCACCAGTATCATTTGTATTATCGACCCTGAGTCGCTCGTCGCTGACCAAAACAACGACCTGTATATACAAGTATAGTATAGTACCTACTATCTATTTTTATATATACTATCCTACTAATATTGTTTAAGCCGCGAAAGTTTGTGAGGATGGACGTATGCATTTATTACTCTTTCACGTAAAACTACCGAACGGATTTGGATGAAAATAGGCACACAGATAGAAAATATTCTGGATTAACATATAGTATACTTTTTATCCCGGGAAAACAATAGGTCACTGGTGAAACCGCAGGGGATAGCTAGTAATATAGATTAGTACCACTTTTTAAAACGTATTATTGGTTGAATATAATATATTTCCTCTATTATAATAATATAAACTTATATTATAAACGAGTCGCAGGTCACTCGACCCCAGCCTGATCGACTAGGAAAATGATTATTAATAGATCAACGTGTATGCTAATGTTGCCATAAAATACTCTATATTATCTGTAGTCCGTCACTGTTATATTACTATAATAATTATTAATCTGTGCTTATATGACGCGTAATTTTGTTGTTGTTGTTGTAGAAAATCAGTCTTATTTATGATTGAAAATTGGATTATAATAAGTAAAGACCGGATTATATGCATTTGCATATTTAAGCGATCTTCAACGGTAATAGCATATTTTACCTAAGATCTAGTTATGATGCATATTATCGATACATTTACAATATTTATCGAGCGAGCGACCTATGTGCTAATATAGCACCCAAGTTCAAACTCCACTGCCTAGTTACTTTAGTGGTGTGGAGCGATCCTTCTCCACTTATAAAAAATATTTTGAATGATCGGAGATACAATCTTACCACTGAACATTTGGAACAATACATGATAGTTAACGTTTACAAAAATATTAAATATTGTAAATGTAATTTAATGGTACTGTACCTATTATCCTCTATCAATGGATAATTTACTAATTGTAAGCTGATTATGAAATTAAAAAAAAAAACTTATTTACTTTTCTTATTGTTTGGGTTCCTTAACTTATCATTTAATTTCGCATATTCTGCCAATTTTCATGCATATTCTGACAAGTTTCATGCATAATTCAAGCATTTTTCATGCATATTTGCATGCATATAACAAGCTTTTTATGTTGCATATAATCCGGTCTTTAATAATAAGCTTGAGCTACCTAAGTATGTTTTTGCTTAGGTTTTTTCTTTTGCATGTTTTTCTTAGTGTTTTGACAGTTCTTTTCTACGATCTATCTGTGTGCCAAATTACAAATCCGTTTATATTCATAACAGGAGACAGAAATGCTTAAAAACATGACTAATCCATCAGTACACATTATAATTTCCAAGGTGTTTAAATAAACATTAATCTATCCACTTCTAACATGAGCTTGATAAATAATACATCATAATATTGATCATGTAAGTTCATTCACTGTCAGCACTAATGACACCTGTCAAAGTATATACTAGACACATAATTATAGGTACAAATTATTAATTACAGTAGATATTTATACAGTACGTAGATTGAGCGAGAAATCCTTACGAGGAAGGAAAACTGTGGAATATTTTAACACCGCCGTGTAACAGTGAGCCTCAGGCGAAAGCGATAAGGTAGCCGAGAGTGTAATGATCACTGCACACGCGTGTCATACGACATTTTTCAACACACTTGCGAGGAAAATAACAGACTTGTATTTTTAACTAGATTTTTTGATGATAATATAATCAACCACACAGTGAGTATGTTAACAAATAGGGCGACAATTTTTTTTTGCGCTCTCCTGGTTTACCAGTTTAAATTAAGAATACTTCGTCTTCACTCATATCAATTACATTGAGGTACAATCTTAACATAATCGGGATTATACCTATCATAAAACTGTGCGGTAATGTAAAGTAAAAAGCACTAGTTATAATAACCTGCATTTTGATACTAAAAACGGTGCAATAAATGTCACTTTACGACCAAGTGTGTTGGAAATAATGTTAATGTTTTAATGTAATGTAATTATTATTAATCTGTCCAAGTCTGTTTTTCGGCTGTAGAGTATATTGAAAAGAGAGTCATTGCATGTTTGTATGCTTTTTTAATAATGATGTTAATTCTGTTGGCACGAACTCAACTAATCTTGACTTAAATTTAGTCAAGTCCTGACAAATCGACGTTTCCTATTCAGCTGGCGTAAGATTATACTAAATTTTAGTTTGACTAGTTAAGTACTCAATTTAGTTAAGTGTGTAATTTTTCTATACTGTGTACACGCGTTTTACGTCAAATTATGTCGAAAGTTAGATTTTTTTTAATTTATTTATTTCCTGTGTTTATTTAATAGATTCAGAAATGTCAAACTTGATCCCAAACTTGGCGAAGCGTGAATTACATTTGACAACTTTTATTAGTCCTGAGTACAATTACTCGTATATTTGATAATGAAAAATTTTACCCCTCTTGTACAATTAAAAATAAAACTGTATTATTATTATAGCCAGTCCGAATTATAATCGATGAGAAACGGCCATGAAATAAGTTGCTTCAATAAAATCGTTATATAATGATATATGTAATTAGAATTTGTCATTGCTTATGTCACAGACTATATTGTATACTCAGGAATCTTATAAATTAGAAAAAATATTCTGACACGAGCCATTACAACACCATGACATTGAGTCAATGTGTATTGTCTATGGCGCCGATCAAAATCAAAATGTCATTTATTCAGTTTAGGCCCTAGTAAGGCATTTATGTTACATTGGTACATACAGTTAAATTTACCACCGGTTCGTGAGAAGACTCCGGCAAGAAACTTCCACAGAGAAGACTTCGAGAGCGTTGCGAGTTCTGGATTCCGCGTTGACTGTAAGCTATGTGGGGCCTTGTATATATAAAAAGTGTAGGATGTGCGATCAGTAGCGAATATTGCAGAACTCTAGAACTCTAGACTGCTTGCTGTGTGCACAATAGTCAACACGGAATGCAGAACTCGGAACTCTAGAGCTCTCTCTGTGGGATCGGCGCCTAATAAATTCATAATGGTTATCGAAGCTATGGAATATCCTGGGACATTCCTCACAAACGGCTAACTGACCCCAAACTAAGCAGAGTTTGTGCTATGGAAACGAGATAACTCATATCCTATTGTTCGTAAAAATGTATTATAATTACGCCCACTCAGGACATACATATATTTCTGTTCATGCACACAAATGCATGCTTGTGTGGGAATCGAACCCACAACCTGCGGCGCGATACATAACCAAACGCGCCAACTGGCCCGTCCTTCGCATTTTGTCAACTGTATTGAATTAGACTATAGAATGAGCTCCCCCCGCCGTGGTTTTCCCAAGGTTTACAGCATGGGGTTCTTCAAAAAGGATGTGAAGAGATTTCTGCAGGGTCGGCAACGCGCGAGTGATACCCCTGGTGTTGCAAGCGTCCATAGGCTACGGTAACTGCTTACCATCAGGCGGGCCGTATGCTTGCTTGCCACATTAGTGGTATAAAAAAAAGTGCGATGTGATGTGTTATAGTATAATATCTGCTTGTATGTTTGTTTGGATGTGGGTAACTCAAATAGTCCGATCACCCTAGAATGAAATATAGACTTTATTATCGCTGCACAAAGTAAACTAGAACAAAGCTTGCTGTTACCACAGATCACGGAAAACAATAATTACCTATTTGCATAGAAAGACATTTTAAAGGAAAATAATAACAAAAACACGGAATAAATGTTATTTATTGTATAATGAGAGTAATTATTAACAGTTAGAGGTTATTGATTAGACGTTTAATTAAACGGTTTCATTAATTAATTTTAATATGCAATTTAGAAGCACGACACTATTGCTAAGTGTTTTTCTTTGCTTTATAATTTTAGACAGGAGTTTAAATTTTCAAGACTGTTGCATTCGAGAAAAAAAGGGGTGTAAGGTTATGCTGAAAACTCATTAATTATGTGACCCCGTTTTACATCGACACTGGCTGAAAGGTCTTTATGAGAATGCCATTAAAAAAGAGCAAAAAAATTAGGATTATAATTTTCGTGATAAAAAGCATTGGTCACGAACTCGTAACGTAACAATTTGATTATTATGCCGAGCAGTTTTGTTTTTTTAATATTTATTTATTTAGTTTTTAATTTAATTTAAGTAAATTTAAGTTTAATTAAGTTTTAATATAAGTATTGGTAAAGTTATTTTTAATGTGTCATGTTTACCAAAGAAATAACATTAAATATTATTTTGGCGTATTCTGGGACATTGTATACCTCAGTTGTGACAAAACGGAACATTTTGTCACAGTTAAAGATCTCTCTTCCTTGAGCGAAGTACGCTATTTTGAGGTCAATTGCCGTGACGTTAAAATTCATTTTGCTTCCCGCTGTACCGGCGAGTCGGCTAGATCAAACGCACCCGCGCCGCGCCGCTCGCCCTTGAACGCGGCACGTGTAGCGATAGGGTTGTATAGATTCTGATGTTCTTAGCTTGATACCTGCCTACATCTAACAATCTACCAATATCTTAGGCCTGCCGCGAGTCTTTCAAGACGCGCTGTCATGGTCGAATGAAAATTATAAAATATAAATACTAACCCCCTTATTCATAATCGCTTTTTAACTTATCAGTGTAATAGTGTGCCCCGTCTCACTCTTTCGATCTCCAAATGTAACCTGTCAGATAAAGACTTCGGAATTTTAGCTAATCAACGTTTGATAACTTTATTATGAATAAGGGGGTAAGAATTTTAGCTTATGTAATGATGGATATTTCTTTTCCCTACTCTAAAATCTCTGTTACATAATTTTATTATTGTAAATAAAAAAATTGCGTGAATAATTTCAATATTATGCTGTTTTTATGAATAAAACAAACCAAAGAAATGTAAAAGTAGTTTAAAATTGAATAATAATAAATTGTGCCATGCGTAATTGCGTACCGGCCCTCTGTTACTTGCACTGCGGGCAGTGCACCAAGCGGTAGGCACTTATCGAGCGTCCTTGAGTCAGTGAAGGAGCCCTGATTTTGTCACCAAGTGGGAAAATCCCATGTACCTTCTGGAAGTATTTTATTATTGTTTATTTCGGAAGCTTATACTGGTCCACGCTCAATAATCAAGGATAATAATCATCCTTGTTCACGGGCTACAGAAACCGCTTACCATCATCGTATGCTTATTTGCTACCTGAGTTGTATTAAAATCAGCTGGATAGTTTTTAATATTGAAAAAAAAAATTACCTAAATAGAAAAAAAATTAAAACTAAATAAGTAATCCGCACAACCGTTTAGGCCTATTCAAAGAAATCGATGAAAAAACTATAGGTAGGTATCGAGTGACCTTTTTAAGAATAAATAAATTAATACGTTGAATTATTTCTTAAAAAGTTTATTATTATGTAGGCTTGGCTTTTACAATCTCACCTTGGTAGGTGATGATGATGAAGTAGCCGAAGGTGGTGAGCACACATAACATGAAGTTTATTATCTACCTATGTATTTTTTCATCGGAACTCATTAAGTAAACTAAGAAAAAACTTTGTAATTTGTTACCTAGTCGATTGAGTTGTAATATATTTCTTTGTCTATTTCTCATACTATTAAGGATGTAAAAATCTAGTTCGTTTCCTTTAAAATGAGTCAGTGACATAGACAAATGACACACAATTTGTTATAAATAAATAAATAATAATAATAAATTCATTCATCACACTCGATTATCCGATCCCAAACTAAGCAGAGCTTGTACTATGGAAACCAGGAACTATAAACAGAATTTACGATGAGGTGACGGCCCAAAAAAGTTAATATACATAATGACACCCAGACTCAGGACATGCAGTGCAGACATATTCATGTATGTACAATACACAAATGTATGTTCTGGGTGGGTGGGAATCGAACCCACGACCTGCGGCATGATAGGTGAAATCTTAACCAAACCACAGACCCACCACGCCAACTGGCCCGCCAAATATTAAAATATTTCCTGTAGGTATTTAGATTTTTCCTGCTCTGTGACTAATATTCCGTTTCATCACATCCCAGGGACGTCCCGTAAACGCCTTACAACCTTGTTTGTTTGTTACGCCTTCACGCCTCAACTACTCAACGGATTATCATGAAATTTGGCATGCAGATAGGCTATGGTATGGAGGACATAGTCTACTTTATATCCCGGGAAAACGGGTGAAACCGCGGGGGACAGCTAGTATAATATAATATTATAAATGCGAAAGTTTATGAGTATGGATGTATGTTTGTTACTCTTTCACACAAAAACTACTGAACGGATTTGGATGAAATTTGGCACACAAATAGAATATGTTTTGGATTAACACATAAGATATTTTTTATCCCGAGAAATCATACGATCGCTCGGGTATGCGGGTGAAACCGCGCGGGTCAGCTAGTGTATTTTATTTATTTTATTAGTCGGATTTTATATGCACATTGTTGTAAAGTGCGCAGTGCCCATTTTTATCAGATTTCAAAATTAAAATCAAAAAGTCTATTATTCAGTTTTTTTATACCACTAAGGTGGCAAACAAGCATACGACCCGCCTGATGGTAAGCAGTTACCGTAGCCTATGGACGCTTGTAACACCAGGGGTATCACTCGCGCATTGCCGACCCTATATATATGGCGTTTAGGCCCTGATAAGGTACTTATGAACGTTAAATTGGCACATACAGTTGAATTTACCACCGGTTCGGAACACTTAAACTGAGAAGACTCCGGCAAGAAACTCAGCAAGGCTTTATTTTAAATGTAGATGATCTTTTCTTTTTTAAAAAGGAAGGAGGTTCAACGAGCTTTCAGCGTTATTGCGCGTATGTTTGTTTATTTTCGTTTGTTCGAAAACGGCATCTGATTTGGATGGTTTAAACCAGGGATTCCCAAAGGGGACGGTTTATTGGTTTCCCAGGGGTCGACATAAACGAAAACTTGACCCATATTCTTATTTGAAACTTTCAAGATACTGTATAAGTTGTGTTACGTGTACCGAATTGTTTAAAATAATGACTGATATTGTCGTAGGAATTATCTTTCTTGTACTTTAAAAACTTAGTAATTAGGTACTAAGTATTTTTAATCTAGAGATAGTTTTTTAAAAGTAATTTGGCTATGGGGGTCTGAGGTATTAGTTCACTTTGGAAAAGCGGTCTCTTGTCCAAAATAGTTTGGGGATCCCTGTTTTAAACCCTACTGTATTTATAAAAATGGTCTCAGACTAACGTTCCTGCATAATTTTATACTTTTTAGTAGAAACCCACTTCGAAGGCGGTTTTTAATACATATATTCATGAACGAGAAGTTCGTTCAGGAATGTATGTATGGTCCATTTAAATCAATAAAATGGTACAGTGAATAAATAATGGGGTCAGTTTTCCGCATGTTGCACGAAGGACGGACAGACTGACGTGAGCCAACTCATAAAGGTGTTGACATACGTCACAGTATTCTATGATTTTATTATTCTACAAACATAGGCGCCCGATGGTGTCGCGGTCACCGCCTATTGATGCATCAACATGGGTATCAGTACCCGGTTCCCGACCCTGCAGTAATCTCTTCACACCCTTCATAAAGAGCCCCCAGATGCACTCCCTTGGGAAACCACGGGTAGCTCATTTTCCAATTAGCACAATTCAGTTGGCACGGTCGGTAAGACCATCTATGACGCTGCAGGTCGTGGGTGCGATTTTCATTCGATTGTGTGCGCGAACTCATCTGCATGTCCTGAGTTTGGGTGTAATATACCTATACGTACTGCCACAGTGGCGCTCTTTACGTGTGTTTCTAGTGGCCTATTCACGTCTAGATTATTCCAGAAGTCAGCAGCTAGTACAATCATCTATCTACCTACATATTGTACTGTGAACGTGAAGGTGACATTGCAGAATAGCGAACTGGTACGTACTATCTTATTTTATTTTTTTATGTGACCGCTTACCCTGATTTTTTCTTTTCTCATTTTTCATTACCTATCATTGTTAACTGCTACGTATTAGTATCTTCCTACTAATTGTGTTAATGATTGAGTAATTTTGTTATATAGTAACTATTTGAATATTCTAAACCGTTATTATTAGTACCTACCTACTGATAATAATTAATATATGCTAAAACTAAATTGTAAAATTAAATCTATTGTTTGTTATACGTAACAGTTCGCATACCTAAATTCATTCATTTCATACCTTTTCGTTTCTTTCATCTTTTCGTTTTCATTTCATTTTCATTCATTCAAAAAAAAAAAAAAACATTTCAATTTTAATTTTATTTGCTTTGACCATCACCTAATCGTAGATAAGCTTATTTTCTCATCTTGTAAAGAACACCAATCATTCATTTCTCATTATATTCATTAACTACTTAAGTAAATCGTCTAGTTAATCATGGGAACTCATACTATTAAATTCTTTTTGCTAAACAAAAACGAATTAACCTACGAAGTACTCATTAGAGGCGAGGAACCTGCATCAACCGTACTTGGATTACGTAAACAAATAAATAAATTAACACCGCTTATACCTACTTCTGATATTTGTGAATCTGGAATCGATCCGGATATTGATATTTCTGGCGTTAGCACTTCCTTAAGTGAATTTACATCGCGAGTTAAATCGTTAGAGGAGAAGTACGATTCAAATCTCTTTGAACGCACTAGAGCGTTGGGTAATCATCTATATCACCGTCTAAAAAGAATAGATTGCACGGACTCTAAACATTTAGAAAGAGTGAGGGCTTTGTCGAAAAATGTTACGAACTTGATGATTAATAAAATTTTTACTATTAATAAATCGGCTAATCCGATTCCTAGCTGTGAGCCTGTTGTAGACGTTGAACAGACATCGTCGTCGCTAGACTCTGTACAAAACGTAACGATACATTGTGACCGCTCGCATTTAAATGATATACAAAAAATAAAATTTAACGGCAAAACGTGTGTACATGCATTTGTCCAGAGAGTGAACGAGTGTAGTACTGCTAGAAACATATCGCCTTCTAAATTAATGAACTATGCTACGGAAATATTCACGGACGATGCGTTACATTGGTTTCGTAGTATTAAAGACAGTGTTACTACTTGGGATGAGTTAATTTCTTTACTGATTGAGGATTTTAGTCATTTTGATTTCGACTACCGGCTATTGTCTGAGATACGAAACAGAACACAGGGTGATTCTGAAAATATTACTATATATTTTGCTAAAATGTCTGAATTATTTTCCAGGCTAACTAAAAAGATTTCTGAACAAGAGAAATTAGACATCTTAATGCACAATATTAGACCGTGTTACTCTAGCGTACTAGCTTCTAATTCTTCAACTATCAATTCTATCGATAATTTAAGAACCATTTGTAAGAACTTTGAAAAAATTCAGTCTTTGACTTCTCAATTTAAAGAACCTCCTAGAGTGTCTACTGATACGTTAGCTCCTGATCTAGCATTTTCAAAAACGTCTGAACCTAGTACTAGCAGATCTAATACATATAATCAAAATAGATACAATAGTTACAATTCTAATAAATCTAATAGTAATTTTTACAACAAGAAATATAACTATAAAAATCAACCAACAAATAATACTAATTATTCAGGTGTAGCTGCTATTGCTTCTTCTAATTCTAATACTAAAAATGTTTTCTGCCCTCGCTGCCGTAACTCTGAACACTCTTTGAAGCAATGTAAAGCTGATAGGTTCCCCATTTGCTTTAAATGTGGAACAATGAATGTCACTTACCCTGAATGTCCTAAATGTAAATCTCAATCTAATTCAAAAAAACTAGCTACTGAAGATTGCTGTAATATAAATGAGGTAAAAAACTTAACTAAAACTACTGATTCTACTAAAACTAAAAATTTTGATGAAAAGGATTGGAAAGCCTGGCTTTCAACTATTAAAATTTTCTTTTCTAGTTATTTCATTACAACAATCTTCGATAAAAAACCTATTGATGATGTTCGTCCTTACGCGGTTATCCAAGTAGGCGACAAAAACCTCTGCGGTTTACTCGATTCTGGTTCTACAGTAACTATTCTAGGTAATAATGCTCATCTAAATTTAATTTCACTAGGTCATACAGTCATTAATAACGATGTTGTGAGAACTTTTACTGCTGCTGGTGGACAAAGTATGGTTTCTATAGGATACATTAATCTTCCAGTTACTTTTGAAAACCAATTTCACTTACTAAAAGCATACGTTGTTCCGACTGTTAAATCAAATTTAATTCTAGGCATTGATTTTTGGACAAAATTTAATCTATTTCCTAAATTTTCAAATTCTATATCTCTGCACGATGCTACTAGTTATGATGGTGATGTGACTACTGTAACTGATGCTAAAAGTATACTACAGTCCTATAATGAACTAACTGAATGTCAGCGAGTTACTGCTGATAACATTATAGAACAGTTTAAAAATATCTCAACTGAAAAACGTGGTTTAGGTAGAACTAACTTAGTATCACATACTATTGATACTGGCGATGCCTTACCTATTCGGCAAAGATACTATCGCGTTTCGCCTGAAAAACAACGTATCTTATCTGAACAACTAGACGAGATGCTGTCGCTGGGTGTCGTTGAGGAATGTGAGAGTCCATGGTCTTCACCTGTATTATTAACTCCTAAGAAGGATGGCAAGCTCAGATTCTGTCTAGACAGTCGTAAGCTAAATTCTGTTACGAAAAAAGACGCATATAAATTACCTTATATTTCAGAAATTCTAGATAACCTAAAAAATGCTAAATACCTAAGTAGCATAGACCTATCTAAGGCCTACTGGCAAGTGCCTATTTCTGAGAATGATCGGAATAAAACTGCATTCTATATTCCTCATCGTGGCACCTTTAGATTTGTGACTATGCCCTTCGGATTGACAAATTCTCCCGCTACTCAACAAAGACTTGTTGATACTCTTTTCTATGGGCCTGAATTTGAAAACTCAGTCTTTGTATACATCGATGATATCGTCATATGCTCGGCTCAATTCGAAAATCACATTTCCCTGCTTTTAAAAGTAATTAAGAAACTAACAATGGCTAATCTGACTATTAACTACGAAAAATCCGTATTTTTCCGTACGGAACTTAAATATCTAGGCTATGTTGTTGATTCTAAAGGTCTTCACGTCGATCCTAATAAAATTGACACCATTTTAAATTACCCTACTCCTACAAATAAAAAAGAAGTAAAAAGATTTCTAGGAATTGCTTCTTGGTACCGTAAATTTGTCCCTAAATTTAGCTCTATTGCTGGTCCTTTGAATAAGCTAACTTCTACTAATAAAAAATCTAATCCTTTTCTTTGGACTACTGAAGCTGAGGAGTCTTTCACTAAACTCAAAGAACTTCTTGTATCTGCCCCAATCCTATCATGCCCTAACTTGACCTACCGTTCGAAGTACACACTGACGCTAGTGACTATGGTGTTGGAGGATTACTAACGCAGACTATTGACGGAGTTGAACATCCTATCGCCTACACTAGTAGAACCTTGACAGGTCCAGAGAAAAACTATAGCATCACTGAGAGAGAGGCTCTTGCTGTCTTGGTGGCTTTGGAACACTGGAGATGCTATCTCGATAATGGTACTAAGTTTACTGTCTATACAGACCATTCAGCACTCAAGTGGTTTCTTAATCTAAATAACCCTACTGGACGCTTAGCTAGATGGGGTGTTCGTCTATCTGCATTTAACTTTGAAATGAAACACCGTCGAGGTGTTGATAATATTATACCGGATGCTTTGTCTCGCGTTTGCCAAATTTCAGCCATTGATAATAATCTAAACACTACATTAACTACAAATGATCAATGGTATCTAAACATATACAATGGTTCTCAAAATTCTCCTACCTCTTTTCCAAACTACTTAGTCAAGAATAATCGTTTATTTCGCTTCATGAAAACTCATCATCCTCTAAATAAAGAGTTCGAGTGGAAAGAAGTTGTTCCTGCAGAATATAGAACAAAAATTATATCTGAAAACCATTCTGAACCAACCGCTGGTCATTTTGGTATTTTTAAAACTTATAAGCGCATCAGTCTTAGGTACTACTGGCCTGGTATGCACGCTAACGTAGTAACAGCTGTAACATCCTGTGATACCTGTATATCACATAAACACCAAAACCACGCTGCCTTAGGTGAAATGGGTCGGCCCAAACACTGTTCGAGACCTTTTCAAACTATAAGCATAGATTTAGTAGGACCTCTACCGCCTACTAGAAAACTAAACTGCTACATCTTAGTCGTGACTTGTTGTTTTAGTAAGTATTGCTTATTATTTCCAATCAAGCGCGCGACTGCAGAAATTGTTACTAAGATCTTAGAAGAACAAGTATTTCTAATACATGGCATTCCTTCTACTGTGATACTTGATAACGGTAAACAATTTATAAGTGCTACGTTAAAACAGATGTTTGAAAAATATAAAGTACCTAAATTACACTTCACTCCTAAGTATTCACCTCATGTTAATACAGTTGAACGCTACAATAAGACTGTTATGACTGCTATCTCCACATTTATTTCTAACGATCAACGTATTTGGGATCAACTTGTACCAAAAATCCAATTCGCTGTGAATAGTTCTGTAAACGAGGTAACAGGCTACACTCCTTCCTTTCTAGTGTACGGGCGTGAATTAGTTACTTGTGGTTCACATTATATCGATACTGAGAACGATAACGACGTCATCTTTCAACCTCGAGATTCCTACGCTGAGAATATTGGTGTGCTTTCTAGTATCTTTAATAAAGTACAATCACTACTACTACAGGCTCATAGTAGGAATTGTCAACAATATAATTTACGCAGAAGACCTGCTGAATTTAATATTGGTGACGTTATCTGGAAAAGGACTTTTTATCAAAGTGATAAAGACAAGTATTTTAATAAAAAATTAGCTCCTAAATTCATAAAATGTAAAATCATTGATAAAAAGTCTCCTCTGGTCTATGAATTAGCAGATATGTCTGGAAAACTACTAGGTTCCTGGCATATCAAAGATATGAAACTTATTAACTATAAAGAATAAAATAAAACCTATATACTAGCCTTAAAATTAGATTAAAACTATTACCTAAACTGTAGTGTACTAAAGAAACATAAGTATTTTAGTACACCTAACTTATTGTTTGAGTATAACTTAAAATTTACTAATTATACTCTGTTTGTAAGGATCTCAAGTCATTAATAGTAAGATTTGATGATGTTATGAAAGAAGATGGTATGATGCGTGAAGTATAGAATGTAGTCTGTGAGAATGATAAGTTTAGTATGAAATAATAGGTAGTAGTCGGATTTTGCATACTAGACTGCAAAATCCGACTACTATTGTCCCTTAGGGGGACGCCAACAGATAGGTAGGTAGGGTTCGATTAAATGAAACAATGGAAATTAGTCCAATGAAACATTTAATTGCCTAAAATTCTGTGGCCGCCTCACGTCCAGATTTCACAGGGGGTACAGTTTTTAACAGGGGGAACACTGGCCTGAACTAAGGTAGAAGTAGCAGCTTCAGTTTTCGCTTCGGTCTGGTCCAGCTCCCAGGATGTCAGCGGGAGTAGGTAGTCCAGGCAGGCAGTACAGGAGGTAGGTCCCTCAGCGTTCCACAGCTAGTTATCAAGCTGCATAGGTAGATGCAAGGTAGGCGTAAATGTAGACGTAAATCCTGGAAGGCCAGAAACAAAAAGGCTAAAGCGTTTGCTGCGCAACTGTGTAGGTAGGTTTGAATCTAGGTTACAGTGTCCCTGACAAACAATAAAAAGGAAGCAGCGCTAGCATGGATAGGAAAGATAGAAAGCTAGAACACCTTACAATGGAGAATCAGATAGATAATACATGGGAACTTACCCTAGCGGGATTCCACGTGATATTAAACTAGATACAAAATTCGAAGCAAGTGACGCAGCCGTCACCTGTGAAGTCTCAAAGCGCACTGGCCGTGGAGAATTCTCGAACTGCACGACTGGGCGTTGGCCGCCGCGCCGGCGCAGCTCGCAAACCCGTTAGATTTGTTAGGGATGCGTAGGTGCGGGAACCATCATCATTAATACGTACTTGTAGATTCCGTACAATAATATTTATTAAGTATTTAGATTTTTAGGTTTTATTAGTTTAATAGGTTATATTTAATTATGTTTTAGAATAAGTTGTAAATATTATTTTAATTTAAGTGTAATTAAGTTTTATTAAAGGTTTTCTAACTATACTTATATTTATTTATGTAACTTGCAAGTGCAACGTTACACTCTTCACACCCTTCATAAAGAGCCCCCAGATGCACTCCCTTGGGAAACCACGGGTAGCTCATTTTCCAATTAGCACAATTCAGTTGGCACGGTCGGTAAGACCATCTATGACGCTGCAGGTCGTGGGTGCGATTTTCATTCGATTGTGTGCGCGAACTCATCTGCATGTCCTGAGTTTGGGTGTAATATACCTATACGTAATCCTAATCCTAACTTATATCCTTCCTTAATATTAAATGCGAAAGTTTGTTGAGGAAAAACTTAAATAACTTTCCTAAGAATAGTGACACTCATAGTTTGAACACTAGAAATAAGCACAAACTTGCTGTACCTTTAACTCGGCTCAGCAAAGTCCTTAACTCTTTCAAGGGGCAATGTATACGTTTCTATAATAAAGTACCCAAAGAAATCCAAGAGCTACCTATACATAGACTCAAAAAGATAGTTAAACAGAAGTTATGCACGAAAGGGTACTATAAAGTTTCTGATTTTGTAGATGACAAGAATGCATTTGAATGAATTGTTCGCTTCGCAGGCTATTGTTATATATATTTTGTAATTGTAATACTTCTATTTACATATTAAAAAAAAAAGACTTGCTGAGTTTCTTGCCGGAGTCTTCTCAGTCCAAGTTGTATTTGGAAGTTGTGTAGAGCCATTTGTTAAAAGAAAGAAAAAAGAAAAGAAACTTATTTATTTGACGAACACATTAACATAACAATATTTAAAATTATAAATAAACCAGAAGGTCTGTGCCGTCAAATAGGACACAGCTCAGCATAGTGCTACTGACTACTGTCAGCAGCGCTGATTTTCAGCTGACGCCCTTAGTGATGTCACGGCCGTAAGTACACGAATAAAAAATAAAAAAATAATAAAAAAGCTACACGTTCTACTACTACTAGCTTAACGTTCACAAGTGCCTTATCAGGGCCTAAATTGAATAAATGCTTTTTGAATTTGAATTTGAATTGAATTTGTTTGTTTGTTACGCCTCAACTACTCAACGGATCATCATGAAAGTTAGCATGCATATAGCCTATGGTATGGAGATGTACATAGGCTAGACATTTTTATCCCGGGAACGCGGATAAAGCCGCGAGGCACAGCTAGTTACAAATAAAGTTGTATATCAGTTATCTTTTTTTCCATACAACAAGCACTGATTAGTCCCGAGATATTACTCGTATAATTATAGACAGATATTAACAGATGTTGCGTTTTTAATATGTCAGAAAGGTTTATAACCATCTCTTGTCTGTCAACACCTTAAGATGAGTAAAGTTTAATTCTAAGTAAAATAAAGATACATTTATTTTATATCAGGAATTCCCGACTCCTTTGTGGTTTAAAAACGAGTTCTCGTTTTGGAAAAATTTCGCATGAGTAAGTTACGTTCTTATTTTTTTTATTTGCGTTTTAGTGCTTCCTGGCAGTTATAAGGAAGTTATGAATTTGAATAAAGATCTTATTATTTTACTCATAAAATGCATTTTAACTAATACTTTTGAATTTGTCACATATATTTCGACCACCTTCCTGCATTGTCAAGCATTATGACGCTATTTACGTGACTACTAAGTTATTTAATTTCAGTTTAGTATTTATAAACAAAGGAACAAATAGTACTAAAGAGGTTATTATAAATTAAACTTTTTTTTTCCTCAAGTGCTATCCAAATAATAAACTTTTTATTTCTGATTGTTCTTTTTTTATTATTTTGTATTGTCCTGTATCTCTTCGCGGTTTCACAGCTAGTATTATAGTAACTTCATTTATTTTTTACTAGCTTCCGCCCTGCGATTTCACCCGCGTTCCCGAGGATCTTGTGTTTTCCCGTGATAAAAAGTAGCCTATAGCCTACCTCCATAAATGGGCTATCCAACACCAAGAATTTTTTAAATCGAACCAGTAGTTCCTGAGATTAGCGCGTTCAAACAAACAAACTTTTCAGCTTTATAATATTATTATTATATAGTATAGATTGGTTACATAATGTTTTGTGTTCTAAAAAAAGACATAAAAAGAACAAAACCCAGTTTAAACAATTCAGGCGGCCTTATCGCCGAAGCGATTTGTTCCAGGCAACCTAAAAACTGAACTATATAATTTTAAGACACATAGCATGGCTCATTACGGCATATTATGGCTCGCCTGATGGTAAGCGGTTACCGTCGCAATATGGATGATTGCAATACACGGGGCATCACTCACGCGTTACCGACCCTTCCCCCACCCCAATGAGCTCTGGTAACCTAACTCACGTGCTGGGACACAACATCAATTTATTTGGCTGCGGTATTCTGTAAGTTGGAGGTACTTCTCCAGTCGAGGTGCTCTTTGAGCGAATAAACGCTATGCTCTATCTGTGCACATGCCCTCCTCGCGGCATTTCATGGAATTTCATTTCAATGACAATAATTAGGTTGTTATTATTCCTTGAACCATAAAGTTTAATATATCTGATGAAATAAAGGAAGAACTGACTAATTTGTTGTTGAATGTCACGGCGACTCTTTGAGAAAGCTTTCACTCAATTATTGTTTCATCTCGATAATTACTCAACATTTATCTGATGTATTTATTCGTTTAAAAGTATTTTAAATTGTGATGGTAGTTTGTAAGGTATGTATTATGGGTGACAAGTAACTTGATAATAAAGATTTATTATTATTATTATTGAAAAAAAATATGATATAGGCTCGCATCTCTGTTTTTTAACCGACTTCAAAAAAAGGAGGAGGTTCTCAATTCGATTGTTTTTTTTTTTGTCTTTGTTACCGCATAACTCCGTCCGATTTGGAAAATTCTTTTTTTATTTGAAAGGGTACACTTCCCGTTTGGTCCCATTGTCATCAGATCAGGATTTGATAACTTCTTAGTATACTTTGAAGTCGGTTTAAGGTTTTTGTAAAACAGTCCAATTATAATCTAAGTAGTCTTACTAGATTACAAAGATATGCAATGCAGGATACATTTCTTTTGCGATTTCAGACAATCAAAGGATCTGAACATTCACCCAGTATAGTGGAGAATGAGAAATAAATGCATATACCTTGAAGTTCCTTATGAAGGGTGTGAGCAAACAAAGGATGGGTAACGCGCCATTGATACCGTAGTTAAGTTGCGTTTCTATAGGCTACGGTAACCGCTTACCATCAATCAGTCGGTATGCTTGTTTGCCACCTTATTCATCATCATCGTCTAGTCTCTAGGTGGACCACGAGTCATCGGCGCAATATGTACGCTTCTCCCGTTACTTTCTATCGGTCATACCGGCATCACTTCTTCCTTACTCATTCACAACCAGCTCTTTTTTGTTTGTAATTTTTTGTGTTATAAAAAATAACAATCAGAACCAGTAAATGATTCTGTCGATGAACCACATGATCACAAATTCCTTCCGATTGGACACCGCCCGCGACAATATGCAAACGACTGTCATCTCAAACCGGTTCGACACTTCATATCATAAACACTTGCGTCACAAAACATGCTAGTTTGACGCGTCACCTGCAAATATTGATAGTCACTAGCTGTTGACGCGGATATGTTACTTTTACTTAGGGTTTCGTTTTTCCCGACCTTTTTCCGTTCCCGGGACCCGGGAATGAAAAAAATGATTTCCCGGGAATTCCCGTTTCCCGGGAAAAGTTGATTGTTTTATTTTTATGTGTCAAAAGTCAATTAAAACACGTAATTTAATTAAATTGGTTATTTGGCTCAAAAGCATTGGTGGCAAACAAGCATACGGCCCGCCTGATGGTAAGCAGTTACCGTAGCCTATGGACGCTTGCAACACCAGGGGTATCACTCGCGCGTTGCCGACCCTAAAAGATTATGATATTTTAAATCTCACACTCCTAAGTGTAGCCCAATAGGCTAAAAAAGGAGCGAAAGTATAAATTAGTATAATGGACACACACATACAAAATAGGAAATATTGAAATTTTTCATAAAAGAAAATAAACGCTGTTCCGCATTATCCGAATTGCATAAATATGAAATGAAATTAAATAATTGTATTCATTCAAATAGGCCTTCACAGGCACTTATGAATAGTCAAACTCTAATACTCTAATAAATTTGAATTTCACTTTTATTTTCTCCTAAATGAAGCTAAATCAGCGTTTTCCTCTAAAACCTACAGTTCAGAACCCACCCACACCGACCCAGTGCGAGTCGAACTTGCACACGAAGGATTCCGTAGACATTTCTTGGCGGCCCCAAATTTTTAATTTAGTTTAATTTTTATTATTTGTTGTTATAGCGGCAATAAAAACACACATTTTGTGAAAATTTCAAATGGCTATCTTTTACGGTTTATGGGATACAGCCCACTGACAGACAGACGGATGGACAGTGCAGGCTTATTAATAGTGTCCCGCTGGCACGGGACCTAAAATATCACTACAATAAACTTAATTTATGTTAAAAAAATGTGTACGCTGATTCACTTTATCTCCAAGGTACTATTATTTATATACAGGTCGTTGTTTTGGTCAGCGACGAGCGACTCAGGGTCGATAATACAAATGATACTGGTGCTAAAAAAAATATGAAAAAAATACTTTATTTTTTTTAATAATAAAAATAAAAAAAAATTGAAAATCATGTAATAAGCTAAAGTATAGACATAATACTCAACGGGAGTACGAGGGAGTAAAGGGGTGGGGCAATGGCGGCTTGCGCCTAGCTCTAGTCTGTGCACGTGCCTAGTAACCATACTTTGCAGTAATTTTATTTCAAATTGAATAAGGTATTTCTCAACATATTTACAGTATTTAATGGAATTAAGTCCATTTTTGGGGAATATATATTTTGTACTACCACTCCTGGGTCGCTTGTCGCCGACAAAAACAACACCCTGTATAACTATATTTTTAAAATAAATTTTAATGTCACTTTTTTCACCTTTTATCTTAGTTCAGAAAAAACCTAATTTTGGTTGCGAAATTTACCGATACAGAAAATGTACGTTCGATTTCGGTGGATGTAGACCTTTGTATTATGATTTTATACAACATTTTCGCGTATCAAAGGTTTTTCGTTAATTATGATCAAGATTTGCAGGTGTTTTAAAGCATTCTATCTACTAAAGAAATTCCCGGGAATACCCGGGAAACAGCAAAAAAAAACCCGACCTCGGGAACGACGTTATTCCCGGGAAATCCCGATTCCCGGGAACCGGGAACGAAACCCTACTTTTACTCAACTAGCGCCACGTTATTTTTTAAACCAATTGACTCGCAGTTTTTGGAATTCAATTTTTTTCATATGTAGTTATAGGTTATGGACGGGAGAGTAACAAAGGCATTGAAAGCGTAATAATTCAATGAACACTACTTTTATCTCAGAAACGCGCGTGAAACCGCGAGGCGAAACGTAATAACTGATATATTATTTGTCCTAAATAAATCGTCATTTCTAAAGATTTATTTACATGCGGTTTTTCCGCGACTCAAAATACATACGCATAAGTGTTTCCTGGTATACCACCTGTTTATGATGATGAGTTTTTGGAATTATTACGTTAGTAATAGCACTCCAAATAACTGAATGTTGCGCGTGAGTCGCGGACGCCAGAGTTCATCGGGAGGTGGGCGCGGGCCGGGGTCCCCGCCCCGTGTGTTGTAAGCGTCCACCAAGCGTCCATATGACTACGGTAACCGCTTACCATCAGGCAAGCCGTATTACTCTTTGTAGTTAAATTACCGACATACATATACTTTTTGGTAACTTCAGTAAATTTGACCTTCGTAAGTGCCTTCCTGGGGCCTACATTGATTAAATGACTTTGAGACGCTATGCTTAAAATAAGCTAAGCTTTTTTATACTTTTGGACCATAATCTCACGATGCGCGATGGTCAGCGATGAGACACACCTATGCGAATAATATTTCTATCTCGCTCTTATTTCATGCAATTAAGGCCTATGCGAATAATATTTCTATCTCGCTCTAATTTCCTGCAATTAAGGTCTGGATGTGCGGTCGCGGACCCGGACTGGTCGAGCCGGTTTACGGAACATAGTATATGATGAATTTGAGACAGTAGGATAACTTTGTACACTTCCCTATTAATTATATCACACTCTAGGCACTGCTTACGAGTCAAATAATTTAAATACCCACGCTTTGAATCACACATGCAGCCAGCGGTGACGCCATTGATCAGAAGAACAATCAAGTCATTACGATATCGAAAAAAAATCATTGAACAGAGTTGAAAGACAGTGTTGCTGATTCTGTTGTAAACTGCACTAAAGCATCTTACATCTCTTTCTCACAAACATTATTAAATAAGAATAGAAAATATTTAAAGCTCAGTCCAATTAGTTTAAGCGTTTATTAGAAAATAGTAGAACCAATATTGATGTGGTGAGTGAATTCACGCTGAAAGCAAGCAATTCGACTAATTTGACACCACAATATTTCTTGAATTCTTATGTTTTTGTTAGATAAGGATAGAGTGAGACTGAATTTTGTTTCCTTTCCTGAATTCAAGAACCTTTTAGTATTTAGTACATTTTAACGCTTACGCTTTTAGTAAGTACTCATCTGCGGACTGGCCACGTTGTGTTACTACTTTAATAGATGTACTGTGATGTTGATAATGATGTACGAATAAATCAAAATAAATATTAGTTTTTAGTGTGGCTTGACAGAATAGTTTCTAGCCAGCGTTAGTTTTTTTTTAAATTTATCCTCATTTCAATAATTTAAATAACATCAGGTATCATTCAGGTTTATACGTCTAGTGATCTTCAAATATTTTTTGCGTTTTACTTTATTCTTATCAATTTTATAGCGACGTAACATTTTGATACGCGCATGAGACGTACTGCAATACGTTTTTAAAATCAAATATTGGTGCTGATTCTGTTGTAAATCGCACTAAAATAATTTTAGTCACATCACATTTCTTTCTTACAAATATTATTGAAAAAGGATAGAACATATTTAAACCTATCAAAAATATGTCTTTGCCGTCTTCATTTGCGGGTATTTAAACGTGACCGCGATAGATGGCGACTAAATTTATATTGAAAACAAGCATTGCACTAATTTGACAGGGCTAAATTTCTTACATCCTTTTCTTATGTTCTTTGTTAGAAAGAGACATAGTTTAATTTTAAACAACAGAATCAGCACCAACATTATTTACGTTATATACGTTATTTACGTGACCATTTAAATTTTGATCAGTATATTAGTTAAATAGCGTTGAATGAGTAAGGAGGTTGACATAGCCCAGAGCATACCATTATTTATTCTGTGCCCAGAGCTAAAGCGCAATGCACTAGCTCTAGACTTTGTGAGGCACGACTTGTTTATTGAACTGTTGAATGAAAGCTTATTATTGTACCGTTGGTTATGCTTGATACAACATGCCCCGCTTATGAGAGTACGTCAGAGATGATATCTGATCAGCTGATACAGATGACTGATAAAATTGTATGTACTAATATAATACTTGTGGCATTCTTCACATGCGGCTGTCTGAACCCAAACTAAGTAAAGTGTGTACTGTGGAAACCAGGTAATAAATGCGGAAGTGAATTTGTTACCTCTTTGTGCTTCAAAGGTACTTACAATTTAACCATTAGTGATGAAATTGCCACGCCAGTAGATTATAATCTGGTATAGCATTAAGGATAATGGGTTTCCCGGGAAACAATCACTATAAGATCTCGCGAGAACGCGGGTGAAAACATAAACTATCTCTATGCAAAAGATGCAAACAATCACTTCGATCTGTTGAAATAAACAAAGACACTTTATCAGAGAATGAACTTTCCGTACAATATCTTATTCTGTGATATTAGTAAGGATATTTTTGTATAAACAACTACCTAGTTCTATTTTTTTTTTCTAATGTCATACAAAAAGCTTTTGTCATAGTTCTATATATGCGCCCTTTTCCGCGCAAACGCGTGTTCATGAATGAGCACCTTGAACTTGTGCGAGTGAACCCGAGCGCGGCCGACCGCCGCCGAAGTGACGCGCCACTGAACTCGTCTTGCTACTTGACTTGACTGACCGGTGTACTCACTTGTGGGACTTTACTAATCATAGTAGACTGTTTTTTGTAAGCTATGCCACTAATATAATAAATGCGAAAGTGAGTGTGTTTGTTGGTTACCTCTTGACGTCTCATCGGCACAATCGTGGTCGTGATGAAATTTGGCTCGCGGATAGATTATAATCTGGACGAACATATAGGGTACTTTTTTACCAGAAACAATGGATTCCTCGGGGATGCGGGTGAAACCGCTAACTACTGTTGTTTTTAAACTAAACTAATGCCCCCTTATTACGTGAAATAATTTAAAGTAAGTCTAGCAGAACTAATATATCCGTCACTTTCTAACTTCATATAACAAATAGAGCCTATCTTAAAGCCTTGGTTTTACTAGACTTACTCAAACCATCTTTTATTACGTGAGTCTCTATATCTATTTTTCTACGAACATTATTGAAAACTAAAATATTTAAAGCTATCATAATAGTGAATGCCATTGTCATTGAAGGGTTAATAGTAGTGTCGTGCGTGACTAATGTGGATGTCGACTAAATTCACGTTGACGACAAGCAATTCGACTAAATCGACAGGACTATAATTTCTTATATCCTATTAATAATGTTTTTTGAGTGAGACTAAATTAATTTTGTAAATAACAGAAACAGAACAAATGTTGACAAATGTGTTGTTTTAAAATTGATGTTATGAATGAATACACAAAAAAATATCCGATGAAAATTGAAAATGGGAACCATCGACCTTAAGGTGCCAACATAACTATAATAGAGGTCATCGTTCACAACACACAGACTCAGTGGCTGTGAACTCGACTGATATGTCTATTATTTGGTTACGCACAATGATTGTACCAGAGATAATTGCATTGCTGTTCGGTGGGAAACTGTGTATATATGTCGTATATTATAAAACTGTAACTCAAGTTATTACAGTTATTTTTTATTTCAGCTATTCGTGCCGTAATGGTTTTCCCAAGGGAGTGCAGCATGGGGTTCTTCAAGAAGGGTGTGAAGAGATTTTGAGGGTTGTTAAGGCGGCGATATATGTGAATGGGCTTCATTTGGGCTACATTAAAACCATTTACCCCTGTGATACCCCTGGTGATGCAACCCAGGCTACGGTACTTACGTAGTAGGCACTATTGAATATTCTATGGCCACGGTAACCGCTACACCATAAGGCAGACCATATGCTTGTTTGGTAGCATAAAACTTAACATACTCGTAGTATTTCGGGAACATGGGTCGTTCTGTCGCTTAATAAATAAACAACTCAAATATAAACACCTTTGTTTATTGCTTTGTTTTTCTGATACACCATTACTACCATACTGATGTTGTGGTCAAACACCTATTATTGAAAAAAAAAACAATTAATTATTTTAGTTTTTAGGCGAACGAACCATTTAAAAAACGTATCTTCCAATCTGTCGGACCGGACCATACATAAAATATAGAAAAAAAAAACATTGACAGCAAAAAGGGTCGAATAGTTATACTTAATTTGCTAAAACTTGACGACCTTGAGTAACTTAGGCTTGAATGAACTCATTGTTTGCACAGACTACTCAATTATCGCTATTTGCTTTAAAGCTAATTAATATTCGTAACAAACCATAGTGGCCCAGATAGCAGAGCGAATCACACATTATTAAAATGAAAAAAAAAAAAAAAAGATTTTTTGTTTCCACTCATTCTTAAAAACGGTAATGCAGCTATCACCATTTTTGATCAAAAAGGATCTCGATGCTGTTTTTTCAAGGATATATTTAATATGACTGTGTGCTCTCTCCGCAGAGACATGTTACTGTCAGCACAATCATGTGAAAACATAAAATGAGAGAAATAAACATAATAATGATAAAATAACAATCCGTCAGTCGGTGCGATACGAAATGATAAGTCATGCTGTTTTTATAAAGGCTAACGTCCAAAAAATAATTACGACACTTGACTAAATTGATAGCATAACAGGTTTTTATCTACAAATATCTCACATCTATTTAAAAAGACTTGTCCTGACTGACCTGTCAACGTACAGCCCAGACCACTGTTAGAAACATGAAATTTTACACGCAGATTCTTTTATAACGAGCATCCACAAAAGTTCGCGTGTAGATACTATTACCGTGACCATAGCGTTAATTCGCTTAATGAGCAGCTTGACTAAGGAATTCTCCACCTTACAGAATACTGCAGTCAAGTAACTTTGTGTTGTGTTCCTGTGCGTGAGTGGCGCGAGCCAGAACTCATCGGGGTGCGGATCAGTAAAGGCGGAAAGATAGTATTATCCCGGTATCGTATCTATATACTCTATTACCGTGGTATTATAATAAAATATGCTTTCTAGGCGATGATAGCTCAGTGGTAGTGACGTCGGATGCCGAGACAAAGGACCCGGGTTCGAATTCTAAAATGAGCTTTAGGTGTAGGAAAATATCGTGAGGAAACCATAGTTGGCAATTTGCCGACCATGAAGAGATCTTTTAACGCCTCTTTTGAACCCCATATCGTAGTGCCGAGGAAAAACCGAAATGGGGAATTCATTCCACTCCATACCCTGATGGTCCGCAGTAAGAACGTCCGACTGATTCGTTGCATCGATGATCGAGGCGGTTCGAGGAGAACATCGCCGGAGAACAGTGCAATGCTAGAAAAGTGATATAACGGAACCAAAAAGTTCACATTACAATTTTTGTTCCAAATAAGTATTCATAATATTGTCACCGCCAGTACGATGTCCAATCTTCCACGTAATGAGCCACCTTATAAGAGAAGGTTTGTCAAAATGCACAGCAAAGATTTTTTGTTGATACATAATTACATACATATGAGATAATATTTTTCCCACAGATTGGAATGGCAACCGATTAGGTAAATGTGTATTAGGGGAATATCATAAATTATAATGAATAAGGAAAAGTGATTAGTAATGTCGGGGGAAAACCTTAATACATATCCCGCATCTAGTATTAGAGTAATGTTGTCTAATGATAACTATTTTATTTACTACATTAAGTTATACTTTGATGACAAACTGCTTAAAATAACTGACGAAAAGATTGCTACCAAAAATGGCTAATCAATCACTAACACGATCTACGATTAACTTGTTAACATTAATATTCCCAATCTACCTATCCTGTTCCCAATTTGTGTTCCGCGCAATGTACTTCTTTGAATCTGTTGTTCTATCCGTCATACCAATATTCACTGCTTTCTTACTAATCTTTCACACAATCCATCTCTTTTTCGGTCTTCCTCTTCCAGTATATCCTTCCACTTTTATACTCATAACTCTTTCAGTTACGTGGCTTCTTATTGTTCTTCTTCCAGTATCAAACTAAATGTTGAACGCGTGAAGTGACAGCGTCCTGTACAGCCTGTCGGATTATTGAAGAACTCACTACCATCAGGATTGCTAAGAGCTTATGACAGATCCTTCTCTCAATATAATTCCCAAACAGAATAAAAAAAAAATATATGTCTTAGTGTCTTTTTTATCGATTTCTGCTTCTACCAGCTCACTTCTGGGCTTTGTGTGCTTACCACCTTCGGCCAATCATCACTGACCATGATCAGATTGGTATCAAACAATCCTATCACTAGTATATTTTATAAATGTTTATATACACTTCCGCGGAAGAGATTGGTAGCCCGCATTATTCGAAGCCGGAAATCGCATTACAATACATAAAGAATTTAACACAATTTGATATAATTCAGATGTCAAACTCTTTGTTCAGTCGTTTACATGTACTACTTATGTATGAAACACTATTGAAATAAAACACTTTATAAGTTGTCAAATATTTATCGACCAACTTACTGTCATTGTCAAATAATGTGGCGTTATTTACGTGACCATTTAATCAGTATTTTAGTTAGTTTTATAAAGCCGGTACTTATTTTTAGAGTTCCCTTTCACCGATCTATTGTCACCTTGTTACCTTTGTTACAGTTTGAACTGTTTAAACTAATTATAAATTAACTATATAATTATATAATTAACTAACACGGTTTCTTTTATTACATAATTATAGTGAAGACAAAAGGATGGGTCTTATTTGGCACAATGTTTTTAGTTTATTGCGTAATGTAGTGTTTGTTGTTGTTTGAAGAATTTTGTATCGTTATTTATGTTGGTTGAACGAAGCTAATCGAATGTCATATAAAATTTAATACTACCAACATGTTTTAAATTAGAATAAATACCTTTCACAATGTTTTTATGCTTGTGTTACTTTGAGGAATTCCATCATATGATGGATATTACAGCAATAATGTAGTGTCGTTGAAAAGGTATTTCGAACGAGCGCTCACCACACGATATGCTTGGACCGACCGGCCGCCGAGAGGAGAGCTCCACCTCCCCTTTTCCCTGATGATGATGATGTTTATCAATACCCGATATTTGATAATCCCTTGCAAAACCATTAATTCGGCATTAGTGAATAATTACTAGAAAATCTATACTAATATAATAAAGCTGAAGAGTGTATTTGTTTGAACGCGCTAATGTCTGGAAATACCAGTACGATTCTAAAAGTTCATTCACTGATAGGAAGCTACATTGTCCCCAAGCGCTATAGGCTATTCTCAACCCGGGAACGGCTAATCTCAGGAACTACCAGTTGGATTCGAATAAATCTTTTAAATAGATATGAATGAAACAACTATGAAATCGCTTACAAAAATCGGACTACTTGCACACCATTCCATGAAACGTCCTATAACTAAGCCTCCGCTGTCTGTCTGTCAGAGGGCTGTATCTCATAAACCGTAATAGGTAGAAGTTTGAAATTTTTACAGAATGTGTATTCTATTGCCGCTATAACAAATAATAAAAATACAAAATTAAATTTAAACATACAAAAAATTTATTTACGGAACCCTTCGCGTGCGAGTCCGACTCACACTTGGCCGGGTTTTTTATATGTCCATTTTTAGCTGTTTATGCGTGATTGTGTCATAAACGTCCAAACTTTCCCATCCTATCCTACTTCCTACTAATATACCTGCGAAAGTGTGTTTGTTTGTTTATTTATTCGTTACCTCTTGACGCCTCCACGACACAATCAATCGTGATGACATTAGGCACGCGGGTAGATCATAGCCTGGAATAATACATAGGATACTTTTTATCGCGGGATAACAAAGAGTCCCCCGGGAACGTGGGACATAGGTATATCCTTAATTTAACATTTATTAGATAAGGTATAAGTAATGTAGAAATGTAAATATGGAAATCAAATCAAAGAAAACACTGATCACGAAATCACGAGCTATTTTATTAGAGACCTGAAAAATGGGCTCCATATTTTTTGACATTTACTTTAATTTAAAAAAAAAAATATCCTGGGACATTCCTCACACACGGTCATCTGATCCCAAACTAAGCAGAGCTTGTACTATGGAAACCAGATAACTGATATAATACATATACTACTTTTTGTTTGTAAATACATACTTAATATACATAATTACACCCAGACTCAGGACAAACAGACATGTTCATGCACACAAATGCATGTCCTGTGTGGGAATCGAACCCACGACCTGCTATTTAAAACCATGTTGTTCTTTATCTTTCAGAATGGGTCCCCATTAACATCCACCTTAATATTATAATTATTGTCGAGAGATATTTAGAACATGATCACAGAACAAAACAACAATCACAATCCCGCCTGATGGTAAGCGAAGATATAGTCGTCCTGCCCGCGTGCCCTAAAGATGCCTATTGACTCTGGCCTTGAATAAACCCTATTGTATTATCTGGAAACACGTTGTCCGAAGGGGGGGGGGGGGAAAGAAGAAAGAAAGCCATCCATTGACTCGTCCGGAGACCCGATTGAGGTCTAAACGTTATAGAACTCCAGATAATAGGATTTCAATGAAGCTCAGTTTAATGAAGTTCATTAACATTGATTTACGCGATAGCCCCGCAGTAGAGAACTCCACAGCTTAACATAATAACAGAAGAACAACGTGTAAAAAAGTATTCATAACAGTGTCGAGTTTTGTGACATTTAATATTATATGACGTCTCATAATACTTATTATTCATATAGTATACATTTATTTGACCGAGTTAATAAATAACCTATCAAACTGCAGAACTTTGGTTTAAACGTGTAAAAGTCAACGATTATTTTATGTGACTAATCGATTACAAACTCGATAAAGTAATCGATTATTTACATCAAATCATATAAAATTTCTGATAAACATAATATTGACAATCACGGCGCGTGTTCTATACATAGAACTATTTAAGTTTTAGAAATAAATAGAGTCCGAATTGACCGAACTTTACCATTATACATTACCATTCTACATTACCATTATACATTACAATTCTACATTACCATGTTACATTATCATTCTACATTACCATTCTACATTACCATGCTACATTATCATTCTACATTACCATTCTACATTATCATTCTACATTACCATTCTACATTACCATGCTACATTATCATTCTACATTACCATTATACATTACCATTCTACATTACCATTATACATTACAATTCTACATTACCATGCTACATTATCATTCTACATTACCATTCTACATTACCATGCTACATTATCATTCTACATTACCATTATACATTACCATTATACATTACCATTATACATTACCATTCTACATTACCATTCCACATTACCATTCTACATTACCATTATACATTACCATTCTACATTACCATTCCACATTACAATTCTACATTACCATGCTACATTACCATTCTACATTACCATTATTCATTATAATTCTACATTACCATTCTACATTACAAATTTACATTACCATGCTATATTTCCATTCCGGGAATCCGATAATACATCTGATTATTACACCTAAAATTATTGAATAAATGATTTGATTTGATTTCTCCAATAAAATAGCTCGTGTTTTCGTGATCAGTGTTTTCTTAGTTTTCAAATTGCGAAAAAAAACTTTTTTATATACAAATTATTTTTATATACAAAATATGTCGAGTGAAATTTATTGGTTTTTAGGGTTCCGTGCCTCAATAGGAAAAAACGGAACCCTTATAGGATCACTTTTTGTCGGTCTGTCTATCAAGACACTTTTTCTCAGGAACGCGTGGAGGTATGAAGTTGAAATGAAAAAATCAAACTTCTACGCCAACGTAGTAAAAAGATACAGCCGTTTATGCTGCAAATTTTTGACAATTCGCAAGGGAATAAAAACCTACAGGGAATTCATTTCATAATTAAACTGTTAATTTTTATTGATATGTTTTATTGAACACACTAGAAACTACAAAACCGTAGTTACTCAGAAGGGAATAATTTAGAATTAAATATTTGTTCCCATTTGAGCGCCGATTCAAAATATATATCTGTGCTCGAAAGGGAAGAGCATCGGTGCTCAAATGGGAATACTTCATCATTTGAATGATTTTATGATTTTTAATTCATTTGATGCTGTACAATTAATTATACACGTAACAATCGTTTTGACATATATTAAAAAGCAGCTGATTTGATATTCAATCAAATACCAATCTTAATGTAAAGACTCAACATTCAAACGGGTATCTCTGTCTCACTCACTCAACACTCGTTCAAAAGAAACTCACTAGAGTAGGGTAATAAACAATAATCACAATATACAGTTACAGTGAGATGCGCCTTCTCTCCGGGTTCCCCACCAGCGTGAGCACAAGAGATATGGTCTACATACTCATACTTGGGGCATTGAACTTTATCACACATCATATTTATACTTCTGTTGTTTTATCAAATTATCGGTGCAATGTAGAAATACCTCTACATTTTTCACTCAAGCCAACTGTCTATTTGAGTCTACTAATACCATACAACACTCACACACGCACGCACTCACGCACCCCTATATCATATACAATATGTGTTTATCACTCTAGAGAACAAACGCGTGGGCCGATTTGATGATTCTTACGTCAATCGATTTGTATTCATCTTGGGAGTGTCATTAAAGACAGACATTAATTAAAAATTAATATGGCGAACTCTGACTACAGAACAAAAGGCAGATAGAGCGCGCGGAACACGGGAGTGAGGCCAAAAAGCACGTAAATTGCTTTGTTTAAACAAAGTTTATAATAAGTTCTTTGTTAAAAAATTCATTTTTTAACAAAGAATGACTTTTTGAGCGACTGTACTTTTTGTTGACTGTACTTGCATTGTCATCCAATATACTAATGTATACCAAATATCAAGTCAATCCGACCACTGGAAGTGGGTGAAATTCGACTTGCAAGATTCCACCCGAACAAACATAACATATTACATACATTGCAAGTTAAATAAAAGCTTGTAATAAAAAGAAAGTGTCTTTTGTTAAGTAAAGCAAACAAACTCGTTCATTAAAAAAACTAAAAAGTCAGAAATAAATTATCAAAAGTAACAAAAAACCCGACTGCGTTTAAAATTAACTGAAAAGAGGATGAAATATTATTTATAAGGTATTGCAGGACCCCGCTTGAAAAATTTATATTTCTCAAATATTACAAAAAAAAACAGTTCAACACCACCCACACCGAACATATTTAGGTTATTGGTTTGTCAAAAATAAACCTACCCTATACCCTACCCTACCGCTCTAATTACAAAGACGTTAAGTTTTCTTAAATTTTCTAATTTTCTGCGCAACGTTCTTAATTTTTTTTCCGTAAGGATCTTCTCCAGAGTTTTAGAAACCATTAAAAAAAGAGGGATGAAATCGGCAAAGTCGTTCTAAAGTTATGACGTGACCAAAGGACATAGGGATTCATTTTTATATTATATAGAGAAGATAGTGTTAAAACATTTACCACCTCTGTAAATATAGCTTTATTATTGTATTCCTCCACAATGTTGGAACAATCAAATTTTTGTTAATAGATTTAAAAATACTACACGTATAAAAAAGCCCGAGTTTAAAGGCTAAGAAAGTATTATGTATAAGAGAATACTATCTCTTATACATAATCGTTTCAAACTTCCGGATATGCGACAACACGCTACCAATATCAATAAAAAAAAATTCAAAAATAGATACTATTTTTCAGCTTTCCTAAACTTCAAAGGAGCTTCACTTCAATCAACAGATGACTGCCGCGGACAGCAAGGGCTGCAATGATGACCAAACTTGAAGACCGAAAGCGTATCTAAGCTAAGCTCGAGGCCATTATACCGTGGCCAGCAGTGCAGTCATTGCTGACCAAGGCTTATCGGGCTTTACTCAAACAATGCGAGAATTTAAATAAAAACAGCTTAGTATGCAAGGATGAAAAAAGATTTAAAAACAAAAAAAAAACGTGTTCTATTTTTCTGAATAAAATCTTTTTGCACCAGACTATTTTTGAAACAAAACTAGACAATCGACAATAATGGATTTTCAAAAGAAATTGCTGGTGCCTAAAACTCACCAGCAATGAAATCCCATACAATTTTACTGGCGCCTATTCAAGTAGCGTGCAAACGTCGACTTTGCTCAAAGAAGGTTGTCAAAATAATGACCACATTACACGCATTTTTGAGTAGAGTAGATGTAAGTATAATTTGTGATTCAAAGTTATTCTTGCGCAGGGATTTGGGTGACAATCTGTGAAGAATTTTTCAGAATTTATATTTTGAGTATTGTATCTTGTAAGAGTCGCAAAATGTTGGCATCAAATTCGACCCTGAAATTGCCAGTGTGCAGACATAAAGTTGATTTTCGATCTATTCTCGAGATTTCACTTAATATTTTTGAATATATTCGTTTGACTTCATCTGCAAAGATGTTTTGATTTTCAAAGAAAAAAAGCTATGACATTTAAACAGAAAAATCCAGTTTACTTAATCGAGTTCTCGTAAATATCAATGAAGATAATTAATGTTTTTGATTAATCTAGTCTTTATGGTGTTAATGTTGCTGTGTCCAGCGATATAGGTACAAGGAGTTTTCATACATTCTCTGCTATTACTATAGTGACTCTATGATAGATGTTAGTTCTAAAAAAAAATATCATAATCTTTTCTGCTCTCTATTTGTCAAAAATATTTTTTTTGTTAAAAAGTTTTTATCTTTACAAAAAGAACACACAAATATTATGAATAATAAGGAATCATAATTTTGATGAGTAATTCAATTTTATGTGCAGTGAAATTATAGTAGTACTTACTATTGAATATTCTCTGTAATTATACGATTACTTATAATATGACAAAAAAAAAAACTCAAAACAATTTAGATGAAAGTTATGATAATTTTATGTTAATTGGACAGACCAAAACCTGCCTGTTAGGTACCTAGTTAACTTCTGTCGCATTCAGAACATAATTATTTTTTATTACTTAATGTCTTTAGTTCTTTATACATTGAAGAACATATTAAATAGTTATTTAAATATCAACCAGTATTATTATACGAAATCAAGAAAAAGATGCGTTGTTAAAAAAATCGGCAAAAGGATCGCCTCTTATTATTCAGTCAATTATGCGTGATTTTATTATTAATGAATATTTATGAAGATATTTGCGTCTAATATTGTTTCAATAACTTAAACCTATTTAGAGTTGTTATCTTATTATTAAAGTAAAAACTTCTACTAATTAGCAGAAATTATCAAAACTAAAGTAGAATTTTTAATTTCAGTCCAAAAAGGTAAACAAAGGTGTTACCGTTGTAGAAAAAATATTGTTATTTTATTTAATTGGTCATCGAATACTACTAACTAAATTCGATGACCAATAATTATGTTATTGGTCATCGAATTTAGTGAAAAAAAATAATAGTTAGAATTTATTTGTACCTATCTCTATTCTGAAACTTTTTAAACACTTTATTTTAAATTTTGTTATGAAACGTATCTGCCATTTGCATTTCATTGTTGAATTTTTGTTTTCTGTTATTGTTAAGTTTGTTTTTGCTCTTTCCGTTAAGTTTGTGGTTATTTGTTTTTTGTTGGTAGTATAATATAGGTGCTTACAAAATTTTTGAAAGCCAGATATCGTATATAATGATAATATTTATGTGATAAACGCAGGAAAAAAAAACTTAAAATTACAAAATATGTTTTCGACAACTGGAATCTCACTTTGACAGTGAACTGATAGTGAAATTTTTCTGTTTTTTGGACTGAAATTAAAAACTACTTCAGTTGACAAGACCTCAATACATCGTGACTGTTGTCCGAGTGATTTGAAAATTAACCTTATTGTTTTATTGCTTTACAATAAGGTTCATATTGATCTATGATTGATTTTATAATGATACGGATAAACCTTATAACTATATAAAGAAATAAGATAAACTTTCATAACACTCGGACAACTGTCACAGGGTATAAAGTTATATAGGCGAATTTTTTTTTTATTTGTTCCTCAATATAATTTTGGTTATAAAGTAATGCATAGTTTTTTAGATGATATTTTATTTTATTTATTTACTCTTTGGAAGATTTACAGCTTCATTTCTACGATAAAGTAAACATATAGATGATCCTATACCATTTACAAATCTCAACCTATATATAAGATTGTATAGGTACTTACTTAATGTGTTTAGACACAATTATAGTAGGAATTTTAATTACGTAGGGTTTTTTTATTGTGTCATACGTATTTTACATGTACATAGGTATTTGGTTATAAACTTTTTTTAGTTCGCCAAAAGCGAAAAGGTTCAGAGTAGGGAATGAAAACCGGTTTCACCGAAAATCGAAAAACCGGTTATTCGGTACGGTTTTGACCAACAAGAAAAACCGGTTTCACATAACACCAAAACCGGTTTTTCGATTTTATTCGGTTTTTGTTTCAATGTTTGGAAAAACTAAAAAAGGAAGATTTGCCGCCGTTTTTTAAACTGAGTGCAATGCAGTGAGTATTTTTGTGATGAACTGAAGTGTGTTGATTACACATCAACACACTTCAGTTCATCACTGTTTATTGAGCTGGTAAGAAAATAACTTAAAATAATGATTGTTTTTATGATAGATATAAAACATGTGAAACTTTTTTTTACAATACTTAGGTAGCAAACAAGCGTACGGCCCGCCTGATGATAACCAGTTACTCTAGCCTATAGATTCTTGCAACATAACGGTTATCACTCGCACGTTACCAACCCTCAACCTTTTTGAAGCGGGGAGCACATTCCACAGCCTGAGCATCCACGATAGGAAGCTTCTTTGAAACCGCACAGTATGAGAACATTTTGGTTCCAATGTGTGAGGATGGACTCCCCATCGGTGACTACGATAGATCAAGGTAACTGGGCATCAGGTCAATCAATTCTTCTCTCTCTGTTAGAAAAGCGGTTGAACACACATAAGAAGGCAGTCTCTCCTCAGACTAAGGGGCTTTAAAACACTTGTGAGCTCGGGATCATCGACAATTCTAACGGCACGTCGCTGAACTGAGTCTAAATACCCAAGCTGGTATCCAGGTGCCCACAGAAAACAGCATTACTTCATTTGGGCCAGACTTGCGACTTATATAGTTGCAGTCTTTGTCTCGATAAGAAGTACTGCTTCGCTCTATTAATCACACCGAGTTTTTTGGATATCTTGTAGATGACTTTGGAACAGAACGTCGCTACAAATATTAACGTGAAGGATCCCAATGCTTTTCGTGATGTTGAGGGACATGTTCTAGAAATGAGGAGCCACAGCAAATGGACTTCTCTCAACGGTGAATTGCAGGCTTGCGTGTGATTTAGTGGGGTTGAAATAGACTAGGTTTAGTCGACCCCAATCGGAGTCACTAGTTTGTGTACTCTCGATTTAAGAAAAGTCCTTCGCGCCTTTTCTCCAATATAGAACGTGAGATATTTGCACGATTCGTGTAATGAGCGTCCCATGTAATTTCATCTACATAGCAATGAATGCTGGCAATAGAGAGTATATTATTCATATGCTGGAGGAACAGTGTTGGGGATAATTTAGAGCCTTTCGGGACGCCAGCATTAATGTCATGCTATTGGAGCAACTACTATCAACGAAGGCTCTTATGTATCTGCCAGACAGCAAGCAAGCAATCAGTCATGATTGGTGTTATTTTTTACCCGTCTGCACGACAGCAAAAACTAGGTAATTTTTTTTTATCTAAGGAAAATATTCGTATAATAATAACCACGTTTTAGTGTACACGCAAGTTGCTGTGTCGCTACAATATGCCATGTATATTACGTGTGAAATTAATATTATAACTTACGAAACATAAACGAACCGTGTAGTCTATATAAACGAGTATCTGATCTACAGAGTTAAATAAACGATTATTTCCATAAATTTTATGAAAAAGAGATGGATTGATTGTGTGAAAGATGATATTGGTAAGAAACGAGTGAATGTTGGTATAACGGATAGAAGAAGCGTACATATTGCGCCGATCCCAAATTATAGGGAACAGGACAGGCAAATGGTGATGGTGTCTTTGATGTTTTTTTTATACCCACTTCATTAACTTTATCTGACAATAATTCCTCAGTTTGCGATTTTTAAATCTTAGGCACGGTTATTATCTATAATTCGAGCTATAGAAATAACGAGAAAAAAAAACGAGCGAACATTAAAAAAACCGGTTTAAAACCGGTTAACCGGTTTTTTCATCTCATAACCGAAATAAAAACCGGTTTTCATTTTGCCACGGTTTTGCATTCCCTAGTTCAGAGTCATACAGCCTCAGTTATCAAAATTTTAGGTTTAATATCTCTTCGTTTTACATAGAAATACTAATGTCGCCATGACTCAGTTGAAGGCCGACTTACGAACTGGTGGTAACTTCAGTAGCTTTGACCTTCATAAGTGCCCTACTAGGGCCTAAATTGAATAAATGGCTTTGACTTTGACTAATTTTCTAAATAATTAAAAACCACTTACCAAATCCAAAAATCCAATGCTATCGCTGACGTTATTTTTCTTAATATCCATATCGTACGCCTTGCCTTTGTGGCTGACAAACCTCTTGGCTTGGCCCTTCATCACAAATATAATAAAAAAACTAATTTAAAAAAAGAACAAAACGTCACTCGATCCGCGCGCGCTTTGACCTACGGAAAAGGTCTTTTATGCATGCCGGGCGCTCTCGTCGCGAGATCTCGCTCTACTGGCTTTTCTTACAGCCGTTGCTCGTATAAAATACCTCCTTGTATCGCGCGGCGCACGCGGGAAACCCCTTCAGTGCATAAAGCTTTCTACTCATTCACATGTTAATTCTCGTGTTCCATAATGTGCAAACAATAACAGTGTTTTTCCATACATTTCTCTTTTAATAATCAGCTTGTGTATTGTACTGTGTGTGGAGTACGCAATGTAAGTTAGTTGTTGTGATTTGATTGTTTTATGTACTGGATGGTTTATTGAGATTATCGTTTTCAAATTACTCATGACAGTTTCAAGCCTTGATATATGTTTGTCATTTTCTTTCCTGAATTTATATTTAGAACAAAAAATAATTAGAATGTGTTTATTTGTTTCTCTCACATTGAAAAAAATGGACTAAAGTGACAACAAAATTTTACTTTTAACAGTAACACAAAATTTGACGACCAATAACCTATATCGAGTGTGTTTAGGTTATTGGTCGTCAAATGTTGTGTTACTGTTAAATACAATTTTGTTGTCACTATAGTCCATTTTTTTCAGTGCATTAGGTATATATGGAAATGTAGAGAGCTCACACATTGTAACCAATCACAGCAACGGTCTCGTACGGTCTTACAGGAGCTTCCTACCGCGGAGGCTCAGGTTGTGGAATGAGCTCCCCGCCCCGGCGCCATGGTACCACCATGGGACAAGGAAAGGCGTGAAGAGATTTATGGTTCTAACAAGCAGACATCCCGCCCGCCTGATGTTGGCGTGATTCCGACTCAAAAACAATCTCTTCAACTGTACTTCTGTATGTTTTTAAGAAAGTTTACATTTCATATTTTTATGTTGTGAATGCAAGTAGACTTACCTACGTAGGCATCTACTTTATAACAATATGATGAATTAATCATTATTTTTCTCACAAATGGTTGGGTTAATCCAATTCGAATAATTAATTATTAAATTAACTCGATCTACTTTTGAAATCCTTTAAAAAATGTTTGCTTGAGATTTCGTCAAGTATTTTTAATTTGAATATTGGATGATATAATGTTAGTGCGTCATTTGATTCTCGGTATTTATAATTACGATCTCTGTTCAATGTTTTGGGGAATATTGGAATTGTTCGCTGGCACTTCCTACATTTATACAAAACACAAGGTTTTTTCAAAAAATGTGTTGTCGTTTATTTAATTCGCCAAGAGGCAAGCGATGGTTCAGAGTCATACAGCCTTGCTAGCATTACCAACTAGTTAGTCCATACTAATATTATTATTTTAACTTTAATCCCAATTTATATTATTATTAAATGTATACGTCATAGGAAGGAACTAGCTTCTAAGATACAGAATCGGCCTAGGTTAGATGCTAGTAGATAATTCGATTAAAATAAACACTGTTATGTACCTACCTAGATTATAGACCTCAATGTTTTTTTTTTATTGGTGAATAAATTATTATTATAAATGCGAAAGTAATTCTGTCTGTCTGTCTGTTACCTACTTTTTAACCGACTTCAAAAAAAGGAGGAGGTTCTCAATTCGAATGTATTTTTTTTTTTTTTTTTTTTATGTTTGTTACCTCATAACTCCGTCATTTATTAACCGATTTGGAAAATTCTTTTTCTATTTGAAATGGTACGCTTCCCGTTTGGTCCCATTGTCATCAGATCAGGATTTGATTACTTCTTAGTGTACTTTGAAGTCGGTTTAAGGTTTTTGTAAAACAGTCCAATTATTAACGCCTAAACCGCTGAGCCGATCACGATGTTTGTTTGGCACGCAGATAGCCTATGTTATAGAGAAGGATATAGGCTACTTTTTATCCCGGGAACGCGGGTGAAACCCTGCTACTTGTTTATAAGATGACGATAAAAAATACAAGTATTATCACAGAAAAGATAATATTATAATCTAAGTTCTAAACGTAAGGGTCAGCTCACACCGAGACGTGACGGGATGCACTTTTTAAAATAACAATTGAATATAGAACTTTATTTAGTAAACAATAATTGAAAACTGTTTTACAAAAACCTTAAGCTGACTTCAAAGTACACTAAGAAGTAATGAAATCCTGGATCTGATGACAATGGGACCAAACGGGAAGTGTACCCTTCCAAACAAAAAAGAAAAAAATACGGAGTTATGAGGTAACAAACACAATAATTGGACTGTTTTACAAATACCTTAAAGCGACTTCAAAGTACACTAAGAAGTAATCAAATCCTGATTTGATGACAATGGGACCAAACGGGAAGCGTACCCTATCAAATAAAAAAAGATGTTTCCAAATCGGTTAATAAATAATTGGACTGTTTTACAAAAACCTTAAAGCGACTTCAAAGTACACTAAGAAGTAATCAAATCCTGATCTGATGACAATGGGACCAAACGGGAAGCGTACCCTTTCAAATAAAAATAAAAAAATCCAAATTGGTTAATAAATGACGGAGTTATGAGGTAACAAACATTAAAAAAATTACATTCGAATTGAGAACCTCCTTCTTTTTTTTGAAGTCGGTTAAAAAAAGAACACACAACCGAATTGAGAACCTCCTTTTTTAAGTCGGTTAAAAATATACACATTTCAGGGAGATAATTCAGATACGCCTCGCGGCGCGGCGCGAGTCACTTGTCTCGAATTCTCTTACTGAAATATTATGTGCACCTTTTTGTGTAGTAAATAAAGTTCTATATTCTATTGATAACTAAGCCTGCCATGTCGTATTGCGTCTCGGTGTGAACTGCCTTCATCTGACCCTTAGTCTTTTGAGTTTTTTTTACCACCACCTCTCTATGGTACGTTGTATTGTGGCCGAAGTCGTACACAAAGCCTAGAAGGAACTGACTCTCAAGTGAAGGTCTCATGAAGCCTATGGTATAATACAAAAGCACCTTTTAACCCCGGGAAAGCGTGTGAAACCGCAGGGGACAGCAGCTTTCATATTCACTCTTTTAGTCATAGAGTTTCCATTCATACCATTGCAAACGGTTCTCTCTAAATCTATATTTAAATAAATAAATAAAAAGGAATATTGGTGAGCACATCAGTTGAATGTTCGTAATACATAGACCAAATAAGAATTTACGGAAGAACAATTAGAAAAATTGCCCAGAAAATAGGCAAACGCGGAAAAAAATAAGCAAAGTTTTAAGTGCTTTACCATGGTATTGTTGATAATTCAACGAAAGAAGAAGAGAGGTAGAGCGTAGCGTTTATTCGCTCAAAGAGCAGGGGCCCAATTCTCACTTCCCTCGAACTAGCCTTCGAATCGAACTTACGGTTCGAGTCCTATTCGACTGCAAAATTTCGAGGGGCGGAGTCAATTCGAACGATCCCGACCAATCAAAGGACTAGTTGAGTGGTTTTCCTTCTAAAAATGCCGGCCTCGAAATTGCCGGAATAACGTAACGTGATTAACACACGGATAAAGTTCGAATTATTCATCATTATTCTTTTTCTTTTATTTTTTAGACTTATTTTATTTTATTTTTTTAGACTTTCGTAGTATTGTCAAGTCGGAATATTAACATTTTATTTACACTATGTCATGGGAGAAGCCACTGGCTCCTGAAACACAGTTTTACTAGTTCGGGAGCCTATGGATTCAAAAATAAGCTGTAATGTTGTATGCCAATAAAGAAATTATTATTATTATTATAATTCGTACTTTTTTCGATCGAGCGATCAATTTCGATTGGCTGAGAATTGGCTCCCAGCTCCACAGAATACCGCAGCCAAATGACTTTATGTTGTGTAAAGTTGTGTTCCTGCGCGTGAGTAAGGTAGCCAGAGCTCATAGGGGAGGGGGGAAAGGTCGGTAACGCGTGAGCGATGCTTCGTGTGTTGCAAGCGTCCATATGGCTGCGGTAACCCGCTTACCGTCAGGTGGGCCGTATACTTGTTTATCGACTTAGTCGTATAAGAAAATTCAACGTCTTTTAGGTCAGCTAGTGGGTAGTTTAATGAAACAACATAGCCGAAGCAGTGCAATGACGCATCATGAATCAGTGACATAAAAAAACAATTATGAATCCTGGTCTTGTGGGCAGAAGATTGACCGCACGGAGGAAAACTTTTGTCTAATGGTAGGGCTGGAAAAATCACATATTCTCTTAGCTTGAACAGCCTGGGTGCTTATTCATAAACGAGTACGGGGTCTAAAATGCCGCTCAAGTCATATTGCTGAAATACATCGTTTCCGCCCCGCAAAATTGATACAGAAATAAATCTATTAACATATGCCTAATACGCTAGCAAATCACAAAATCAGTAAATCTTTCTTAATAATCATAATGATTGAAAACAGATATTTCCCGAACACTATTTATGTATGATTTATCCTCGCTTATGATTAATATCAACAATCAGTTTGTGATACATTATTACCTAATGACTCACCGTATTTAAACGCAATTTACCTCAGTTTATGGGGATCGCTGCTGGTACTGCATTAGTGAACGACCCCGACACGCGATCTTGTGACGTGCGTTCGAGACCGAGCTTCGACCAAAGGGGGATTTTTCCTTTGATGAATAATAATTCATGAATATGATGTCGAGTGGTACCGTGTCGAAGCTAGAATATTGCCAATGTTAATAGCAGGCGGCGTAGACCACTTGACATCAGGTGGAACGTCCGCATGATTGTCAGCTTATTGTCATAAAAAAACCACAAACGAGAGGTACCTACCGTAAAGACATTTCTTAAATAGGGGCCTCTTTTAAATTTATTATTTGTTTTTTTTATTTATTTTTTTGTGGCAATGCTGCCAGTATTCTGGGAACGTTACCCACTGGCACGGATATAGAATAGTTTTTATTTTTAAAGATTACGTTTAGTGTAGAGTAGTGTTTATTATTTACGTTTTGTTTTATTTTTATTTGAAAACATACATTTTGAAGTCGTTTTTATTATTTGTTGTATTTGAAATACACATTCAGTGAAAAATTAATTTTCAACTGTCTACCTATTACGGTTTATGAGATACAGTCCACTAACAGACGGACGGATGAACGGATTGTTGAGGCTTAGAAATATGGTCTCGTTGGCACTGTTTGGCTATGGAACCGTAAAAATCAAATGTCCATAACACAGGCAAAATCAAGATGGTAACAGTTGAAAATCTGTCGCTAGCGTAGCAATCTACCCTGTGAGTTCCGACAGATGCACTTGAGAGCCGGTTCTTTTTAAGCTTTGTGCGCTTACCACCTTTGGCCACATCATAATTGAGATCAAAACAGGGATAGTAAAAAAAAAAACTTGTTTTGCAGAGCATTATGATAAAATGTTTAAATGTGGTTAAATAAACAAAAACGTTTGAATCATAAAACAGTTATATTGCATTCTATGATTTATTTTCTTTATTATTTGTATAGTACATCACCAGACGTCTAAAGTAGTTAATACTTATATCATATATACATATACAGGGTGTTGTTTTGGTCGGTGACAAGCGATCCAGGAGCGTTAGTACAAAATATATATTCCCCAAAAATGGACTTAATTCCATTAAATACTGTAAATATTTTAAGAAATACCTTATTCAATATGAAATAAAATTACCGCAAAGAATGGTTACTAGGCACGTGCACAGACTAGAGCTAGGCGCAAGCCGCCATCGCCTCACCCCTTTACTCCCTCGTACTCCCGTTGAGTATTATGTCTACACTTTAGCTTATTACATGATTTTCAAAATATTTTTTTTTTATTTTTATTATTAAAAAAAATAAAGTATTTTTTTTATATTTTTTTTAGCACCAGTATCATTTGTATTATCGACCCTGAGTCGCTTGTCGCTGACCAAAACAACGACCTGTATATTAAACTCATGTTCTGAATATGCATACAGTAGGGGGTGCCGCGCTCTTATTGTGACATTCAAGTCTGAAACAATAGAATTTAGTTTAATAAAATGACTTGGCCATAACACTGGTGGGCACCGAGTGAAAAAGCGCACCTTCGCCGGAGATCTACCTAATAGTGAGAGAATAGTGTATCTTTTGTCTCTCGCGCCCGCCCGTGGCAACTCGTGTCGTTGAAAACATAATAATGCAAAATAGCGCTAAAATCAACTGTAAAAACTTGACAAGGATAGCCGAGTCAATGGGGATGCTTCATTTTATCGTAGGTAAGTGAAGAATGTCACCGTCATTCTATTTAAGGGGGTATCTATTCTATTCTAAGGGTGGATATCCATCAGAGATGTGTAGCAAGGAATGTTTTTTGCTAAAAAATAGGATCGCTTTATTTTCACGTTATAGCTCTAATGAAGCGATCCTATTTGTTAGAAGTTAAAAAAAAACCGGCCTACACATCTGTGGTGGATACCCAGTCCACCCTAAGGTCCGTATTCTAAAACGTCAATTACAATTGAATTTGGAACCTAGACCTTTTAAATAATGTTTATTTTCGATTCTTCTCCGCATTCCGAGCTGCTTCTAGTGTTTATAATGAAATGAAATGAAATGAAATAATTTATTCATTCAAATAGGCCTTCACAGGCACTTATGAATAGTCAAACTCTAATACTCTAATGCACTAATGCACGGTTCGGAAGGTTGATTTTGCTGAGAAGAGCCGGCAATAAACTCAGCAATTACTCTTTTCAAAAACAAACTTAAATTTATTACATCAGATGTTTCCTGCGAGAGCGAGCGCTACAACCACGCATTTTTATCATTTAAATATTCTTTAATATTGTAGTAAGCCTTCTGTACTAAAGCGGCCTTTATACGTTTCTTAAACTTTAGTGACGGTAAATTTAAAATTTCATTAGGGATCTTATTATAAAATTGTACACTCAGTCCTAAAAATGAACCTTGCACTTTTTGGAGTCTATAAGAAGAGGTCAAAAGTTTATGCTTATTTCTAGTATTAAAAGAGTGCACGTCACTTTTTTTTACAAAAAGATTAATATTCTGATGTACAAATAATATGTTTGCATAAATATACTGCGATGCTACTGTAAGGATACCTATATTTTTAAACTTATCTCTGAGGGAAGCTCGAGAACTCATATTATAAATAGCTCGCACTGCTTTTTTTTGCAAAATAAAAATGGTTTCTATATCAGCAGCTTTACCCCAAAGTAAAATGCCATAGGACATAACACTATGAAAATAACTAAAATAAACTAATCGAGCTGTGTCTACGTCTGTTAGCTGTCTAATTTTTCTAACTGCATAAGCAGCTGAACTGAGCTTTCCCGAAAGACATGCTATTTGGCTGCCCCATTGAAGTTTCGAGTCTAAAGTAATCCCTAAGAATACTGATGATTCAACAAGACCTAAAGGTTCATTATTTATCATTAAATTACAGCCTACTTTTTTAACATTTGGAAGCGCAAATTTAATACATTTAGTTTTCTTTGCATTTAAAACTAGATTATTTACAGTAAACCAATTTAATACCCGAGATAATGCATCGTTTACATCGTCAAAATTAGATTTCAGTCTATCAACACTAAAAATCAGTGAGGTATCGTCAGCAAACAGTACAATTCCACAGGTATTTTTGACATAAAAAGGAAGATCATTAATATAAATTAAAAATAGAAAAGGGCCTAAAATAGAGCCCTGCGGCACCCCCATATGCACAGGAGAACCAGATGATTTAATACGATTGACATCAACACTTTGAATTCTTTCCCCGAGATACGACTTCATCAAATCAAGTGCTGCACCCCTAACCCCATAATAATTTAGTTTACGTATGAGTGTCTGGTGATCAACACAATCAAAGGCTTTAGATAGATCACAGAAGACTCCAATAACATTCTGTGAGTTCTCCCAAGCGTTAAAAATATTTCTTAAAAGTGCTACCCCGGCATCAACAGTTGAACGACCCTTTGTAAACCCATACTGCTCACTATGTAATAGTTTATTCAAATTAAAGTGAGCGATTAATTGCGTTAAAATAATCTTTTCAAATACTTTACTCAAAGCTGGCAAAATGGAAACTGGCCTATAATTAGTAGGATCACTGGGATCTCCCGCCTTGAACAAAGGTATAACTTTGCTATATTTCATTAAATCTGGAAATTGGCCAAAATCTACGCATTTATTAAATACTAAAGCTAGATGGGGAGCAATGTCATCAATGATACCCTGCAAAACAGTCACGGATATATCCCATAAGTCCCCGGTGCGTTTAAGTTTCAGGGTTTTAAATGTTTTGACTATGTCGTAAGGTGTAATGTGCCTAAACTTAAATAATTCACAGCACTCAGACACATTGGATTTTAATAACAATTCAGCATCTATCGGTGACGAATTCAAAGAGCTAGTTGTATCTACCGGTATATTAGTAAAAAATAAATTAAAAGCATGTGCGATTTGACTATCGTCAGATATAATGTTATTATTAATATTTAACTCAATACGCTTATTACTGTTCTGGTATTTTCCCCTTTCAGAGTTGATAATGTTCCAAGTAGTTTTGACTTTATTGTTTGACTGACTAATTTTATTTTTTAAATATATGGACTTAGCAGAAGCACAGGCTTTCTTAAAAATTTTGGAATACTTTTTAACATACTCAAGAAAATCGATATTTTGATTGAATCTTTTCATGCCATACAGCTCATACAACTTAGCTCTACTTCTGTAAATACCCGATGTTGCCCAGTCGTTAAACTTAATTTTATTATTTACACTAAAGGTCCTAGGTTTAAATGCCTTATCAAATTCTGTATTTATAAATTTAAAGAGATCACTATAAAGACCATCCGGTTCGTCCTGTGCCATGTCAACAGAGGCAATATTGTTTCTAACACTTTCTTTAAAACGGACCATACGATTAAATGTTATGGGCCTAGAAGTTATCTTATGCGGTTTAACATTTGTTTCATTAAAAAGTACTACTTAGAGGATACTAGACGACAGGTAGTCTTAAGCTGTGCTAAGATGCCTTATCTTGGGTTTCAGGATCACCTTTCACCTACCTACCAACCTACTTGTCTTAAAGAAGAGAACAGGAGCGAATGGCTGCCAGCGGCCAGCCAGCTGAGAACGTTCTCGGAGCCACTGCAGAAGGCTTCCACGTCCACCTGGAAGTTCTAACTGAGCATCTTCGTCAGGCCAGTGCTCCCTATCCTCTATGTCAACCCCAACTTGTAGGCGGAAACAAGATTAATGTGAATTAATTTCAATAGTGGTTTCATTGACCCACACTTACATAACTTCTGTGGCACACAACCTATTTTGATACTTGAGTTTCGCTTCTCGTTCTAAAATACAGGCCTTTAATCTGTGGCCGTAAATGTTGAGTTTATTAGATACTTACTCGCAAATGTTTTTGTAAAACCTTCCGTCCTGTCCACACACCATGCTCTGTCCTCTTCCCCCGCACTGCTCCTCGCAATTTTTTGTCGCATTAGCCAACATGACCAATAAGCCCAATAAAACTGCTAGTAACATGGTAGATGTTAAACCTGAAATATTTTATATAATGCATCCCATACGATCATCTGATCCTAAACTAAGCTTGTACAATGGAAACCAGCGGGGTGATTATGTTGCAATGAGTTTCAATCATTTTTGAATTCAAACCGGTTCAATTTAGAGGTTTTCCGATGATTTTTTTACATTCTGCAGGGCTATTTTAAAACGCTCGGATTCGATATCGGAAACGGATTCAAAAACTACCGAGGCGATATTCCGCAATACCTTTTTTAATTTCCGAATTCGAATATTTTTGATGTTTCTTTACGGCAATATCAATTCGATTCATCAAAAAGTTTTCGGAAATAAAAATAGCAATTGCTGAATTTCGCCTCGGAATTTTTTGAATCCGTTTCCGATATCGATTCCGAAGTTTTAAAATAGCCCTGCTGGTAACTGGAAATGCAAACAGGGCTTCATTGGAAATGGAACCATTTACAGTTTTGTAATATTTCTATCGATTAAGAGGTTGTTTCAATCAGAAAATGATTGCATCAAAGTTACGTAATCCACGTACAGATAACTGATACCTATTTATATTATTTTGACGCATTAAGGTTATTTTTCTGTACCATTCTTAAACATCAAAAGGTATTTCCACGTTGTGGTATATAGAGCTCGCGGGGTGGAACATTAATAGGAGATACATATTATCCTGTCTAGAACTACTTATCTTCAGGACAGGTTCCTCCCCGTGTTAGTAATAATATATTTCAAGAACTTAATATTCGTGTCACTGTCCAATTAGCATATGTTGCATGTTTATCCTTACTTCTATAGACCCTACTATTGTAGTATTTAATGACACATAATTTTAAGGCCTGATACTTCACTTCACGACAGAGGATTTGCTATGAGCTAAGCTTTCAGTGAAGGACAAACAAAATGATAATTTTAAAAGGTCAAAGAGCAGATCTACTGGAGGAATTCTTCCACCTTACAGAATACCGTAGGCAAATACCAATGTTGTGGTCCTACGCGTGAGTACGGTCACCTATGGCTACGACAACCGCTTACCACCAGGCGGGCCTTATGCTTGTTTGCTGGCTCAGGCGTATAACACGGTGGTAAGGAATTTTGGTGTACCCGCCTGCCTACTAAATTGAAAATCCATCACCACGCATGCATCACTTATTGATCCAAAACTTAGCTGTATCAATTCATCGCCTCCAAAAACCTCCATATAGCAATTTTTTTTTACTGTTTATAGGCCTGTGTTTGACAGCAAACTCACCATGGTAAGTGATGATGCGGCCGAAGGTGGTAAGCACACAAAGCCTAGAAGGAGTTGGCTCTCAAGTGCAGCTGTCGGAACACACCGAAAGGTGCTTGGCGACAGATTTTCAACTTGATTCAACTTGAACTTAAGTTAGGTACGACAAAGTACCCTACCACCGTGCTATGGTTTCCTCACGATGTTTTTCCTTCACCGAAAGCTCAAGCTCATCGTAGGATTCGAACCCGGGACCTTCATCTCGGTATCCGACGTCACTACCACTGAGCTATCATCGCCTACATACAAAATATATACAAATATTACTGTCTAATAGTACAGGGTAACTAAATGTACTCACTGTTAAACCGTCCCATATTTTCTTGATTACCGCAGCTTGTCAGGACGCGAACAACAGTACGAGCAGGTCTCACATCCGATATAAATGCCAGTGTTATCAAATCGAACCAGTTTATGGGCGCGTCGGATAATCACCCGAGTTGTTATTTGCGTACTCACTCGTTACTACAGGCTGCTTTATTGACTAGTACTTATAAAGTCGGTTAAGTGCATGTAAGACCATGCATGCATGCATAAAGGGTTCCGTAGGAGGCGGGGATACAAGGGGAAGCTTCCTCAGAAAAAAAAACAGCAAATCTACTCTATACTAAGCTGACTTGTCCATCAAGTTCTACAATGCTGACCGCGCTGTTGGCCTGGAGCTGTTCTTTCGGCCATCATCAGCGCCGCTACCAACGAAGTCATGACAGACCAATAGGGATGTTGCCTGGGTAAAAATATAATAATTCTAATTAGTCCGTCAGTTAGATTATAAAAAATATTGGACAAGAATTTTTTGCTTTACCAAATCATTAACAATTGACGAAGATAAAGCGCGACTAAGTTCGGGAGTGGGGGCTCGTGACGTCACTTGTTACTAAAAGTGTACCACACCGTGACGTCACGCGGAACTTCAACACACGATATCTTCGTATTTTTTTGTTTAATTGACAAAAGAAAAAATACGTGTCTAATATTTTTTGATAATGTAAATGACGGACTAATTAGTTTTTTTCAGGAAAGTAGCCTATTGTATTAGAGTACGGTCTGTGAGCACGGGTACAGTCTAAATGCATTGAAATGAAGTGCGCGTACATAGTTTGAACGACTAAAAACCATATAATTAACGCCAATTTCTTGTTTTAAACCGATTCTTTTTACCGAGGACGAATGACAAGGAATCCATATCGACATTTTGTCCGTAGATCAAACAGTGTACGATATATCTGTGAATGCATCTATATGGAAACTACTCACACTTCGCACAAGGTAACGTTGTTAACTCTATCACTCTATAATACCTATTCTAACTCTATGATAGCGATACAATATACATTAAAGGTACTTACACATTTTAGTGAATTAATTCGAATACGCCTCGCGGCGGCGCGCGGCGGCGCGGCGGCGCGGGCGTCTCGCTGAGTCTCTAGACTCACGAGCTACGTGTCACCAATTTTCGAAGTCATTATTGTTATAGAGTAAGAGCCCACGAAGATCTGACCTTCGTCATTTTATAAAACCTGGAAGCTTCTCTGTGTATGTCCCTAATAGAGGTAAAAACGATCCCCGAATATGAAGTTTGGATCGCGGTGGCTTTGGAAGTTATCAGGTAACAAAGGTGTCAAAAATTGCACCTCAAATTCGTTAAAGTATAAAGGTCAGTTTTTATATATTTTGTTTGGACTAATATTAGAAATCACGTCGTCCATTGTCAGACACTTTGAACGGTGGAAACTCCCTGTCAGACACCTTAAAGTATTAAAAAATATTATTCAACTTTCGTCATTTTATAAAAGCTGAAACTTATATATGTTACTTGACGAACTATCAAAAGATGATTTCTCAGTTGTCAGACACTTTCGATGGTGGGTTTGCCGTGTCAGACACATTAAAGGTCTATCGTAGGTGCGAGCGCGACGTATATTCAATGTGATTTATTTTACAAACGAAAAGAGATATACCCATAGTTATTTTGGAGAGTTTGTAGATTAAATCATGAAATTAATAAATCATGCAAAAAAGTCTACATCAATGACCCAGTTTTAAAGTTACAGATCAAAAATCTAAAAAGCACTATTTTTTTAAACATTTTTTTATATAATATCGTCATTTTTATTAGATTTTTGTTCCATATTTTTATTTTATTTCTACTTACCAATCAGATAAACTTACTAGCTTTCAAATGATACTACTCTTAATAAAATACACCGATTACTTAAAAAGAAACAAAGACAAAACTAAAAGATGAGCATTTCATTAAAAAATAAATTAAAGCGCCGTACGTACTTTTAAGGTACTATTAGTATTTATTTACTTGGAGTGTAATGAATTAACGTTAATTCTCCCATAACAAATAATTTATCGTAAACGCAAACGCGATAGGTAGTTTACTCACGTTAATTCTTTACACTCGGGGTACCTACTGAACCATATTTTCATTTACCACCATACCATATTTTCAAGGGTGTCAGTTTTTATACATTTTATTTGGAATAATAATAGAAATCACATCATCCATTGTCAGACACTTTGAACGGTGGAAACCCCCTGTCAGACACCCTTAAAGTATTAAAAAATACTAGCTGTCCCCCGCGGTTTCACTCGCGTTCCCGGGATAAAAAGTAGCATATGTCCTTCTCCATACCATAGGCTATCTGTATGCCAAATTTCATGATGATCCGTTGAGTAGTTGAGGCGTGAAGGCGTAACAAACAAACAAACAAACTCACTTTCGCATTTATAACATTATAGTAAGGATTATTCATATTCGTCATTTTATATAAGCTGAAATTTATATATGTTACTTGACAAACTATCAAAAGATGATTTCTCAGTTGTCAGACACTTTCCATGGTGGGTTTGCCGTGTCAGACACATGAAAGGTCTACCGTAGGTGCGAGCGCGAGGTATATTCAATGTGTTTTTTTTTACTAACGAAAAGACATAGACCATAGTTATTTTGGAGAGTTTGTAGATTAAATCATGAAATTTAATAAATCATGCAAAAAATTCTACATCAATGACCCAGTTTTAGAGTTACAGATCAAAAATCTAAAATTACACAATTATTTTGTTTTTTTTTATAATTGTCGTTATTTTTATTAAGTTTTTGTTTCATATTTTTATTTAATTTCATCTTATCAACTAGATAAACTTTCTAGCTTTCAAATGACACTACTTTGAACAAAATATACCGATTACGTAAAAAGAAACAAGGAAAAAAACGAATAGATGAGCATTATTATTTAAATCTTTAAGGGTGTCTGACGGGGGTTTCCACCGTTCAAAGTGTCTGACAATGGCCGACGTGATTTCTAATATTATTCCAAATAAAATATATAAAAAATGACACCCTTGAAAATATGGTATGGTGGTAAATGAAAATATGCTTCAGTAGGTACCCCGAGTGTAAAGAATTAACGTGAGTAAACTACCTATCGCGTTTGCTTTTACAATAAATTAGTACTTATGGGAGAATTAACGTTAATTCATTACACTCCAAGTAAATAAATACTAATAGTAGCTTAATACTGCGTACGGCGCTTTAATTTATTTTTTAATGAAATGCTCATCTTTTAGTTTTGTCTTTGTTTCTTTTGAAGTAATCGGTGTATTTTGTTAAAAGTAGTGTCATTTGAAAGGTAGAAAGTTTATCTAATTGATACGTAGAAATAAAATAAAAATATGGAACAAAAATCTAATAAAAATAACGATATTATATAAAAAAATGTTCAAAAAAATAGTGTTTTTTTAGATTTATGATCTGTAACTCTAAAACTGGGTCATTGATGTAGACTTTTTTGCATGATTTATTAATTTCATGATTTAATCTACACACTCTCCAAAATAACTATGGGTCTATCTCTTTTCGTTTGTAAAATAAATCACATTGAATATACCTCGCGCTCGCACCTACGGTAGACCTTTAATGTGTCTGATACGGCAAAGCCACCATCGAAAGTGTCTGACAACTGAGAAATCATAGTTTGATAGTTCGTCAAGTAACATATATAAATTTCAGCTTTTATAAAATGACGAAAGTTGAATAATATTTTTTAATACTTTAGGGTGTCTGACAGAGGGTTTCCACCATTCAAAGTGTCTGACAATGGACGACGTGATTTCTAATATTAGTCCAAATAAAATATATAAAAACTGACCGTTATACTTTAACGAATTTGAGGTGCAATTTTTGACACCTTTGCTACCTGATAACTTCCAAAGCCACCGCGATCCAAACTTCATATTTGGGGATTGTTTTTACCTCTATTAGGGACATACACAGAGAAACTTTCAGGTTTTATAAAATGACGAAGGTCAGATCGTCGTGGGCTCTTGGGCTATTACTAGTAGTCCAAAGAGGTCGAAATTAAGAAAAAAAATAAGTTAGAAAATTCTCCTTCTGCATATAAACTTTGCCAAATCTCACACTCCTCCGAGCGCCTTTTTTATGTTTAATGCTTGCTTTTTGGCCTTCGACTGACCTCATGAGGAGTTATGACAAGGCCGAGGATGTAGCACGCTTACCCAGAAAACGCCTATTCACTCTGGCCCTACAATGAATACAAAATAAAATGAAAATGAGTCCGTAGATTTTTCTTCACGTACCTATATCATTGAGCTATTATTACTACGTATAGAGAAGCTACCATAAGCAAAGATTATGTCCCATTTTTTTAGAGTCAACTAAAGTTCTCTTTAGCGCTGAAACAATAATTAGGCCTTACGCGTTTCGTTCATCGTTCTACGACAACAAGTATGGCCGGATGGCCAAACTTTAATGGAACATAGTTGTGATGTGTGGCGTCTTCTCTATACGTAGTAATAATAGCTCAATGACCTATATTGATTCTGTAGCATGTCATTATATCCTGTTTTGTTCTGAAGACGTCAACTGTAGGTAGTGTACTTAGCAACTGTACTTGAGAGAGTAGTGGTGTGTTCGTTCACTACTCAAGGCGACCACCAGCCTTTTAACCTGATAAAACGCCAGGCTTAATGTTAATAGCAATCGCGCAGTGGCTGGCCTAGAATTCGATGGAAAGCAACATTACCGCCAGTTTTTATTATAACTAATATTATGTTAGTTTGTTTGTAATGGATAAACTCAAAAACTACTTAGCCGATTTAAAAAATCTTTCACCTATAGGATGCTATATTATCAGGGAGAAACATGTACACTTATTTATTAAAAAACTTTTTAACAAAAAATTAAACCACCGAAAAAACTGAAAAGTAAAAATAATTTTGAATAGGTATAACTTGAATTTTATAAGGTTTTGCAGTCGGGCATAAACAAATGACCTACGTAGGTATGTATTTTTTTTGTAATATTTGTCAAAATGACCTACGTAGGTATGTATTTTTTTGTAATATTTGTTTATCCCCGACTGCAATACCTTATAAAATTCAAGTTATATTCAAAATTATTTTTTGCTTTTCAGTTTTTTCGGTGGTTAAATTTTTTGTTATTTTTTTTTTATTTTATAATTTTTTGTGGCTATAATCTACTATATTAATTACTACATGCTTAATGTTTTTGATTTCTTTTGTTGTAATACACAACTCAGCATTAAAATGTGTGAGTGAACAATAAATCACCCCTATTTTCCCACCCTTAGGGTAGGTTTTCTGTATCCAAATTTATATGGGACCAACGTCGAGGTATACCCTGTCCAATAAAAAAGAATTATCAAAATAACAGAGACTTTTTTAGTCAATATCGTGTCGATATGATGGCTAAAATGATATCAGAAAGATTAAATTACATATCTTGAAATCAACTACGACTGAGGGCTGATGACTTTATCCACCTCAGACAAAGAAGCGGCATTTTGTTAGATATTGAATGAATCTGTACATGTATCAGCAGCTTTATTTTACAAGTTGTTATCTGTGGCAACACTGATCTTGTGTAGCGCGTAAGAGTAATGTGTGTACCAAGTTTCCTTCTAAAATAAACCTGAAGGAAACTGAATTAAAGAACAAAGATGCTAAAGCAACCTTAAAATTCAGGCGTTGCCAGATAATAAACACTTGGAATTCGTGCAAAATGCAAGTACAGCTTATCAAATGATAGAAAATGTAATACGCATATTTTAAAGAAAATGTACATTATCTTGCCTATAGCTACGGAGACAGCTAATGAGTCTTAAATGTAGGAAGCAAGACAGCGTTGAAGAACATTTCAGTTTTGATAAAATCATTAGTGATTTAGAAGCTAACGGTATAAAAGTAAATTAAAAAGATAAGGTTTGTCACCTTTTAATGAGTATGAAAGATGCATACCAATAGTTATATAACTTGAGGCTGCAAACATAGATCTCACAATAGATTTTGTGAATTATAAATTGTTAGACGCTGAACTAAATGAAAGCAAAAATAAACAATCGCCTACTGCGTCAAGTGAATATGTATTTAAAAGTAGCTCATTCAAATGCTACAACTGCGATGAGCCTTATCATTTTGCCCGAGACTGTCCTCAGAACACACAAAATCCTGTATACTAAAGAGGTCAAAGCAATCAGAGAGTAAGAGGAAACCCAAGAGGTAGAGGATGCAACAGAGGAGCAAGTTATCAAAATCAAATGAAAATCTAAAAGTAATTTGTTCAGTTTAGGCCCTATTAAGGTACTTATGAACGTTAAGTTGTACATACAGTTGAATTTACCACCGGTTCGGAATACACTTAAACTGAGAAGACTTCGGCAAGAAACTCAGCAAGGCTTTTTTTGTGGAAGATCTTTTCATATTACAGCTTTTCTTCCAAATACTATAAAAGAATACCTAGTGCGAACATTGTAGAAGAACAGGATGAAAATGAAATGATAACATTTTATGCTGCACACATAATACACACTATAAGAATGGAATAGAATTTATAATTGATTCAAGAGCATCATTTCATATGATAAATGAAAAGTACGAAAAGTATACGACAGAACTACAAGTAGCAAATGGATGCATGATATCAGCAAGAAAGAAAGGAACATTAATTGGATTATCAAAATAAGGTAAATAAATCACAATAGAAGAGTGACTTATAATGAAACAACTAACACACAATCTCGGTATATCGGTGTCGAAGTTAAATGATATAACTTTGAGAGTGACATTTGATAAACATATTACACAAATAAGCAATAAAAAGATTCTTGTAGAATGGACATAATAATGTAATCTCTACACTATAAAACTGAACATAAATCACAGAGATGGTCTATTAACAAATAAGAAGGATACCAATTTATGGCATGGAAGAATGGGACATCTCAATTATGATGGCATGAAAATTCTTGGATAACAAATATCTGATGACCGTTCCTCAGTCTGTATGGAAGCTCGCTTTCACTCCCACAACCATGCCAAGGACAAAGCAAATTGGAGATTCAATATATTGTGACATATAAGAGGTCTAGTCTCACCTTATACAAGATGTAATGAAAGATACTATTTAAGAGTGCGTACAAAGCCAGAAAAATATGGCAATGTCAGATGAAACAAACTTATGTCTAATCTTCGCGTGGCATGAGACGGAGATAGCGTGTTTCACGGGACAAAAATGAACTAAGCTACGCTTCTTATCTAAATAACTCGTAAAGTATAGAATATTTTAAAAAATCGTTAGTAGCAGCCCTAGGTCATATGTTAGTGATATTATTTATCGAATTTTTGTCTTAATTAGATACACCATGAGCGAATAAAAACGAAAATTTATTATTATTAGAGGTATCTTTGTGATTTTTTTCTATCGAGGAATTTTCATTCCATTATGTTTTTGTTCAGATAGAACCCTCGCGTATATAATGAAAATACCCATATAAAAATATTTTTTCATTTAAATGCTATTTACTTTTTTATACTACTTAGTCGGTAAACAAGCATACGGCCCGCCTGATGGTCAGCGGTTACCGTAGCCATATGGACGCTTGCAACACACGAAGCATCGCTGACGCGTTACCGACCTTTCCCCCTTCCCCAATGAGCTCTGATTACTTAATATGATTATATGAATTATATGATTTACTTGGGTAAATTTCAATTCTAAGATATTTTTTCCCTGCGGCCGTAGTTTTTGTAGTGGATTCAGATTTAATACGATTATTTAGTACTGTGTGTATATTTATTTTATTTGAATTGACTCTATTTCTCATGATAAATAGATTAATAAAAAAAAAGGATTAGTTCTTCACGAATTCTTGCAATAATAACCCAGATTATTTCTGCTATATTTGTGGTAAATTTCAAGAAAAACAACGCAGAAATATAACTGACTTTTTAAAAGAAGCCTACCATGCATATTTCGGGAAAAAACTGGGACAGCAGGATTAATATTGGGTGCCACACAAAGTTTGTAAAACTTGCGTGGAATCACTTCATCATTGGAGCCAAGGAGGACGGAAAGGGCTTCCATTTGGAGGGAACGAACCAAAAAACCACTTTGATGATTGCTACTTTTGTGCCGTAAAAATAAAAGGCTGAACCGATAAAAAAAGCGCTCATGGATTTATACAAACATAACATCGGCTAAACCACCAACGCTGCATAGTGAACATTTACCTGTACCTGTATTTTGTGCTTCATCTAATATTGATATATTAGATACAGACAGCAAATGTGCCAGCGAAAGTGAATTTGAAGAAGGTAGCCCCCACGCTTCAGGGTTTCTCTCAAGGTGAGCTATATAATTTAATTCGGGATTTGAATTTGTTGAAGAAATCAGTCGAGCTTCTTGCATCAAGACTTAAGGAAAAACACTGTCTTCAACGTGACGTATCAATAACATCATGCAAAAACAGTATGCGAATGAATGGATGGAACATTAGCTGATAGAGTAAGAGCTACCACTCGAGGCGACCACGCTACAGATTGATTGACAGATTCGTTGTTGATAGTTTTACGTTTCACTTTTAACCGAACTTTGCTTGAGTGTAAAGAATTAACGTTAATAAACGATTTGAGTTTACATTACATTAGTATGGGAGAAATTAGTACCATGAGTAATCCGCTAGAGGTGCTGTGCCGATTCCTATAGAGAAATTTCGTAAACGCAAACGCGATAGCATTTGCTATCGTCAATTCTTTACACACGGGGTACGGAGTTAAAAGACCAACCTTTATACAAAGTATTACAAGTAATACAAAACGTTTTTGCCAAAAAGAAAATAAAAAGTAAAGTGATGATAATGTTTATAGTTTCTTTTTTAATATCGATTTATATCGAACACCCCTAATTTATTTCTCGTAATGTTAGGTTACCTACGAATGTCTTCATGGCGTCTCCGGAATCTTCTCGTGTTAGTGAACTTAGTGATATGGAATGCACCGCTGGGTGCTCTAATGACGCCTCTGCAGTTGCTGGAGCGGAGCATCAGCCTCCCGTTCGTGAAATGATGGAACCTATTGCTGGGTGCTCTTCTGCAGCAAGTGTTGTTGCTGTAGAAGAGCATCAACCTCCCGTTCATGACATCGTGGAACCTTTGTTGGGTGTTCTATCTGATCCAGAGGCAGAGCAGGAACAGCAACCGTAGACAGGGTCATCTGGTAGACGGATACCTACATGCATACACCGACGAAATACGTACTCATTGGAATGTAAGTAAAATATTTGCTACTTTTGATACGAAAAAGGATGCTTTAAGGTTTGCAGAGGAGAGGGAATTAATCCCAACTACCAAGTTATGTCCACTTTATAGAGTAGCTAGAAAAGTGTCCAGTGAACTTGAGGAAGGTAATTGACAGTTACCTCCAAAACCGTAGAGTCCGAGTGAGATACGCCGGAGAAGAATAGGCCGTGGAAACAACGAAGGGGTGTGTCCAAGGATCCATCAGGGGCCCGACAGCTGGCATCGAACCAACACTAATGTACGTCGCGAGTGCATGGGCGCCTGCGACAAAAAAAATTGGTGTACAGAACCAATTAAATGCGGTACAGCGTTGCTTCGCGCAGAAGATTGTAAAGTCATACAGAACGGTATCATTCAACTCGGCACTACAACTCGCAGGGTTGCTTCCTTTGGACATCAGAGTTCGGGAAGCAGCCTTGCTTTTTGAAATAAAGAAAGGTCATTCCCAGCAAGTAGTAGGAGACCGAGACATAGAAAAACCGGTGCCCTATGGAGTCATGCCGCATCCCACGGAACAGGCAAGTTTGGATTTCACATGCCTGGCAGACGAAGCAGCACTAGAAAAGCATTATAATAACGGCCTTAACATATTCACTGACTGCAGCAAAATTTAGGGGAAAGTTGGTGCCGCACTCTCCATATGAGACGGCAGAAAGGAATTTAGAAGCTATGGGTGTCCAGTGGACAGTGGACATCCGGACAACTAGGATTTATTCGATTCCGAAAAAGAAAGAGCCGGTACAAAACTTACAGCCGCAGCCTAGGTACGTAGTTCAAACAAGCTCGTTTGCCGTTGCCAACCATTTTCGTGATGATGTAAATTTTTTATAATAATTATACTAATGAGGCAGCGAGAAAGGAGACTGACAGTAAAAACAGCGAAACATTCTTATCCGCCAGAACGGTTGGCGACTGGTATAGCTACTGCAAAGAGACGATCGTGCTATACGAACTCGAACATCAGTAGGAGAATATTGGTGATCCTGGCAAGATCGTTCAAGTTGAAGAGTCCAAGTTTGGACGCAGGAAGTATCATAGAGGTCGTCACATCGAAGGTCATTGGGTCATTGCCATAATCGAAGACGGTAGCGATCACGGAAAAGAGAATACACTGGAAGGGCGATGTGTTAGAATTTGTATCGGAACCGGTTGTCGCCAAACTGCGACAAACTCACACAAATAAATGTTGAATCATATATTGCACTACAAATAAACAATTTTTTTGATTGGTCGTTTTTATTTTACTCAAAATTAGCTTTAATCACACAGGTCATACATATGAAAATATACCTTTTTACGTTAAGATAATATTTATTTTTCAAAAGTGTACACAGTATTTACGTCGTTTTGTAATCTACAAACGAGCTAGATTCAATCGACGAAAAAGTGCCGCTACTCGGCCATAGATGGCGTTATTTTTATGGAACGCAATTGTGAACTTAAATGCATTAAACATAATGTTGATAATTGCGTAATAGCTGGTCGAGTAGCGCTATTCGCTTAGCGCAGCGAAAATAGTCGATAAAATATCAATAAAAGTATCGGTATTTTAATTTCATCGATATTAAATTTTAGAAATTCTGTGAGAAAATTCACTTTCGATAAGAGTAAAAGTGCTAAGAATACTGAATTGTAAAAAAACGTTTAATACGATGAAGTAAATTAAATTAAAGTTATTGTTACACGGTTTAATGCCCATGAAATAAAATGAATTTGTTTCGTAACTGCCGTTTTGAAAGCTTTATTTTTAATTTTAACAGATGTATGCGGACTTTGATATAACTTTCAACTATTGCCTTAATCAAATCAATGATAAATAGATGCATTTTATCGATATTAATCGAACAACACTATCGATGCACGTGTTTTGGGGTCACGACGAATGTGAAAGAAACGCAATACATTACGTGCGGAGTTGCGCTCGCTACCTTGCGTACAAATAAAGTGAGTACATAGCCTGCAATGTATAATTTTGCAATAGTATCAGAGTTTATCGTTAACATCTAAAATTATCATAATCTTGAATACATTTTTATAAATATTACAATTAAATAAAGGTTTGTAGACTCATCGATGAAAGGAAATCCGTCCTTGAGTTACGTTCGACTTCGTCACTTCGTTTCCTAGAGGAAATAATAGCGCATCATGGTATAATTAATATTTTTCGCGGAGCTACGCACCTCTGCTAAGTATGGCGGATACTACGAAGCGTTGACGCGTGTTTTGGTTGATATATGATCGTCTGATCTAATATATGGCGCGCGGGCTCCGCTAGCATAGCGTCTCTATTTATATTTCTTTTCTCTGTGGTAGCGATGGCCTACAAGTGGATGTGTGTCCCGACAATGAGTGTTGGCGGAAGTGTAATACCCGAACACCCCTAATTCATTCCTCGTAATGTTAGGTATTTACCTACAAATATCTTCATGGCGTCTACGGAATCGTCTCGTGTTAGTGAACTTAGTGATATGGAATGCACCGCTGGGTGCTCTAATGACGCCTCTGCAGTTGCTGGAGAGGAGCATCAGCCTCCCGTTCGTGAAATGATGGAACCGATTGCTGGGTGCTCTTCTGCAGCAAGTGTTGTTGCTGTAGAAGAGCATCAACCTCCCGTTCATGAGATCGTGGAACCTTTGTTGGGTGTTCTATCTAATCCAGAGGCAGAGCAGGAACAGCAACCGTCGGCAGGGTAATCTGGTAGACGGATACCTGCATACATCGGCGAAATACGTACGTATTGGAATCTATGAAAAATATTTACTACTTTTGGTACGAAAGAGGACTGCATACGGTTTGCAAAGGAGAGGGAATTAATAGCAACTACCAAGTTATGTTCAGTTCATAGAATTGCTATGGGTGTCCAGTGGACATCCGGACAACTAGGATATATTCGATGCCGAAAAAGAAAGTGCCGGAACAAAACATACAGTCGCTACCTATGTCGAGCTGATGTACATTTTTACTAATTATACTAATGAGGCAGCGAGAAAGGAGACTGCCAGTAAAAACAGTGAAACATTCTTATCCGGCAGAACTGTTGGCGACTGGTATAGCTACTGCAGAGAGACGATCGTGCTATACGAACTCGAACATCAGGAGGAGAAGGAGAAGATTGGTGATCCTGGCAAGATCGTTCAAGTTGACGAGTCTAATTTGGACGCCGGAAGTATCATAGAGATCGTCACATCGAAGGCCATTGGGTTATTGGCATGATCGAAGACGGTAGCGATGACCTACGAGTGGATGTGTGTCCCGACAATGAGTGTTCAGCGGAAGTGTTGGTGCCACTTATCAAAAAAACATGTGCGGGATGGTTCCATAATTCATACAGATTTCTGGAAGACCTATGATTGCCTTTCCGCTCATGGCTACGTACACGTAATTGTAATGCGTATTGAAAGTATTGTATATTATTTGATATTATTTTTTATTGTATTGTGTAGTTTTAATATTGTACATCTGTACCAATAGTCCATAATAAAGTACTTTGACTTTTGAACAATTTGGCTTACACTCCAGACAGCGTCGGGCCTTATCAATGGTGTCGGTTACCTGGCTCATTATCTTTTTGGAGTATTAAATAAACATTTCGCAAAACAATAAACTAATCAGAATCACACAGCAAAATTATGGAAAAATCAAACTTTTATCGAGTCAGAATATAACGTAGGTACTAAACTGAGACATAATTTAAAAACAACACAAAACTATAAACAAAAAAATCATAAAAAATTGGGTCAAATGGCAAATGGAATACAAATGGCGTACACAGTCAGATATTAAAATCTCTAACAGCGAGCACCCTACTGGCCTGAGAGGCCTACACTACATGAGAGTCTGATATATCAACTGTTAAGGATACAGGTAAGAATGACTGACAAATATTTTATATTCGAAATAACTCTCCACTCTTAAGCAGTGATTGATATAAATTGTACCGAATTTTACCTATTCCTAAACGAATTGGTGAAAATATGTCTATCATAACACCAGTCTGTGAATCTTAAATAAGACGCCTGTTTATCAGTGAACACAGAAGAACTATCAACATGTATGACACAGGAAGATGCTTACATGTGTCTATTAAAGAAGCCGATTTACCACTTGAAGTGATAATAATTATTGCATTTTAAATCACGAACCCAAAAAAATGCAAACTAGAACAGAACATATTTGAACGAATCTTCAGATTATCTATTATATTGCTGTTACAACTATTCTGATAAAATAATATGCGAAGAGCATGTCACAGTCGAAAAACTCAGTAATCTTGTACAATGCTGCATGATAAAAGGCCAAGATTTCATAAAGGTATATTTATTTTATTATGTTTCAGCGTGTGATGAGTGAAAACGAGCATTATTTCGACGCTCGGTAATGATTACCCAAGAATACATAATAATAAATATGATATTCTAAAAACAAAACATTTGATATTATGCTTGTTTTAATCGGTAATCGAGACCATGAGCAGCGAGAAATATATGTAATTCGTTCACATCAAATTTATTCACATTACGAAAATAGTTGTCATTAATATAAAGTGCACTAAAATTCTTTCCGATGAACGCCAAGTCCTTTCCTCCTTCACCCTCACTTAATTCATGATAATGTCTGATAAAGAGACATTCGGGAGCCTGGCCCATCGATATTTAATTCCCCTGCTAGAATTCTGACCATAAAGATGACCTGACCTGATCTGATCTAATTCTGACTTGGTTACTGTGTCGGTTCTGTCCATACGTCAAGACGAAGATCCATAAAGAAATTTAGAAGAAACGATAACGAAGATCGAGTATTCAGTAAGAGATCTGAATTACCGAAAAAAACAAAATACATCAATGGCATCTGTCTCTTCTGATGAAAATATATTCAAAAACCATAATATTAGAGAGAATTCTGTTTAAAACCTTCACAAAAACTTTTTTCAGGCAAATTGCAAATCCATTACTGTAATCATTTAGCTATTTACTGTAATACTGTATAAAACACTGGTCAGAAAGGAACCTCTTAAAATAGATAAGCTAGTCAGGAACGCGTTGGCTAACTCGCAATACAAATAAGTGCTATTAATAAAATTGTAGACCAATGGGATGCTTTGGAGTTTCACTTTAGACTGGCTAGAGATAAAGAACTGCACAGCAGGACAATTGCATCTCATGCTGCAATCAAAATCCAATAAATCCAGCGAGAAGCTGGCTAAAGAAATTAGAGTTCCTGTGATAGGTCGGAGATAGTTAAAATGTGCAGGCTGTAACAACGGACAACGCGACGAAAGCACGGGGACCAATAACATTAATTGTTTGAAGGTAAATGACTGGCTTTGTTCATACTCTTAATTTGAGTCCTTAAAATAATGCTTGGTTAGAATGAGTCCATATACGGAAAACATTATTTTATTGTCCCAAACATTACATAATCATTCAATTACACAAGTTGAATATACATTATTAAACATTCCGCAAAACATTAAATTTGCGGATCCCACATTTTACACTCCCTCTCAAGTAGATATGCTTCTTGGAGCGGACATATTCTGGACAGTACTTTATTCGAATAATATCTCGTTAGTTAGGTAAAAACAAATCCACATTAAGTGAAACCAAATTTGGTTGGTTGATTTCTGGTACCTCATCATAATAAAAATACAGTCATGCAATCATACCATAACATAAAATGATTTTAATCATAAAAATCAGATAAGTAATTTTTTTTTTAATTTGGAACTTTACCTACTTAAACAATTATCAAAGGAATAAATTAAATTATTAAATGAAACAAAAAACCCGACTGCGTAAAACATAAATTAACTGAAAAGAGAAAAACAAGCTCTTAAATCTATAGAATTTTGAATATAACTTGAATTTTATAAGGTATTGCAATCGGGGACAGCCAATAACCTAAGTATGTATTATTTTTGTAATATTTGTTTATCCCCGACTGCAATACCTTATAAAATTCAAGTTATTTTTTGCTTTTTAGTTTTTTCGGTGGTTTATTTTTTTTCTTAAAAAGTTTTTATACTCATATCAAACGCTGGAGTTACATTTTTGAATCATAATTATGTGGAGTTCTTACGTCTAACATCTTGCTTAACTTAGCAATGTTTCGCTCAAGCGGATTTGCACTGACTTAAGGCGCTTTGGGGCTAAAAGACCTTTTGGAAAAAGCTAGAATTTTCTCCTGAGTATCTTTTATTTCTAATAGTGATGCCTGCAGCTGTCAGTCATATGTAAGCTACCCTTATTGCTTTACAATAAGCTTCATGTTATTGTTAAGTTATTGTAAAGCAATAAGGTTAGCTTTTATATGCGACTCTGACAGAATGAAATTAATGCTGAATTGAGTTTATGAAATTGTAATTTAATGGTAAAAATGTGGTATGTATGTTTATGTGTCTGTTGCAGGATTCTTGTTATCTATCATGTAACCTAAAAGATATATGTTCTGATAAACTCACTGAATTTTTCTTTAAATAAACCCCTATCCAATAAAAAAGAATTATCAAAATCGGACTACTCTGTAAAAGTTATGCGTGATCATACATAAAAAAAAAATATACGCGTCGACTTGTAAACCTCCTCCGTTTTTCGTCGGTTAAAAAACAAACTAAACTGACTCTCGCTAATGATTACCCAAGAATACCTAATTTTTATATGCATATTCGTAACGTCTTGGATAAGCTCCGAACTGCAAAATATATTAGAAATTTCACATGTGGGAAAGCCCAAAATTAATGGTTGGCTTAAAACAATGGGCGAGCTGGTGAACTGGGAACCATAACAATGGTCCGATTGAAGCGGCAATATAAATATCAATGATGTAGGATTATTTGTAAAATCGTGGTAAAAGTATACCACCAAATAAGACTTCAGGGAAAAGAGTCCAAGAGGTCACTTTGAAAGATTTTCAAAGTATTCATATTATTGTCGCAAAGATTCGCCACGACAACAACTAAGCGAAAAATGGTCCATCGGCAAAATGTATGAATGATGGCGATATAGCTTAATGTCACAAGAGTGTTCGCGATGATATTTTTTTCGTCTGTATCTATGCTTAGGTATATCTTTTTTATTTTTTATTATTTGGAAAAAAAGTCATCACATAGATTGTCCAAAAAATATATAAAAAATGTAACCTTGCTGAGTTTCTTGTCGGATTCTTCTCAGTTGAAGGCCGAGTTTCGAACCGGTGGTAACTTCAGTAAATGTGACCTTCATAAGTGCCCTTCTGGGGCCTAAATTGAATAAATGGCTTTTACTTTGATAATTAGAATGATTTGTTCACTCCCACGGAAAACATAAATCATTTTTTTATTTGTAACTAGGGATCTGCTGGTATTCTCACTGGCTTTCCAATTAATAAGGATGGTTTAATAGACTCAGGAAAATTGTAACTGCAGGAAACCTTGAAACCTCGTTTATAAATAATAGTTATGAAAGATCAAGGTTTTTATCTTTTATGGCAAGGCACTCGGATTAAGGGAAATCATGCAGAATATATAAATAAAGCTCGTGCAACAATAGAAGCAAGAATAAGAAATTGATTTATGAAGTTACTACGTTATTAGGACTTTAAGAATGTGAGATTCTGAAGGCTGATGTTTACGACACCTCAAAAAGAGAGACGAAGAAAATATCACTAGTCCAGAAAAAATAGTACACCTCTGACCTTATATTTTTTTATACCACTAAGGTGGCAAACAAGCATACGGCCTGCCTGATGGTAAGCAGTTACCGTAGCCTATGGACGCCTGCAACACCAGGGGCATCACTCGCGCGTTGCCGACCCTCAAGAAATCTCTTCACGCCCTTTTTGAAGAACCCCATGCTGTTCTCCATTGGGAAAACCACGGCGGGGAGCTCATTCCACAATCTGAGCGTCCGCGGAAGAAAGCTCCTTTGAGCCCGCACAGTTCGAAACAATTCTGGTTTCAATATGTGAGGATGGACTCCCCGTCGATGGCGAGAGTTGCGATGGTAGAAGGTAGCAGTGGGCAACAAGTCGAACAATTCTTTAGAACACTCTCCGTTGTACAAGCGGTAGAACACACATAAGGAGGCAAAGTCTCTCCTTAGACTAAGGGGCTCTAAACCGCTTGTGAGCTCGGGATCGTCAACAATTCTGATGGCACGTCGTTGAACCGAGTCTAAAGGCCCAAGCTGGTATCCAGGTGCTCCCGCCCTTAGAAAATATATATGTCTAGAAAGAGTATCCCCATACTACATGACTTTTAAAAAGTGGCCAACTTTGCTACATCTTATCCTCGCGTTACGTCATTCTGCTTGTCATAGTGACGTTTATACCAGTTACCAGTTCTTGAAAAAAATCCAAGAAAATGGGGAAAAATATATTACGGTGTCGATATCTTTTTAAACTCCGAAAATAAAAGTGGAATCGGGATAATACATGATAATAAGAATAAGATTAATGGCGCCGATATAAATTAATACTTATTATTTTTACTTTGATGTCAACGAACAGTAATTATTTGCGTTGACGTTTCAAATCAAGTCAAATCAAGCAAATCAAGTCAATTTTTTTTTTTTTTTTTTACTGTTTATAGGCCTGTGTTTGACTGCAATCTCACCATGGTAAGTGATGATGCGGCCGAAGGTGGTAAGCACACAAAGCCTAGAAGGAACTGGCTCTCAAGTGCAGCTATCGGAACACACCGAAAGGTGCTTGGCGACAGATTTTCAACTTGAGGGTGGTAGCCAGCCAGGCGGGTACTACAAAGTACCCTACCACCGTGCTATGGTTTCCTCACGATGTTTTCCTTCACCGAAAGCTCAAGCTCATTGTAGGATTCGAACCCGGGACCTTCATCTCGGTATCCGACGTCACTACCACTGAGCTATCATCGCCATTAAGTCAAATCAAGTCACATCGAGTCAAATCGAGTCAAATCAAGTCAACTCGAGTCAAACCGAGTCCAATCGAGTCAAACAGGGTCAAACCGAGTCAAATCGAGTCAAACCAAGTCAAATCAAGCAAATCTAATCAAATCCAGTCAAATCGAGTCAAACCGAGTGAAATCGAGTCAATAAGTCAAATCGAGTCAAATCCAGTCAAATTGAGTCAACCCGAGTCAAATCGAGTTAATCCGAGTCAAACCAAGTCAAATCAAGCAAATCCAGTCAAACCGAGTGAAATCAAGTGAAATTGAGTCAAAACAAGCAAATCGAGTTAAATCAAGTCAAACATTTTTTTTGGCTAGGTCCAGAGATCTTCACTACGGCTTCTCCAAATGATATCTATCCATTGGCTTCTTAAAATTGGATCAATTGGTATTCTGTAAAAAAAGTCTTATTATTTAAGTCAGTTATTACAAAATTAAAAAAAGGTTATTCGACACGCGTGTATGTAATATTATTGGAATTGCAACATATTCACAATTTAAAATAGTATCCGCCATATTGAACTATTTAGTTATTGGTCCGATTGCTCTCAAAATTGATATTTGAGAGGCCCTTGGACCATATAACATAAATTTTTACTCAAAATTGAAAAAAAATTGCCGCCATATTGAACTATTTAGTTACTGGTCCGATTGCTCTCAAAATTTATATTTATGAGACCCTTGGACCATATAACGTGAATCCATGCTAAAAATTAAAAAAGTGTCCGCCATATTGAACTATTTACTTACTGGTCCGATTGCTCTCAAAATTGATATTTGGGAGACTCTTGCACCATATAACATAAATCTTTGCTCAAAATTGAAAAAAAGTGTCCGCCATATTGAACTATTTAGTTACTGGTCCGATTGCTCTCAAAATTGATATTTGAGAGAACCTTGGACCATATAACATACATTTTTACTCAAAATTGAAAAAAGTGGCCGACGTATTGAACTATTTAGTTACTGGTCCGATTGCTCTCAAAATTGATATTTGAGAGACCCTTGGACCATGTAACATAATTTTTTGCTCAAAATTGAAAAAAGCGGCCGCCCTACTGAACTATTTCATTACTGGTCTGATTGCTCTCTCAAATATGAATTTTGAAAGCAATCGGACCAATAACTAAATAGTTCAAAATGGCGGACACTTTTTTCAATTTTGAGCAAAGATTTATGTTATATGGTCCAAAACTGTCCCAAATATCAATTTTGAGAGCAATCGGACCAATAAATAAATAGTTCAAAATGGCGGCCACATTTTTTAATTTTTAGCATAGGTTCTCGTTATATGGTCCAAGGGTCTCTCAAATATCAATTTTGAGAGCAATCGGATCAGTAACTAAATAGTTCAATATGGCGACCATTTTTTTCAATTTTGAGTAAAAATTTATGTTATATGGTCCAAGGGTCTCTCAAATCTCAATTTTGAGAGCAATCGGACCAATAACAAAATAGTTCAATATGGCGGCCACTTTTTTGAATTTTGAGCAAAGATTCATGTTATTTGGTCCAAGAGTCTCCCAAATATCAATTTTGAGAGCAATCGGACCAATAACTAAATAGTTCAACATGGCGGCCACTTTTTTGAATTTCGAGATAAGATTCATGGTTTATGTTCCAAAGGCCTTTCAAATATCAATTTTGAGAGCAATCGGACCAATAACTAAATAGTTCAAAATGGCGAACACTTTTTTCAATTTTGAGCAAAGATTCATGTTATATGGTCCAAGAGTCTCCCAAATATCAATTTTGAGAGCAATCGGACCAATAACTAAATAGTTCAATATGGCGGACACTATTTTAAATTGTGAATATTTTGCAATTCCAATAATATTACATACACGCGTGTCGAATAACCTTATTTTTTTAATTTAGTAATATCCGACTTAAATAAAAATGTAATAAACAAAATGTGCATGGTACGCACATATACAAGTTTACATCGTACGCCTATGCAACGCGGCACTACGTAGTTCAAATGATTTTAAACAGATGGCTGTACAGTTTACTTGTATGAAGAAGTATTTTACAAAATGTTCCGGTGACCGCATCCATGGTTATATACATCACTGACTATGATGGAAAAACCGAAAACGACAAACACGTCAACTTAAAAAAAATAGGTCCGCCATCTTGAAATTCAAAATGATATTCGTAATTAGCTCGAGGAAAATCTTAAATTAATACCCATTTTGATTTTTTCATTACTGAAGCGACTACTTATCTTACATGACATAATCGTCATTAGTATTAAAAAAAAAACATTCGACTTTCCACTCAAAAATTCGACTTGTCCACCGTCGCTTTTGATTTATATCAGTATCTACATACTCGTATTTAACTATTGACTGATATTACCATGGGAGTTTTGAGTTCATAAACTGGCAGCACAGGCAACACATAAAAAATGGCGCTTACTCAAAATATTTATTTTCGAAACATTTCAATGGCTTATATTGCAGAAACTAATAGGAAATATTGTTACTTACGGATGATAGGTGAGTTTTTTCGTTGGTCTAGATCGACCCATGTAGTTTTTATACACTTTTATCACACAAAACGACATTTTGAAACAATACAATTTTGGTGAATTTGGTTGTGTCCCAGTGACGTCTCGACTGACACTGAAGACGGGAAAATGATTAAGCCCCTAACAGTTAGGGGCTTATTTTATCGACGCGTAAACAGCTTCGTAGCTCCGTCTGGATATATCATTAGTCAAAGCTCCCGCCCATAGGTGACAGCAGTACTCCATATGAGGCCGGACTTGTGACTTATAAAGTCCATTCATGTTATCTATAACCTACCTTTATAATAATTAAACACATTTTTTTTGTTATCTGCACTACTTCATATGCCAAGTATGCCAAACTTTAACTATGCTAAATCTATACTTCTTCTACGGGGACGATATAGTCAAAATTTACAAAGTTCCCTTAAAATAAAGATTTTCAAAAAAACTGCTATAAACGACACTCCTCCGTGCACGCAAATTGCTTACTTGAATAATTCCTAGTAATCATCATTCCACCTTTGTTTGGCCGCCATTTTCAATATCGACAAACAAGCATATTATGGGATAAACGGAAAGTAAAGAAAATGGCTAATGTTGAAATTCGAATGTCAGTACCACTACAACTTGATTCAATAGAAGAATATTTTGCCACGATGGAAGAAATTTAAACAACATTTTAAAATATTCTTGTTTGCTGCTTCAGATAACCGGAACAAGAAAGGCAGCAATATTGCAGAATGCAATTGGGCAGGAAGGGTAACAATTATACCATGACATGACATATTAAAATATGCTGAAGAAGATGATAAGTACGAGAAAGTCATTATATCGTTTGGATGACTACTTTAAGCCAAAGCAAAATGAGTTATTATAACACATACAATTTCAACATAAGAAGTCAAGACGAATGTGAACATTTCATTGTTTTTATTAGGAAACAAGCTGTCCCGCACGATTTCAACCGCATTCTCGAGGATCGTATGTTTTCCCGGGATAAAAAGTATCCTATGTGTTAATCCAGAACATATTCTATCTGTGTGCAAAATTTCATCCAAATCCGTTCGGTAGTTTTTGCGTGAAAGAGTAACAAACGTTCCAAATTTCCCGTTTATGATATTAGTAAGGATAAGGATAGCAAAATATAGGATAGAACCGTTATGTGGGTTCAATATAGCAAATTGCCAAAGAAACTTCCAACCTTCCTAGGATGTATATTTATTGCTTTGGAACATCACTGTACTAAAAAACCGGATCGCATAACTTAGTTTGTGAGTGAAGGAATATTGATGATTTTGAAAAAACAACATTGTACTATTTGTTCTATTTTCCTGTAATATTTACATTAATATTTATCAATTGTAATTACTTCAGATTTTTCCATTGCCAACTTCTGAGATACGATACTTTGAAAATTCAGTCTTCAATTTCAGCAAATGAAAAATTATTTTATTTACTTGTTTTTTTTCAATTTGGACGGAGGGTGCAACACCGTAACATAAAATCTTTTTTTACCTTTTTGGTTCGGAACCCTAAAATACATACAGGTCGTTGTTTTGGTCAGCGACGAGTGACTCAGGGTCGATAATACAAATGATACTGGTGCTAAAAAAAATACTTTATTTTTTTTAATAATAAAAATAAAAAAATTAAAATTTTGAAAATCATGTAATAAGCTAAAGTGTAGACATAATACTCATCGGGAGTACGAGGGAGTAAAGGGGTGGGGCGATGGCGGCTTGCGCCTAGCTCTAGTCTGTGCACGTGCATAGTAACCATACTTTGCAGTAATTTTATTTCAAATTGAATAAGGTATTTCTCAACATATTTACAGTATTTAATGGAATTAAGTCCATTTTTGGGGAATATATATTTTGTACTACCGCTCCTGGGTCGCTTGTCGCCGACCAAAACAACATCCTGTATACTGAACCGAGAAGATTTATCATGTAGTCACCGATGTTTTAGACAAGCACTCACCTTTGGAATTCGAATTTAGTGGACCAAAAGAACATTTAATCGTATGTAAGGTGGCTGAAACATGCGTGCCCGCCGTACCCTTATTCGCCAATGTATCTCCAAACTGTAAGCCAATAGCAGCGTAGCACAGTGCAGACGACAAACAGTTAATTGAATAAAAAGTGCTCAAACTCTTAGCAGAAGGTATCATTGAAGAGAATCAGTCACCTTGGCGCGCACAAGTATTAATATCAAATACCGAGAATCATAAGAAACGCCTAGTAATTGATTACTCACAAACAATTAACAGATATACAGAGCTGGATGCATACCCCTTACCAAATATAGAGGAATTAATATCAAATATCTCAAAATACACAATCTTTAGTGCTATAGATTTGCAAAGCGCTTATCATCAGGTACCAATCTTAACCGAAGAAAAACCTTATACTGCCTTCGAAGCGGTCGGAAATTTTTACCAATTCAGACGAATTCCTTTTGATGTTGCAAACGGTGTGACTAATTTCTAAAGAACTATTGACTGGGTCATAAGGAAAGAACAGCTTAAGGGCACTTACGCGTATTTTGATGACATAACAGTATGTGGAAGTACGCAAGAGAAGCACGACAAAAATTTGAGACTAATTCTTACTAAACAAAAGTAACTGTAAATTTTCGCAGAACACGATAAACATTCTTGAATACAATATTTCGAATCACGTTAGAAAGCCTGACCATGACCGTCTAAAGCCTTTAATCTTTCTGCCTCCACCGAATGATATATCTACTCTCAGAAGGGCATTGGGTATGTTTGCTCAATATTCCAAGTGGATTCCTAATTTTAACACGCTTTTTGTGAGGGTAGGCATTGGAGCTAAATATTATAAATGCGAAAGAAAGAGAGATTGTGTAAAAAAATGGTACAAATACTAAGTATTGAGAAGAATTCCCAATATCGTAATCTTCAGCTAATCTGAATATAATGATTTTGAAATAAACTTTATTAAAAACTTGTTCATTATACATATAATCTGGGGAGCACAGGTGACCTCCAAAAAACAGTCAAAAACTAGAAAATTAAATATAATTTTACAGATAAAATACACTACCGATTTTACTATACAATTCTTACGTCAGTCATAAATAAATAACACGGTAATAAATACTTTAAGAATTTACAGATACTTAATTTTCATATTGCACCCAACGTAAATATACATAAACATAATAATAAATCAGAGTTAGTTGCTTAACTGGGTTTGACATCAACTAACTCTGAGATGATGGTAAGCCGTAGCCTATAGACAGACCATTCTTAAACTTCACGTGATTTAGGACACCACAGTTGATAGAGTATATCACACAGTTTAATTTTGATGTTACGTATAGTCCTACAAAGTTATCTGACCCGGTGGTCAAAAGAGGAACTAACGACGTCATTTCAAAATGTCAATCGCCATTAGTCAAAGAGAATATAACCACTACGTTCATTAGTGGTTTGCTCCACCAAATGTGATAACAGCGACTCTCTCACCGGGCCAGATAAGCTTGTGGCACTATACAGGCTGTTGTTTTGGTCGGCGACAAGCAACCCAGGAGCGGTAGTACAAAATATATATTCCCCAAAAATGGACTTAATTCCATTAAATACTGTAAATATGTTGAGAAATACCTTATTCAATTTGAAATAAAATTAACGCAAAGTATGGTTACTAGGCACGTGCACAGACTAGAGCTAGGCACAAGCCGCCATCGCCCCACCCCTTTACTCCCTCGTACTCCCGTTGAGTATTATGTCTACACTTTAGCTTATTACATGATTTTCAAAATTATTATTTTTTTATTTTTATAATTTAAAAAAAAAAGTATTTTTTTATATTTTTTTTAGCATCAGTATCATTTGTATTATCGACCCTGAGTCGCTCGTCGCTGACCAAAACAACGACCTGTATATGGGGTATAAGTCAAACATTCAATTTAAAAAAGAAGAATATTCGAGTAATAATATTTATACTAATTATAACAGTTACAAAATTTGGTTTTCTTTTTTAATAAAATAATTTAAAACAAATAAAACATGTTACAATCACCTATCTTATGTACCTAATACCCATTATTAATAAATAAATTACAAATTCTTTAAAATAAGCGCATTTATAACCCAAAATCGCCGTGACATACAAATTCAATTTTATTAATCAATAGCTATCCCCCTCTGTGTCATACAATAGGTATAAATGCAGGGGTTTTAGAGCGAGACAGGCGTAGTTTGCTCAGTTTCTGTAATAAGGCGGGGAGGGCGATCCGAAGTATTCTGAATATGAATACGAATAATGTGAGTAAAAATCCTTTGTGGAGGAAGTAGAGCCTGGAACATAAAAACAAAACAATATTAGAAGATAGTGGTCACCCTTCGCACAATACATCGCTCACATTCGTACAGTAAGTATGACAGAAAAAACCAACGAGTCGTACTCGCACGCGAACGGTTCCTTTACCCGGTAGATGAGCAGGCAGCTTTTGGCCTATATTTGGTACTGCTGCCTTAATTTGGTACATTGATATGGAATTGACATCTTAGTTATGCTTCTCATGCTGAAAATCTTAAAAAAAAGTGTGTATACCTGTTAATATTTCGTTTGGCTGTCGGTATGTTGTCGTCCTTCTCCTTGAGCAGGTACTTTCTGGCGCCCTTCACGAAGTCCAAACATTGGGTCTCCCAGCTATGTGGAATAACAGCATTCATATAAATATGAATTTTCACACCCATATGTCTCAGAAAGTATAGTGTTTATGAAAATAGCGTTCTTATATTGGTCAACTAATGATGATTTTTAAAGATGGCGGACATAAGTTTGCCAGGCTGTATACAAAAATGTTGGCATATTTTCATGTTCCCATCCAGTTTTTGTGTGCTTGCCATAGATAGGAGGTAATCAGGTTTATACGGTTACTTTGTAGCAATCAGTTTCAATTGAAACCGGTTTAATGATAACTTAAACGTTACGTTTTGGTAACTGCAAATGCAAACAGCTCTTTATTCGAAATGGAAATGTAACCATTAACGAATATTTCTAACTCAATTATATTTCGAGGTTATTTCAAATTGAAACCGATTGCAACAAAGTTGCGTCTTTTACTCATAGTAACTCACTCAATAGAATTAGGATCCACGTTATATATAGCCGCATCTTGCACGGACAGTTTGTCTTTGAGGCGGGCTAAGTTTTGCGTTTGGAAGGTCCACTCGTGGTTCATGAAGAACCTCAGCACGCTGTTCATTGCGTTCAGTCGGTCGCATGCCGTTGAAAGGTTCACTCTGTAACCAGATATGTACATCAATTAGTTAAGGTCCTACAAGGGAAATACAAAAGAAATATTTCCAGAAAATAATGGCCTTAAAAATAAACCACGGATGCAATGTTAAAGGCTATGAAAGCTGTATCATGAGGGGCGTCCATACCTCTGCTGCAAGATGATTCCAGGTGCACGGACAACTTTATAACCGAAATTTAGTTAATAGTTCAAAGGGACCACCTACTTTTTTATTGCAGATAGTGGATTTCTGGTTACTAAAGAACAGTTTGACAGAATAGCGCCTGTTTACTCATGAAAAAAAAAACTGATCCGGAAGTCCTTTTCCGAACGATAAACCAGGTCTTCACTGGTTCGAGGCATTTGTAAAGCGACATCCGAAAGTTGGCCAACAGGTTGCACAAAACTTAACACAGACTCGTGCTTTAGTCAAGGAAGAAGATATCAACATGTGGTTTAGAGAGATCGAGGATGTTCTAATGTTATTCCTAGTGTAGAAAGAGTGCATAGACGTTTCTGTTACAGAAAATGCAGCGGGTGAACTAGCGCCGCTAATGGTGCTTTATAACCTCAAGTCTATTCCGCATTACATTTCCAAAGAAGCACCCGGTGATTGGGGATTAGGTCACACAACAAAGGCTCGATGTCTCGATTGAATCGAAGGCGTTTTCATAATCCGCACAACCTAGACATAATGGTCGATTACACTCCTCAAAGCAGTTAAAAAATTTGGTGAGTAATGGGTCGTTAACCTTGGGATACTTTTACTCCTGGGAGAATATTAGATCCTCGGGGGCAAACTAGTTATAATATAATGAAGATCAAAACAGGGAAATCGTGTCAAAAATCCAGCCGGCGGGAAGGTACTCGTATAATGCAAGTGTCACCTGGTCTTGATGCCGCACAGCTTGGTGATGTATCCCGCGACGTGCAGCGGCACCGTCTGCAGCACCGCCTCCGACACCTTGTGCACCAACCTGACAACACAACGCAACCGCACTACAACACGACTGCACCACAACACTACTGGGTGGTAGCCAGGCGGGTAAACACAATTATTTAATGATATTTAGTCATTAAAATACTCATTACAATCCAAAATGTTGAAATAACTTCTTCTACTTGATTTGAACTATAATATAAAAGAGCAAATGAAAATGAAGGAAACGCAGCATAAAAAAACAGTTTCATTTCCATTTAAAATAAATAAGAAGCTGTATATCCGATTATAATACATAATTGAATTTGGAACCTAAGTCTATTTCATAAGGTTTATTTTCCTTGAACACAATATACTCTCTAAACATTAGTTAAGTTTTGATTGTAATTCCAATGGTTGGCGTCAGTGCAGTACCTGTTCTGCGTGGTGAACCCGGTGGGGTACCAGAGCGGCGAGTCGAAGGGGCGCTCGCGCACCCCGCGCATCATCGCCCGCTCGAACTGCCCCCACCGCACGGGGTTCGTGCACGAGCTGCAGTTGTACACACGCACTTCTTGCGGCCTATACATCACAATCAAAAGGCACATTCGTTATGGTCCTATTTAGTTTGCGGTTACTATAATGAATGAGTGCCATCTTTTGACAGCCGATATACCTACTTCCTTAATCTTTCTGTAGATTTGCTCCATGCATTATGATCATCAGCAGGGCCGTCTTAAGTCATGGGCATACAAGAATTTGGGGCCCCCTTGGATGATAAAAAAGTGAATAGGTAACTAAAAACATTTTTCTGCTACGACTTTACTGTAATTAATCGACTTCAAAAAAAAGGAGATTATCAATTCGACACGCATGTATGTAATATTACTGGAACTGCACCATATTCACATATGATAATCTATTAGGGCTTCCAAACAAATATTCAAAATTTTTCAAATATTCATAAGTGTATGTATGTATGTATGTTCATCCACGCATATCTCTGAAGATATTAGTCGGATTGTAACCATTCCTTTTTTATTGGTTTATATTTACTTCAACTTAGGGAACTGTGCAAGTTTCATCGAAATTGGTTCAGTAGTTTTCAAGATATGGACAAATATGTGTGACGGCCTGGCTTATTGATACGAGCTACGTGTGTGGTGTCAAAGGAAAAACATCTCAAAACCTTGGTCAAATTCTAGTGCATTTAAGAAAAACTAAAAATTACGAAATAAAAAAGGTAATTTAAAAAAATTAAATCGTCTTCAAAATATACTAAAGAGTCTAAAATAACTAATCTGACACTGATTTGAAGTCAGCGAAATGTTTTCAATGGAATAAGTCGTGCTCTTTCGCTGACTTCAAATCAGTGTCAGATTAGTTATTTTATACTTTTTAGTATATTTTGAAGACGATAATTTTTTTTTTAAATTACTTTTTTATTTGAATAAACTATTACATAGTGAGCAGTATGGGTTTACAAAGGGTCGTTCACCTATTGATGCCGGGTTAGCACTTTTAAGAAATATTTTTAACGCTTGAAATCACAGAATGTTATTGGAGTCTTCTGTGATCTATCTAAAGCTTTTGATTGTGTTGATCACCAGACACTCATACGTAAACTAATTATTATGGGGTTAGGGGTGCAGCACTTGATCTGACGATGTCGTGTCTCGGGAAAGAATTCAAAGTCAACATCAACAATGTCAATCTTATTAAATCATCTGGTTCTCCTATGCATATGGGAGTGCCGCAGGGCTCTATTTTAGGTCTTTTTCTATTTTTAATTTATATTCATGATCTTCTTTTTTATGTCAAAAATACCTGTGGAATTGTACTGTTTGCTGACCTCATGTTTGATACCTCACTGATTTTTAGTGTTGATGGACTGAAATCTAATTTTGACGATGTAAACGGTGCATTATCTCGGGTATTAAATTGGTTTACTGTAAATAATCTAGTTTTAAATGCAAAGAAAACTAAATGTATTGCGCTACCAAATGTTATAAAAGTCGGCTGTAATTTAATGATAAATAACGAACCTTTAGGTCTTGTTGAATCATCAGTATTCTTAGGGATTACTTTAGACTCGAAACTTCAATGGGGCAACCAAATATCATGTCTTTCGGGAAAGCTCAGTTCAGCTGCCTATGCAGTTAGAAAAATTAGACAGCTAACAGACGTAGACACAGCTCGATTAGTTTATTTTAGTTATTTTTATAGTATTATGTCCCATTTTACTTTGGGGTAAAGCTGCTGATATAGAAACCATATTTATTTTGCAAAAAAAGCAGTGCGAGCTATTTATAATATGAGTTCTCGAGCTTCCCTCAGAGACAAGTTTAAAAATATAGGTATCTTTACAGCAGCATCGCAATATATTTATGCAAACATATTATTTGTACATCAGAATATTAATCTTTTTGTAAAAAAAAGTGACGTGCACTCTTTTAATGATATTTAAAATTTACCGTCACTAAAGTTTAAGGAACGTATAAAGGCCGCTTTAGTACAGAAGGCTTACTACAATATTAACAAATATTTAAATGATAAAAATGCGTGGGTGTAACGCTCGCACTCGCAGGAAACATCTGATGTAATAAATTTAAGTTTGTTTTTGAAAAGAGTAATTGCTGAGTTTATTGCCGGCTCTTCTCAGCAAAAGCAACCTTCCGAACCGTGCATTAGTGCATTAGAGTATTAGAGTTTGACTATTCATAAGTGAAGGCCTATTTGAATGAATAAATTATTTAATTTCATTTCATAAGCGAATAAATAGGCGCTATATAGTACATGTGACAAAATATGTCGTCGTAATCGTGGATGAAACATTGAAACGATCGAGGTGGGGCCGTGGCGTGGGTACCACATGGCACATACACAATAGGTAGGTATAGCGACACGAGCGACCTGTCAGTGGCGAGGTCGTACGCGGCGACGATGAGCGCGTCGATGGCGATGTCGACGGGCATCATGTCGGCGCGCGCGGCCGCGCTGCAGTGCAGCACGTGCAGCAGGCCCGCGCCCACGCCCACCACCACGCCGCTCGGCCCGTTCAGGTTCTCGATCCACCCCGGGAACGGGTCACGCACTGATGATACCACTGTAACGGCAATTACCCAAGTCAAATGGTAACAAGTGTATAACTCCTCGTAAAAATTGCATAATTCTTCGTAAAATGTGCATAACTCCTCGTGAAACGTGGATAATTCTTCGTAAAAAGGGCATAAGTCCTCGTAAAACGTGCAAAATTCTTCGTAAAAAGTGCTTAACTCCTCGTAAAATGTGCATAATACTTCGTAAAAAGTAAGTAAGTAATTTCTTCAACGACGTTTTACGAGTACTTTCAAAATAGCAACGTTTAAACAACGGTAGTCTATATGGAGTTTCTTATGAAATACTGATTTGAGTGTGACGTCATATTGAAAACATGTTTCATGTTTATATATGTTTTATACACTGTTTAGTGATTGATCATTTATTATGAATTCAGGAAACATTCCTAATTACAAGGAAAGCCAATCAATCCATTGGAGACCCTGGTAGGCCGGCCCAATTTTCGAGTTTTCGTTTAGTTTTTTACACTTTTCGGCAAATGTCGATAGTGACATTGGTGTCAAAGACGCGAGAATCGGGCCTCAGTTCTGCCGAGGTGACTACGAGTAAACAATGATTGTGATCGATTACCGATAGTAGGTCTGAAAATAGCGACGGGGTACAGCCTCGAGACTCGCTCCTGCACCGCGCTCTCCGCCATCGCCTTGGTAAATGTGTACGTGTTGGGCTTTGGAGATATGTACCTGCCAGATATAAATAAAAAATTACACTATACAACGCAGAGAAGAGATACAGTTTTTTTTTATGTAGAAAGTAATTTCCGGCACTACGAATCCAATTTTGAAAATCTTCATGGTCTTTTGCATGAATTATCACCATACGCCGCTTCCGCCCGTCCAAACTGTTCCTCACCTAGGAGTGATATCTGTGAGTATATCTTCGGGCAGCGCGTCCACCAAAGCCAGCAGGTGTGCGAGGGAGACGGGAGGTGTATACACGCGCTCTTCTATCACTGCTCGCTCCGTGTTGCTGTACGCTGTTGATACGTGCACGAAGGCCTGGGTGAAGAGGATGGATTCTTTGTTATGTAAAGAATATACCACAGAAGTAAACTGTTAATTCCCCTAGTTTTGGAAATATCTAGGCAGCGGTGGTCATTTACCATTAGGTGGATAGTCAGTTTTAATAAACTATGAAGTCGTCACAATCTAATAGACCCGTTTTGACAGTACATTATACAAACACTAGCTTCTGCTTGCGGCTTCACCCGCGTGCCCTACGGGAAACTACGGGGTCATATAATAAAAATAAAAAGTAAACACATGAACAAGCTTACTTATTTTTCATAACACCATCCACGTATCTCCTGGGGGCCTACCACAAGCTCTTAAAACAAGGTTAAAATAACCTTATTCGTCTTTTGTCCCGTTTTGACGTCGGATGTCAAAGAAAAACAAAAGTCAAATAAGGTTATAATAATATTGTTTTAAGAGCTTGTGGTTCGCCCTCTGATCTGACCTTAACGCGACCCATCACTCTATAATTCGTATGTAAAAACCATAAACTGATTAAAATACTTCTTAATTTTAGATCCTTACAATTATAACACATAAAGAAATATTTTAATCCAAAAAGCACATCACAAACTTTTAAATGAATATAATAGAGTGGTATAGTTAAATTACAACTAATTAATACAACTTATATGCATAGTGCAAATATACGATACTTTATCCTCTTACAATCAATGCATAACATCGTCCACGCATCTCGCACTGCAGCAGGCGTACGAACCAATTAGTATTATCTGTCTCGCCGAGAACCAATCATCGCGCTTGCCGGAATACAACGCGTTAGGCAAGCGCAGCTAATTGGCTTATTTGCATGTGTGTTCTTTCGTTCGAATACTAGAGATATTTTGTCAATGTAGTGAAGTGTGGAGCCGAATTTCGCGTTGATTTTGTTCACAATTATGCTTCCTGACTTTTATATTTCAATGTTTGCGTGTGATGAACAACAATGTCACTGTTTATTAGGGTAGGGTTATATGTTGGTGGTTTTTAAAACTCTAAATGGAAATTATGATGTGATTTAATATTGCTAATATAATTCTATTTGATTTGATTTGAATTCATAATTTTACTAATTAATTTTATTTACTTGTATTTATTAGTTTTTAACCGACTTCAAAAAAAATAGGAGGTTCTCAATTCGAATGTATTTTTTTTTTTTTTAGGTTTGTTACCTCATAACTCCGTCATTTATTAACCGATTTGGAAAATTCTCTTTTTATTTGAAAGTGTACGCTTCCCGTTTGGTCCAATTGTCATCAGATCAGGATTTGATTACTTCTTAGTGTACTTTGAAGTCGGTTTAAGGTTTTTGTAAAACAGTCCAATTATTATTTTATTAATTTTATTTTATTGACTACTTAGGGATTCGAATATTTGTTGCTTAAAAACTCTTTTGGACGTGTTAAATAGGTCGATGTCACCGAATAACCTATTATAAGTACGCGGCAACCTAGACGTCACACAGTTTGCAAAGTAGTTAGTGCGATGTCGGTGAATTTCCTTTGGATGCGCTCTATAGCATGCTCATATATCGCGTACTGTGGATTCCAAATTGTGCTGCAATACTCGAGCGCACTGCGAACATAGGCACAGTAAAGTACTTTCAGACAGGCCACACTAGTGAATGATTTAGTTACGCGATAAATAAAACCAAGGTTCCTATAAGCTTTATCAGTTATATGTTCAATGTGTGAAGAGAAAGTGAGCTTAGAATCCATTAGAACACCGAGGTCTCTAACCGAGTTAGTTTTATTTAATACAGTGTTATTAAGAGTATAGTTAGAGCCAACCGGAAAATTTCTCCGCGTAAAACAGATGTGCATACGTTTTGCTACGTTAACTCCAATACTGTTGATAGCATAATATTGTGATAATCTATTCAAGTCGCTCTGAAGTTTAAGGCAGTCATCATGCATTTTGACATTATAATATATTTTCATATCATCTTCTATAAATGATAATAATCAATCAATAATTGGCTTTACACAATTGCGTTCGTGATCAAAGTTCTATCAGTCGGAAGCAGCTGATATAATAATACACTTGATAATGAGCGTACACTAGTCAGTATCAGTATCATTTGTTTCGCCTTGTTTACCTCAAGGTTAGGCAGTGTGTCGCAGAGGTCCATGATCCTGATGACTGAGAGCACGTTCTGCTCCACCGCCTTCTTGAGAGGCTCGTCGAACTTGAGCGTCGCCGCCGAGTGGAACACCACTGAAACCTGACAATATTAAACCAATATCATTCCATAGAAACGTTTGAGCATCAACGAATTCATCACCCAGAAAAATCAGAGGGTTGCACTTCCAAGCGACATTTTTAACACGTTGCAGTTTGTTTTTCTGTCAGGAACATTTTGGTAATATCTCACTAATAGGTATTATAAATGTGAAACCATGTTTGTGACTCACACTTGCAACACCAGTTTGGGAATAAAATAGTTCCGAATTGTGTATTGTTAGTTACCTCTCTGAGCTGGTGCACGGCCGGTGCGGAGAGGCCGAGGTCCGGCAGCGACGTGTCTCCGGGCACGATGCTCAGCTTGTCGAGCTGCGCCGGGCACTTCTCACGGATATTGTCGAACACCTGACCGTTAATATCACATTAACATGAGCATAATGCTATAAAGAACAATTTTAACTGCCTACTTTTATAAAATGGCATTCGTCAGTATTATGTTGTGAAACGTCGATTGAATGAAGACAACATTCAAATTGACAATACTGAGCCTAAAATGTAAATCTTAATACGTGTAGCAGAGAAATACTATAATGGAAAACAAAGGCTAGAAGAAAAAAACCGGCCAAGTATGAGTTTGAGTCTGGCTCGCTCTGAGCGTTGAGCGCTATTGTTGTTGACGGATTCGTTTGGGTAAGTCGTTTATTTAGTTTAACTAAAAAGTTTAAACTCTTTTTACGAGTGCATGGCGATCATAAATTATTTATAAAAAAGTTTGAAAATACAAAAAAAAATATGTCTTTTTTATTCAATAACTCAATTGTTTTATTGTTCCAAATAAAGTATACAGTGTGTAACAGAAAGGTCATATACATCCGAAAGGGGTGAAAACTACATCAGATATAGAGTCTCTATAAAAAGTTTCAGCTTTCAGCAGAGCAAAATAAATTACTCAAAGAATTCATACCAAATTTTTGGTTTCATAAGTTTATTGAATTCAAATCATACTAAAGTGTCACTGCACTACGAGGGTTATTATCCTTGCAAATAATATTATTAAAATCTCTTTCGTGATCTGTGCGCCTAGTACAAGATGTGCCGTCGCCGCCTCGTGCCGCCGCGGCTTCTCTTTGACGGCGCGAACTAACAGGGATCAAACGAGCCGATAAGCGGTAGTTAGCACCGACATGACGAGCACGTGTCATCTTAACATACTTTAGCCCCATGCTTTAGCCAAATAATTGTTAACCATTACTTTAGGTAGTATTGAGTAGTTTAGTGTATTAAGTAATAATGCGTTATAATTTAATTACACGTAAATATCGAGCCAGAATTAAAAATTATGTAAAAATCGGTTTAGATAGGTACCCTAGCTACTTAGCTATTTTTATTTTATTCCTTAATCCTACCTAGTAAACTGTAAAATCTAAAGCCATGCTTAATCTTGTAAATTAACTTACATTTTTAAAGATAGGGTTCGATGTGGTGGCCTTGGTATTGTATGCACAAGGCAGCGTTGCCAGATTTTTTTTCGGGCAAAGCGGGATTTTGTAACCTCTTGAGTAAAAAAAGCGGGATTCTATGGCCAAAAGCGGGACATACTAAAAATCCGGCTAAGTGCGAGTCGGACTCGCGCAACGAGGGTTCCGTTATTCCGTAGAAACTTGTAGGTATGTAAATAGTTCATTCAACACGGGAATCGAGACTCGAAGATTTTTCACTTTTTTTCGATAATGTTGTAATATAATGGCACTTTTGGGATATCTTCCTTTACTTGTGCTACATGGAATTGCTTCTTGCTAATTTTTATGATTCTAGGTCAACGGGAAGTACCCTATAGGTTTTGATTCCCTTGCGAGCGTCAAAATATGGGGCATATACGGCCGTATCTTTTGATTGCGTTGACTTAGAAGTTTGATTTTTGTATGTCACAGTGACATTTAGCGCACTTCTCCTTATAAATCACACAGGAAAGCTGGTGCCATTTCTGTGCAGTGGTGTCTTTATAATTTCCCCTTCTACGTCCAACGATAATATTCACTGTCGATTAATACTCGAAAAGCGGGACTGAGCCTGTCCCGCGCGGGACATAAAATTTTGGGCTAAAAATCGGGACGTCCCGCCAAAATCGGGACGTCTGGCAACGCTGGCACAAGGCCACTCGCTTGTTCATGGACATCTGAACATTCCGCAGCATTTCTGGGGTAATTGTCCTAAAGGCGGCTTCGATCCGGACTCTCATTTCATGCACTGTATCGCACTGCACTGCGTACACCACATTTTTAATGTAACCCCGTAAAAAAAAGTCTAAAGGAGTTAGGTCTGGGGATCGCGGAGGCCAAGCCACGTTCCTACTACCGCGCCCGATCCATTGAGAAGTAGGTGCGTGGAAGGAACCGGTTTGGTGCAGACGATGTATCATCCGATGGAAACTGGCAACCGAAGGCAGCTGCCGATCAGCAGCGATCAGCATCTGGTCTGCCTTCGATAAATCTTTGACGATACAACCAAATCAAATCAAAATACTTTATTTGTAACACAACACAACCACAGATTTATAATACAATCCTCTGTGACACAACTCTCGGGCAGCGCGCACATTGCCATCCTCGGCCCCGACACACAACATCATTTCCTAATATTCGCTATTACCATTGAAATATAAAACTAAAGAAATGTAACTCGAGCTCAAAAATCATTCCACGCAAACCGAACCGCGGTGGGCGTTGCCAAAAAAGAGAGACTCATCGCGCTGACAGTTCGCCGGTATCATTGAGTCGATGCGTTCGTGTCGCGAGGGACTTAGAACTGTGATTATTATTGTGTTTTGCGTTGTTTACATTGTGCAAATATGCCGTCATGTGTTGTTAAGTGGTGTAGAAGCCATACAGATATGAAGAATGCTGGAATCACTTTTCATATGTGAGTAAATAAACATTTTGAAATCCTATACTTGTGACTCTGGAAAGTGTTATGCAACATGAACGCAACATGCGTATTTATTTAACACGTTTTGATATTTCACTTAAACTGTTATGCACTAGTACCTATAATTATAAAGAGGATAGAACCTTTGTGGCATAGCGTGCCAGCCGCCATTTTAGTTTTTTTTTCAATGTTGCGGCGCACGGTGTTACTTATGTATATGGGTAGAGGACACTTATACAAACAAAAAATGTTAACCAATATGGTGGCCTAAAGTGTCACGTTTCCGAGATATTTGGAGGTAATATCCAAATAAATAGTTAAATCGGTAAAACTTTCCAAGACGGGACGTGGGGTAGGGGGGAGGGGGGTATGCGAGGGGGTACGGGGAGGGATGCTTGCTGGTCGCCTATGCCTGCTCTCCCTCCGCGCCGCCGGCTTTTTATATACACTCTAGGGGTAGTGACCACAAGACTACAAAGAGTGGGGGTGCGCTGAGTTGGTTTTTGAACCGTTTGAACCTACGATTTTTCTTGTAAAATGTATAATTGCAGTTTTTTATACATATAAAATAAGTTTGGATAAAAAAAAACCTATCAAAGTTGAATTTCAATATAAATACATTTAAAACTCATCTCATTTGGCTGTATGGACTACACTTTTTCCTAAAGAAACGCAACTGTCATGTCAAAAGTCGCAAAATTGTGATTGTATTAACAAATTTCAATACAAACTATGAGGTTGCTTCAAGAAATGACTTTGCAGAAAGACTTCTTAGATAATTTACTATCTGTTAAAAAAAATTGAATGCCCAGACCAGCGTCACGTCTCAACGTTTATCCGTTAAATCAACCTGGGTACTATTATTTAAATACAATTCAATGCATATAAACACGTAATAAGTTCATTTTTAATGATTGTCGTTATTCTTATATGGCGATCTTTACCTCCAAATATCTCGGAAACGTGACACTTTAGGCGCCGATTCCACTGAAAAGAGTTCTAGAGTTCCGAGTTCTGCATTCCGTGTTGACTATTGTGCACACAGCAAGCAGTCTAGAGTTCTAGAGTTCTGCAATATTCGCTACTGATCACACATCATACACTTTTTTTACTTTCAAAGGTGCCACATAGCTTACAAAAAATAAAAAATAAACACATGAACAAGCTTACTTATTTTTCATAACACCATTCACGTATCTCCTGGGGGCCTACCACAAGCTCTTAAAACAAGGTTAAAATAACCTTATTCGTCTTTTGTCCCGTTTTGACGTCGGATGTCAAAGAAAAACAAAAGTCAAATAAGGTTATAATAATATTGTTTTAAGAGCTTGTGGTTCGCCCTCTGATATGACCTTAACGCGACCCATCACTCTATAATTCGTATGTAAAAACCATAAACTGATTAAAATACTTCTTAATTTTAGATCCTTACAATTATAACACAAAGAAATATTTTAATCCAAAAAGCACATCACAAACTTTTAAATGAATATAATAGAGTGGTATAATTAAATTACAACTAATTAATCCGACTTATATATGCATATGCATTACGATACTTTATAACTTATCCTCTTACAATCAATGCATAACATCGTCCACGCATCTCGCACTGCAGCAGGCGTGCGGACCAATTAGCATTAGGCTGTCCCGCCGAGAACCAATCATCGCGCTTGCCGGAATACAACGCGTTAGGCAAACGCGGTAAGCGCAGGTAATTGGCTTATTTGCATGTGTGTTCTTTCGTTCGAATACTAGAGATATTTTGTCAATGTAGTAAAGTGTGGAGCCGAATTTCGCGTTGATTTTGTTCACAATTATGCTTCCTTAGTTTTATATTTCAATGGCTATTACTGAACGACATTTTACGTAACGAAATCAAAGCGGATGGAGAGAGCGACACAAAGCACAACAAACTCGAGGATAGCCTACGTACGACTGACGACTTCTGTGAATCAAAAATATTCAAAAATGACCCTAAAAATTTCTTCCCTCCTGGTACTAGGGTAGCTAGGCCAATTTCGTATTATTCAATAATTTTTCTAATCAACTAACTCGGCCACTGCTGGATGGACATCACTCGATACTTAACTCTGAATTTAATAGGTACATCGACGCACACTAGGGCGCAGATTGAAGAAGAGCTAGGTCAGGATACTAGTTAAGTAAAACCCATGAGCTGATCAGATGAGTTGACAAACGATACCGATTAGATCACTTGTTGTTGACTGTGCTGGGGGTACCTACATAAGTCCGTCCGTCCGTCGTTGTATTAATTTGTAAGTACGGAATAATCACATAAGTTGAGGTTCGATTCAATCGGGGGCACGGTTAAGTGCCCCCGCCCCACGCTAAGACGAGCCATTTTGCTTGGTTTTGCTTTAAACCATGTTTTGTAAGGGGGATAAAGTTTCAATTGCATAGTTTTATTGTTATCTAAAAAAACCGGATTTCGTCACTGACTCACTGAAATGGTCTCGTCTTGGAAACATTTTACATGGAAATGTTTTTGGTAGGATTTATTTATTGATCAAAATCAAAAGTTGTACCAGGAGTAAGTTATCTCCACCTTCGTAACTGCAACTGGCCTATTTACCCTATCGTTGTATTGTATGTATGCATCATCGAAATTAGGGTTCATTCAGTAATTTTGTTATTATTGTGCGCAAACTCTATTCGTAAAACTCTCGTTGCTCATGAGGTCCTAGTACTTTAAATAATTATTTCCTTAATTTGATTAGCGGAATAATAAGGAGAGACTTTTGCCTACTTAATGTGTCTTCTTATACCACCTTTTACAACGAACAGGACAGTGTTCGGAAGAATTGTTTGACCTGCAGGGGTATTTTAAAACGTCGGATTCGATATCGGAAACGGATTCAGAAATTTCCGAGGCGAATTTCAGCAATTGCTATTTTAATTTCCGAAAACTTTTCGATGAATCGAATTGATATTTCCGTAAAGAAACATCAAAAATATTTAAATTCGGAAATTAAAAAAGCATTTGCGGAATATAGCCTCGGTAGTTTTTGAATCCGATTCCGATATCGAATCCGAGCGTTTTAAAATAGCCCTGCTGATGCCCACAGCTACATACCTTATAAAAGCCTTATACCACCGCAACTCTCGCCATCGACACGGCGCCGGCGCCGGCAGCGACGCGACGTCCATTCTCCTTCATACCAAATAATAAATAATAGTACAAGTGCTCATACATTGGAACCGAAATGGTTTCGTACTGTTGGTACTGTGTGGTTTCAACGGAGCTTCCTAACGCGGACGCACGCTCAGGCTAGTGTGCATTCCCCGCCCGTAGTTTTCCCAGGTGAGTACAGCATGGGGTTCTTCAAAAAGGCTGTAAAGAGATTTTTGCAGGGTCGGCAACGCGCGAGTGATACCCCTGTAGTTAAAATGCTACTACCTACCAACTTATAAAAAATACATGGCAAAAGCTACCAACTAGTACCAACATATTCATAATACAACATACCATAACAACATATCATGTGATATCATATTTAAATTAAAAGCGGAACCCACTGAAATTATTGGTACCAGGAGATACATAAGTTGCATAGGAAAGTCATTCAGGGTTCATTTTGATATAAATTTATGTTACAAAATCCTTTTTCGGTTCTGTTCCATACATACGGTACAACTTTCGCAAAACTTACCTACAAAACGTATTTTTTCTGTATTAAATAATTTCTAATTCCAATCTTTAACAAAACAATTAAATTCTGATACTATGGGTATAAAAAATTCAAGATTCAGAAGGAAAGAAAAATAAAATTAAAAAAAAAAATTGTACTTTGTACTATGTACTTCCCCGATGGCGCCCGTTTTGTACTACAACACGACTGTGAGGTCTCACCCCCCCTCAGATCACAACGTATCGCGCACGGGTAGTATAGTATGTACACAATTAATAGGCACCTACATTTACACGTTCATCGAAAGTCGCGTAGTCGTGAGCTAAGTACTCCGTTATGTTCAACAATCCTAGCTTTCTTAAATCTAATTTAAACTAAAAACGGAACCCTTTAGCATTATTTTTGTACCAGGACACACATAAGTTGCGTAGGAAAGATATTCGGGGTTCATTTGAACATAAATTTGTGTTACAAAATCCTTTTTCTGTTCTAAGTTCCATAATTTACTTTCGCAGTACCTACCTATTTACCTAGTTATCTAAGCAATTAATTTCTGGTACAGTATGTATTGCCAATGGCAACCAATAAAAGATTAGATACTTATTTGATGATTTACTATGTTGAACTTACCTAAATTGTGTGGTAGAAGATTACTGTGGATAATAGTGCATTTACTCATTTACATTACATACTACGTTATGTTTATTATTTTACGTAGGTACGTTAACGTGTTAGGTGTTTTATCTAAGGAGGTACCTTTTATTCCGTAGTCCCTACTAATTAGCTACAATATTTGTATTTTAACTTGTTCACAAACATAATGGTCGCTTTTGTAAGAGAAAGTAAGAACTTATTAATAATAAAATAAAAATCCGGAACCCATTAAAAAAATATCCAAAAATACCAGGAGTAAGAAGTTTGTTTTCACGTTTGAATAGGTCAATAACACCGACCGGCCCAGCTGATTTGTGCTAGTGATGTGTTTAATTTCAATTTGAAATTTTTGGTTTCTTGGTATCATTGGATTGGAATTTCTCATCTTCCTAACAGTTAGACATAGGATTTAAAAAACTTTAAAGTATGGTTTATTATCATCCAAAGAAGTCGTGCACTTTATATGTATATGACCTTTCCGTTACACACTGTATATAATAAATTCAATACCTGGTTAACACATGTGATTCGTACCTGTGAGCTACAGAGAGTCTGCAGGCGCTTGTCGGGCGCCACTCCCTTCTTGGGCCTCATGAGGAGGTGCAGCCGCCCGATCTGTGGACACGTCCACAGCAGCCGCTCCACCAGCACCTGCGTGCGTCATGCATAACACGAGAAATGATGAAGTCTAACATTGAACCATAAGAACGACAACCTTCCTATATATCTCGTTTAGTAATCATGTAAAGATACTCAACAGCAGTGACATGGTGGTAGTGTACTTTATAGAAAGCATTATTTATCTTTAAAAAAGGTGTGAATCTTAGGTTGCAATGGGTTCTTTCACACGTCGGTATTCGAGGAAGTGAGTTGGGTGACCAACTAGCAGGGGAAACTAATTTTAATGTTTTGGATACATGCATTTTGCCGGAAGATACGGAAGTTCTACTGAAATATAGGTACAAGATTGTAATGTAATTTACATTTCGATAATATTTCTTGCCAGAAAGGAATTTGGTATAAAATACTGCAGCAAGAACCTCCTCGAATACCATGGTGCCCATACAGTAGATTAAAGAGACAACATAATGGTTATAGCGCATAGCCTTCACTCGGGACATTTGCCGGTCAATAAATTCAAGTTTAATTTAAACCCATTGGATATTGGTGTATTCCAAAGCATCCTGGCTGCATCCCTGTGCGACGCAGCTGTTGCTTTGTATAAGATGATTTTCGATTTTGTTGTGTTGAGTGACTCGACAGTTTGACAGGTATTTTGACCATAGAGGTACCTTAAGAAAACTCCTCTTTGTAATTTTTTTGTTTTTAAATATATTAAAGTTCTCAATATGGCTGATATAATCGCAAAGCGATTATGAAGATGTACCTTCCCCATGAAACCAGTGGCCCCCGTGATAAAGACGGATCGTCCGGCGTAGAAGTGCGGCACGAGCGGCTCCTCGCACTCGGACACCGGACGCGGCACCATCGCCAACTGTTACTGCCTCTGTGGATTTAAAACATCTGAAATAAATAATGTATCTTCAAGATCCACGATACAAAATTCCTTGCTGATTTCTTGCCGAAGTCTTCTCAGTTCAAATACATTGCGAACCGTTGGTAGAGCCAGCTGTAACGTTCAAAAATACCTTATGAGGTCCTAAACGGAATAAATCATTTTGATTTTGAGTGGCACGTCAGCAAACCATTTTATTACGTGTATCAAGGATCCCTCAAAGATGGACTCTCAAATTACCCGCTGATCCGCATGTGTAGACTGTTCAACGGGCATAGTAAAGATTTTAATACCGCTTTGCAGCATATCTGTTTTCTAAAATCTAAATTAATTCAAAAGGTTCTATGCAAATATTTTTATCATAGAGATCATTGAGCTATTATTACTGCGTATTTAGTCATTTCCTCGCTGAGGTGGGATGAAAAATTACGTGTTGCACTCGAGTGCAAAGATTTTTCACCTCGTGCTCTTTTGATTCCCTCGCTAACGCTCAGGATTCTAATTTTAGAATCCTTCGCTTGCTCGGTCATCAAAATTTAGCCCGTGGTTAAAAAGCAACTTTGCACTCTTGTCTAACAAATAACTATTTGATTTTGATACTGAAAAAAAAATCTTAGCCACGAGTTCTTATAGTATGTACCAATATGATGATGATGACAAGCACCGCGGGTGACACCGCGGCGATAGCTAGTAATACCTATATAATATGTAGTATTGTGTGTAGTGTACTATAGGTATGTATGTTTGTAGGATGGCATACGTGATGTTTATTAACTACTACGGTAACAAACAGGCATACGGCCGCCTGATGGTACGCATAATGTATCTTTCAATATTGTCGCACTAGTAGATGAATGATTGATCACACATTGTTCTCTACTACTTAACGAACGCGTGCAAATATTGTCACAAGTAATAATAATGTGTTTATTAATGTTTCGCTTTCAAGTATCACGGGTATCTCAAGATGTGCTAGTGACGTCGAAGCTCGTGGATTCGTATCCTACAATAAGCTTCACGGTGGTTGGGTACTTTGTAGTACCCACTTGGATGGCTATGCACAGGCACACGTATCACGGTCATCAACTGCAAGAAAAACCAAAATTTTTCAACACACTCGCCCGTAAAGTGACATTTATTGCAAAATACAAGACAAGTCTGTTTTTTTGCTCGCAGGTGTGTTGAGAATCGTCGTATGACACGCGTGTGCATTGATTTATTACACTCTCGGCTCACTTATCGCTTAATACTGTCTCGACTGTTTATAACCAACTTTGCACACATGTATCATAATTTACTATTAATTAATGTCAGCATTTTCGGCCAAAAAATGATATTTCAAAAACAAACTGCATTTAAAAGGCTATGAAACTTATTTTGATACCTACCCAAAATTGGTTCAACAATGAACTTTTCGCACTGTGTCATAATCTACACTAATAAATAATAATGAGAGAAGATTAGGATTTTTGTATTTTTATTTGTAATGAATAACAGTCAATGTCCAATTTTAAAAGATTTTTTAAAATTAGACATTTTAAAAATTCTTTCACCAGGGGAAAGCTAAATTATCACAGTAACATGGGCTATTATATATAAATTTCACCCGGGTGACGCCGGGCACGACCAGCTAGTATATTCTAAAAGAAGAATAAAGCGCGCGGATGCGCATTTACAGAGAACGCGGATCGCAGAACTCTACACCGCTCGCTATGGGCACAGATTTACAATACAATCCTCTGTGCTATGGGATTGGCGCCTTATTCTTCATTTAGAATACCTATCTATCTTTAGAATCAAATACTGGGTGCAGATTTCGAGATGGCATATTTTCTGAACAACTTTTACTATGTGAACACGTAATACTCAAAAGTTTTTTTTTTACTTTTCATACATTATGATCGAGCAAGGTTGACATTTACTATGGAAAGTATTTTTTTTTTGATATTTCACTATTGTTTCCATATTAAAAGTTGTTCAGCATGACTAACCCAACATAGGTTTCGATAATATGCCATCTCGAAATCTCCACCTGTTGTGTTTTTGGCCCCGAAAATGACCATGGTTTATTAGGTCTGTAATTGTTGTTGATTGATGTGATACCAACAAAATCATATTAGGATGTGAAAACGACGGACAAGGCTAAACATAATATGTTGTTATAAAACCAATTATTTAAACAACTTATTTGTACGACCCGAGCGATTGCAGTTTGAATTAGGATGGTTCAAGGTCAGCGGTTAGTTGCAATGTCAAGAGACAAGATTTATTTATCAGAAATAATAATATCATCGCTGTTCAGATTGAATTTAGGATAAGTCACTTAATGGTGCCGATTCTGTTGTAAATCGCACTAAACTAATTTTAGTCACATCTCATCTCTTTCTTACGAATATTATTGAAAAAGAATAGAACATATTTTAAGTTGTAAAATTAATCTTTGCCGTCTTATTTTGCGTGTATTTAGGCGTAACCACGATAGATGGCGACTAAATTTACATTGAAAACAAGCATTGGACTAATTTGACAGGACTAAATTTCTTACATCCTTTTCTTATGTTCTTTGTTAGAAAGAGACATAGTGACATTAAAATTAGTTTAGTTGTGAACAACAGAATCAGGGCCAATAGCGTTCAAATCATCTTTACTTATATATATAAAATTCTACTGCACGTGTGACACTGAATTCCTCCTAAACGGCTGGACCGATGCATTTGTATGCGTTTGAGTGGCGCCCTGGATGGTTTAGACTCACAAATCAGTCCGACAGATGGCGCTGCAGTCGATAATATAACCTAGATTCCTGCTACAATATCATTAGAATACGAAAATAAATTTCGCCTCCATCTACAAGTTTATAATAGCTCAGGTGGGAAATCGGGCCTAGTTGTCCCTACCAGGAGACCCCGGTTCGAGTCCAGATGATAATTTTTTCCCTTTTTTTTCAAGTTCCTTCTTTTGTGAGAAAAGCTATTATGATTTACAAAAACGAGCAAAGCTCGGGTCCTCCAGGTACTGCTCTTTAGGGGAGGAATTTCCAAAAATCCTTTCTTAGTGGATGCCTACGATGTAAAAGGAACCTGACGAACCTGTGTGCAAAGTCAGTCAGTCGGAACAAGTCTTTTATGTACACGATATTTTACTCCTGACAATTATCGTAGAAATAGAAGGCTCGAGTTTTTCACGTTCAACGCTCTCCTGTACAACAATCCGGACTGTGACTTGTTTGCGGATGGATGGCCGTATAATATTGTCTGAGTGTCAGCGTTTCTGTGAGAAGGATATAACTGTGTATATTAATGTTTTTGTAGTAAATTTTTTATTTATTTATTTGACGGGCCAGTTGGCGCAGTTGGTTAAGACGTGGAGTCTTAACCTATAGCGCCGCAGGTCGTGGGTTCCATTCCCACACAGGACATGCATTTTGTGTGCATGAACATGTCTGTATGTCCTGAGTCTGGGTGTAATTATGTATAATAAGTATGTATTTACAAACAAAAAGTAGTATATGTATTATATCAGTTATCTGGTTTCCATAGTACAAGCTCTGCTTAGTTTGGGAACAGATGACCGTGTGTGAGGAATGTCCCAGGATATTTATTTATTTATTTTTATTTCTTTTCATATTGGTAGGTACTTTTATAAATTCAAATATTAGTTGTAAATGGTGTGAAACTTTAATGTATTTAAAGTAAATAAATAAAATAAATTTATGGATAGATTGCTTGTTATTTTTAATTAACCGACTTCAAAAAAAGGAGGAGGTTCTCAATTCGAATGTTTTTTTTTTATGTTTGTTACCTCATAACTCCGTTATTTATTAACCGATTTGGAAAATTCTTTTTTTATTTGAAAGGGTACACTTCCCGTTCGGTCCCATTGTCATCAGATCAGGAGTTGATTACTTCATAGTGTAGTTTGAAGTCGGTTTAAGTTTCTTGTAAAACAATCCAATTATATTTTTTTTTGTCCCTCCAACTAAAGTCATAGCAAAGCTGCAGTTGTAGTCACGAATCTTTGTAACTTTTATTGTTAGTTTACGGATAGTCTTATAACGACTCGCACTTATCCGGTAGTGATGTAACCCGCTCCTTTGTTTGTATGTAACGTTGTCACCGCGCTGACAACTGTTTATTACTTTTGTTAGCATCCACTTATTAACATGAAGTTATTACACTCTTGACATTGGTACAAAGTACTACATTGTAGTAGGAAGCGTGGAGGTCACATACTGTGGATCTCTCGGCATAGATCGTGGGTTCGATTCCCATCTGGAACAACCATTTGTGTGCAAAAACACTATAATGTCAGATTACACATTGAAACCAGAATTGTTTCGAACTGTGCGGGCTCAAAGGAGTTTTCTTCCGCGGACGCTCAGATTGTGGAATGAGCTCCCCGCCGTGGTTTTCCCAAAGGAGTACAGAATGGGGTTCTTCAAGAAGGGTGTGAAGAGGTTTCTTCAGGGTCGGCAACGCGCGAGTGATACCCCTGGTGTTGCAAGCGTCCATAGGCTACGGTAACCGCTTACCATCAGGCGGGCCGTATGCTTGTTTGCCACCTTAGTGGTATAAAAAAAAAAAAAAAAAAAAAATGTATAGAACCCCATTAGAGCCATTTCGCCATAATGCGCAAGAAAGTGGTCTCAATTTGAGAGGAAGCACCAACAGCATTCTGAAGGTGTGAGTGAGAGTGAAGGGGTGTGTTTCTTGAGGCAGGTGTATGCAGCTGCACGTCATGCATGTGTGATGCTGGGTAAACTGGCTGTCGTCCATACATTCAATTAAGAATATCATTAATAAATACTAGTTTTCGCCGCGCGGTTTCCCCTCTTATTTTTTCCAAATATCGTCTACATTATTCCAGGTTATGATCTACCTACAAATTGGCAAAGTGCCAAATTTCATCAAGTTTGGTTGTGCCGTTGAGGGCCAGGCACATTCGCATTTCTTATACCTACATATTGTAGTAGAATTTGATTGATTGTATCTTTATTTATAGTCATCCTTACGGCCCGGACTTAATTTTATTTATTGTGGCAAGACCAACAGCTATTTGATACGAAACTTAAAACATTAATATTTATCAGGAAGCCAATAACAGGTCTTCAGATGGCCGTAATTGTAAAAAATACAACACTGACTTTCTTTTAATAATACACACGAGTTTAAGAGAGGTAGAGCGTTTATTCGTTCAAAGAGCAGCTCGACTGGGGAAGTACCTCCACCTTACAGAATACCGCAGCAAAATAACTTTATGTTGTGTTCCTGCGCGAGTAAGTGAGCCAGAGCTCATAGGGGAGGGGGAAAGGTCAGTAACGCGTGAGCGATGCTTCGTGTATTGCAAGCGTCCTTATGGCTATGGTTACTGCTTACCATCAGACGGGCCGTACGCTTGTTTACCGACTAAGTCGTATAAAAAAGTTATTGAAGCGTAGTTGAGGTACAAACATCCAAACTTACGAACTCACAATCCAAACATTCGCATTTATAATATTAGTGAGATGAGATGAGATGCGAGGCCGGGGCGGTTCAGCTAGTATGCGACCTCACATATATCATCGATGGTAACTGAATGTCAGCGGTGACCTAGTGAGTCTAGAGTTTTGTGTAAATGATAATTTGGCAAAATAAACGATGAGATGAACGTTTCAATGTTGACTCTACTAACTATCAGGGTACCTAGTTTGTTTGTTCACATCTGAGGCTATTTGTGGCTGTTAGTGAACGAATGAGCTCACATACAGACATGTTCATGCACACAGGACATGCATTTGTGTGCATGAACATGTCTGTATGTCCTGAGTCTGGGTGTAATTATGTCTATTAAGTATGTATTTACAAACAAAAAGTAATATATGTATTATATCAGTTATCTGGTTTCCATAGTACAAGCTCTGCTTAGTTTGGGATCAGATGACCGTGTGTGAGGAATGTCCCAGGATATTTATTTATTACTTTCAATTAATTTCCAAACAATTTTTAACAACAGATAATGAGATGTATTAAATTATTTGTTATTTTTCCTTCGCACTCTTACTTATGATTGTGATAGAGTTCAAAAGGTTGATGATGATGGTAGAGTATCCCCTGGATCATCAGTAACTATGGGTGTCCCACAAGGTGCCTCCTTGAACCTTTTTTAATTTACATCAACGACTTACCTCGTACAAAAAACTTGAGATAAAATTGTGTGCTTGAGACAAAGTGAATAGACATGATTTTAATTCTGACGATGTGAACAATGCTCTTTCTGTAGTCGTTGATTGGTTTACTATCAATAATTTATTGCTCAGTTAGAAAAAAAATATGTTACTAAAAATATTTCTGTACTATAGACGAAAAACTTATCCCAATTTTGGAAGAAAATAGAGAATTAAAAATAGAGGTCACTGATCTAAAAAATAAATTGCAACACATGGAAAGGGATTTGAGGAAAAATAATATTATACTGCATGGAATCAAGGAAACTGAAAACAACCCGGGGGACCTCCTAGATATGGTCTTAGAATCACTTAATATCGCTGGCAAATAAGCTGGCATTGAGAATTGGGGTAAATGGGAGATCAGCGGCATTCACAGGCTGGGAAAGCCAACTCAAAACAAAATTAGACCTATCCTTATTTTTGTTACCCATACTTGGCGTAAAATGGAATTGTTCAAGAACAAAAGATTTTTATCACAAAATGTCTATATCAGTGATGATTTCTCAAAAGAAGTTCTATACAAAAGGAAGGAGATTAAAATTCAGCAACAGGAGGAGATTAAAAAAGAAAAACAGGCCTATATTCGCTACGATAAACTAATCATAGTAGAAAAACCGACTGAAAAACGAAAACGATCGCCACCGAAGTCACCTCAAACTACAGTTAACATTGATGGACAAATAATCAGCGCACCACACTTAGTACACAGAGTACTACACTTCTATTATCCAAATTTACCGACGAAATTAATAATTATCTGAATGTCAAGAAGCATATACTTATAGTATTTATAGACTATAGCAAAGCGTTTGATACGCTTTGTCATAGCAAATTGATAGAAAAACTAGAATGGACAGGTATAAGAGAACCATTATTAAATTGGAGCAAGAACTACCTAGAAAATAGAAAATATATAGTGAAAGTGAGTAACAGTTACAGTAACTATATCAATGTCACTGAAGGAACAGCACAGGGTTCAGTGCTCGGCCCCTTGCACTATCTTGCCTACGTCAACGATGTCAGTACAATTATAAAACAATGCTCCATGTATCAGTTTGCTGATGATACATGCTTAATATCAGCAGATCATAATATTATTACGGCACAAAATAAGCTACAACACGATATGACGTTGTTAAATGAATGGTCACATGACATGGGACTAAATGCGCAAAAAACAAAATTACTCCACATACACTCTTGTCACATAAACATTTTTCAGGAAATTTCGGTAACGGTACATAACCATACATGCATGCACAAAAAAGACCTGCTATGTACATGTCCACCTCTAGAACAGGTGACACAACAAAAATACCTCGGTCTGATCATCGACAATCGATTCAACTGGGGTCCACACGTAGACGCTATATGTACTAAACTGCGTGCCATGCTAGCCAAATTCAAAATCATCAAAAGGAAAGTTCCTTACTCAGTTCTTATAACGATGTACATTGCATTAGTCGATTCAGTAGTGTCATATGGAATAACGAGATACGGGCGTACGTTTAAGACATACTTGGATAGAATATACAACCTACACTACAACTACGTATATTAAAACAAATTGTTGGTAACAAACTAAAAGAGGAATACAAGGATAGGTATGACCAACTATTTCTGTATTGTAAAGTCTTATCAGTTCACCAAAAAGTTAATCTTGCGATTGTAATGGAACAATACGACAACATCCAAATACTGCCATTGGTTGACCATAAAATACATACACGAAAAGTAACGAACAAAAAATTCATAGAAGTTCGATACAATAACTTCTATGGCGGAAGAAGGTTGTGTAGCTTATTACCATCAATACTTAATAAGCTTCCTAAAGATTTGTTGCATCACACAACAAAAAAACATGTGAAACATAAATTAAAATATATCGGTCTTACTACAAAAAACTTACGCATCAGTTGAACACGTGTTTATAAAATTCCTTACTACAAAACAGTGTTTACCGGTTGTTTTGAGCTAAACACGCCTTAGACATGGTTTAGAATTTAAACACACGCGGAGGGTTGTTTAGCAGATGTTTAACAACACTTTGCTATGAAATTTCTCATCGTAACCTTAGAACTTTCCATTATGTTATTGAATTTGATTTAAAATATGGATATTTTTGATATAATTGATTTTATGGTCCTATTGATATGTACGATTTTGATAGCGCTGGAGAAATAAATTAAACCATTCACGATCTATTCGAAAATAATACTAACATCAAATTAAAAAAAAAAAAAGATTCAGTGAACATAATAATCCACATACTATATACGTTGGTTTACGTAAATAAGTTATCATTGTTATTAAAAGAGTTTTTTTTTTATCCATAGCCATCCAACACTACGCCGCCGCACGGTAATTTAAAATATTACTTATTAGAAATAGAAGCTAAGATATACCGAGATACATTTTTAAAATAACTATCATGAAATATTTTATCTACAAGAAAGCGTTTTTGTCGTTACCCAAAAAAAATAACAATGGCGCTTGGTCCTTGGACCCTAGTACCTATGCATAACAGTATCCGTTGACCATTCATAACATTCCTTATCACACAATTATTTTTGTGGGAACATAATCATAGAGATTTTTGAGAACATGTCCTTGTTTCGAAAACTTTTAATTTACACAAGTAACTTCATCAATAAATTGTATTGTATCTAGTAACACCGAGCGCAAATGTCAAAATATGCGCCTAATAAAATGAACGCTCCATTGCATACAACTGATACAACACGCATACAACTTTGTGTTTGAATAAAAAAAAAATTTAAACATCTTAAATTAGTAATAATTTCATGTTTTATTAAAAAAACAAATTGTTTAATTAATTTGACTTAAGAATAGCATAAAATCCCACAAAATACTCAAATAATATTGATAATTTATTAAAATATCTGCGTGTTTAGGAACGCGTAGGAACGAATGACTGAATGACTTTCGATTTTGCTCACATTGTAAACGTTATATCATGTTTAACTAAACATCAACTAGACACAGTTTTGTAGTAAAGAAACTTAGACACGGTTTTAACCAATGTCTAAGCCTTAAAACACTGTCTATTTAAACAAGTGTTGAAACTGTGTTTAGTTCATCTTTTGTAGTAAGACCGTATATATTTATCTATACTTTAATTATATACTATCATTTTTCGCAAAATATATTAGTTTATGATATTAATATTCTATATATCACACAGCACTATATAGCATATTAGTGAGCACTTACTTGTTTTTACACAACTAATGAGTTGCCTATTTTTAACATCCTGTATTCGTTAAATAGATTATGTTGAAATTGTATATCCACCCACATAACAAACGATGATTTGTAAATTATAAAGAGGGTAGTGGTAGTTTTGTGTCCGGCCGTCTGTGTGATGTGCACTACGCGCCGCACGATGTGCCGTTGTATGTTTGTGTAAGTCAATGTTATGTTTAATTTATTGCAAGTATTTTTGTGGATTGTGATGGCGAGTTTAATATTTTTTGTAAGTATTTTTGTGGATTGTGAAGACGAATGTGCAGTACCTGCACAAACCCAAAAGGTTTTTAGGTACTAAGTTACGAAATAAGTATTAAAAAAAAAAAACAAATAAAATCAACAAAACAGATAAACTAAAACAAGTGCATCGCAATTGATTATGTACTCATCAACGAACCAAACAGTTTCACCAATTGGAAGGAGTTGGAGGAGGCCTATACCCGTCAGGGGTCTTTAACATAACATTTTTCTTTTTCTTTATGTGTTAGAAACAAGCTTAAGAATATGTTAAGTAATCAATAAAGGCTTTATTATTCGCAGTTGGTTAAGGCTCGCCTTACGCGCCGCAGGTCGTGGGTTCGATTCCTACACAGGACATGCATTTGTGTGCATGAACATGTCTGTATGTCCTGAGTCTGGGTGTAATTATGTATATTAAGTATGTATTTACAAACAAAAAGTAGTATATGTATTATATCAGTTATCTGGTTTCCATATTACAAGCTCTGCTTAGTTTGGGATCAGATGACCGTGTGTGAGGAATGTCCCAGGATATTTATTATTTATTTATTTATTATTATTTATTTAAAATGTATCAGATTCAGTCGACATTCGGACACAAATATTGTTATTGAAGGAGAAAACTAAATCTTGTTGAAACATTGTAACCATCTGTATTTGTATTGATATCACTTTAGTTACATGATAATTTGTAATCATATTTGTAAATTGGTGAAGACTTTCTTAGTTCTGCAGTGCAACTATCCACAGCAAACTAGTTTATTTTTTAGTCATTTTCACAGTTTGATATCTTACGGCATCCTCCTCTGGGGTAGTGATACATTACAGCATGGGGTTCTTCAAAATGGGTTTGAAGAGATTTTTGCGGGGTCAGCAACGAACGAGTGATACCCCTGGTGTTACAGGGGTCCATAGGCTACGTTAACCGATTACCATCAGGCGGGCCGTACGCTTGTTTGCTAACTTAGTAGTATAAAATATCGACATTTTGGGTAGCATTAACAAAACTCACCTTTAAAAAATCCAAAGAAAAATAACCACAATATTTTTAACCAGTAGGTACGAGTAATATATGAATTCGTGTATTAATTCTTCGTAAAAATGAGACAACTCTATAGACAAGCAATAATCGCGTCAAAACACTGCCGCTTGCGGTCAGATTATGTCATATCATACGATCATGATATATCCTTATTTATCAGTTAGGCGTCTGTCCCACGGTCGATCTGTCGGCGACGCGAAGCTACTGAATAACAACTAATCCGTATGTATGTACCTATAATCTATAATAATAAAAAAGTCGCCCGGAAAATTAGAAAATGCTAAACGTTTTTTTCCACAAATAATTTGGACAGGACAAAGTCTATCGGGTCAGCTAGTGTACGATAAAGTTAATGACCATTTGGAATTCTCTTTGGCTTTTGCAGTTAAAAATAAATTACAGTTTAAAAAAAGTAAAAAAACACGCTTTAAAAAGCCCTGCACTAAAAAGTGTTAAATAATTATAAAATTGAACCTAAATATATTCTCAGTCTATCCCGTAAGGGCCTAAATGTAAGCAATTTTTGTAATTAAGTTCAATATTTGAATGAAAAGTGCGTGGCGCTGTAACGTTGCACTTGCAAGTTACATAAATAAATATAAGTATAGTTAGAAAACCTTTAATAAAACTTAATTACACTTAAATTAAAATAATATTTACAACTTATTCTAAAACATAATTAAATATAACCTATTAAACTAATAAAACCTAAAAATCTAAATACTTAATAAATATTATTGTACGGAATCTACAAGTACGTATTAATGATGATGGTTCCCGCACCTACGCATCCCTAACAAATCTAACGGGTTTGCGAGCTGCGCCGGCGCGGCGGCCAACGCCCAGTCGTTCAGTTCGAGAATTCTCCACGGCCAGTGCGCTTTGAGACTTCACAGGTGACGGCTGCGTCACTTGCTTCGAATTTTGTATCTAGTTTAATATCACGTGGAATCCCGCTAGGGTAAGTTCCCATGTATTATCTATCTGATTCTCCATTGTAAGGTGTTCTAGCTTTCTATCTTTCCTATCCATGCTAGCGCTGCTTCCTTTTTATTGTTTGTCAGGGACACTGTAACCTAGATTCAAACCTACCTACACAGTTGCGCAGCAAACGCTTTAGCCTTTTTGTTTCTGGCCTTCCAGGATTTACGTCTACATTTACGTCTACATTTACGTCTACATTTACGCCTACCCTGCATCAACCGTACTTGGATTACGTAAACAAATAAATAAATTAACACCGCTTATACCTACTTCTGATATTTGTGAATCTGGAATCGATCCGGATATTGATATTTCTGGCGTTAGCACTTCCTTAAGTGAATTTACATCGCGAGTTAAATCGTTAGAGGAGAAGTACGATTCAAATCTCTTTGAACGCACTAGAGCGTTGGGTAATCATCTATATCACCGTCTAAAAAGAATAGATTGCACGGACTCTAAACATTTAGAAAGAGTGAGGGCTTTGTCGAAAAATGTTACGAACTTGATTAATAAAAATTTTACTATTAATAAATCGGCTAATCCGATTCCTAGCTGTGAGCCTGTTGTAGACGTTGAACAGACATCGTCGTCGCTAGACTCTGTACAAAACGTAACGATACATTGTGACCGCTCGCATTTAAATGATATACAAAAAATAAAATTTAACGGCAAAACGTGTGTACATGCATTTGTCCAGAGAGTGAACGAGTGTAGTACTGCTAGAAACATATCGCCTTCTAAATTAATGAACTATGCTACGGAAATATTCACGGACGATGCGTTACATTGGTTTCGTAGTATTAAAGACAGTGTTACTACTTGGGATGAGTTAATTTCTTTACTGATTGAGGATTTTAGTCATTTTGATTTCGACTACCGGCTATTGTCTGAGATACGAAACAGAACACAGGGTGATTCTGAAAATATTACTATATATTTTGCTAAAATGTCTGAATTATTTTCCAGGCTAACTAAAAAGATTTCTGAACAAGAGAAATTAGACATCTTAATGCACAATATTAGACCGTGTTACTCTAGCGTACTAGCTTCTAATTCTTCAACTATCAATTCTATCGATAATTTAAGAACCATTTGTAAGAACTTTGAAAAAATTCAGTCTTTGACTTCTCAATTTAAAGAACCTCCTAGAGTGTCTACTGATACGTTAGCTCCTGATCTAGCATTTTCAAAAACGTCTGAACCTAGTACTAGCAGATCTAATACATATAATCAAAATAGATACAATAGTTACAATTCTAATAAATCTAATAGTAATTTTTACAACAAGAAATATAACTATAAAAATCAACCAACAAATAATACTAATTATTCAGGTGTAGCTGCTATTGCTTCTTCTAATTCTAATACTAAAAATGTTTTCTGCCCTCGCTGCCGTAACTCTGAACACTCTTTGAAGCAATGTAAATCTGATAGGTTCCCCATTTGCTTTAAATGTGGAACAATGAATGTCACTTACCCTGAATGTCCTAAATGTAAATCTCAATCTAATTCAAAAAAACTAGCTACTGAAGATTGCTGTAATATAAATGAGGTAAAAAACTTAACTAAAACTACTGATTCTACTAAAACTAAAAATTTTGATGAAAAGGATTGGAAAGCCTGGCTTTCAACTATTAAAATTTTCTTTTCTAGTTATTTCATTACAACAATCTTCGATAAAAAACCTATTGATGATGTTCGTCCTTACGCGGCTATCCAAGTAGGCGACAAAAACCTCTGCGGTTTACTCGATTCTGGTTCTACAGTAACTATTCTAGGTAATAATGCTCATCTAAATTTAATTTCACTAGGTCATACAGTCATTAATAACGATGTTGTGAGAACTTTTACTGCTGCTGGTGGACAAAGTATGGTTTCTATAGGATACATTAATCTTCCAGTTACTTTTGAAAACCAATTTCACTTACTAAAAGCATACGTTGTTCCGACTGTTAAATCAAATTTAATTCTAGGCATTGATTTTTGGACAAAATTTAATCTATTTCCTAAATTTTCAAATTCTATATCTCTGCACGATGCTACTAGTTATGATGGTGATGTGACTACTGTAACTGATGCTAAAAGTATACTACAGTCCTATAATGAACTAACTGAATGTCAGCGAGTTACTGCTGATAACATTATAGAACAGTTTAAAAATATCTCAACTGAAAAACGTGGTTTAGGTAGAACTAACTTAGTATCACATACTATTGATACTGGCGATGCCTTACCTATTCGGCAAAGATACTATCGCGTTTCGCCTGAAAAACAACGTATCTTATCTGAACAACTAGACGAGATGCTGTCGCTGGGTGTCGTTGAGGAATGTGAGAGTCCATGGTCTTCACCTGTATTATTAACTCCTAAGAAGGATGGCAAGCTCAGATTCTGTCTAGACAGTCGTAAGCTAAATTCTGTTACGAAAAAAGACGCATATAAATTACCTTATATTTCAGAAATTCTAGATAACCTAAAAAATGCTAAATACCTAAGTAGCATAGACCTATCTAAGGCCTACTGGCAAGTGCCTATTTCTGAGAATGATCGGAATAAAACTGCATTCTATATTCCTCATCGTGGCACCTTTAGATTTGTGACTATGCCCTTCGGATTGACAAATTCTCCCGCTACTCAACAAAGACTTGTTGATACTCTTTTCTATGGGCCTGAATTTGAAAACTCAGTCTTTGTATACATCGATGATATCGTCATATGCTCGGCTCAATTCGAAAATCACATTTCCCTGCTTTTAAAAGTAATTAAGAAACTAACAATGGCTAATCTGACTATTAACTACGAAAAATCCGTATTTTTCCGTACGGAACTTAAATATCTAGGCTATGTTGTTGATTCTAAAGGTCTTCACGTCGATCCTAATAAAATTGACACCATTTTAAATTACCCTACTCCTACAAATAAAAAAGAAGTAAAAAGATTTCTAGGAATTGCTTCTTGGTACCGTAAATTTGTCCCTAAATTTAGCTCTATTGCTGGTCCTTTGAATAAGCTAACTTCTACTAATAAAAAATCTAATCCTTTTCTTTGGACTACTGAAGCTGAGGAGTCTTTCACTAAACTCAAAGAACTTCTTGTATCTGCCCCAATCCTATCATGCCCTAACTTTGACCTACCGTTCGAAGTACACACTGACGCTAGTGACTATGGTGTTGGAGGATTACTAACGCAGACTATTGACGGAGTTGAACATCCTATCGCCTACACTAGTAGAACCTTGACAGGTCCAGAGAAAAACTATAGCATCACTGAGAGAGAGGCTCTTGCTGTCTTGGTGGCTTTGGAACACTGGAGATGCTATCTCGATAATGGTACTAAGTTTACTGTCTATACAGACCATTCAGCACTCAAGTGGTTTCTTAATCTAAATAACCCTACTGGACGCTTAGCTAGATGGGGTGTTCGTCTATCTGCATTTAACTTTGAAATGAAACACCGTCGAGGTGTTGATAATATTATACCGGATGCTTTGTCTCGCGTTTGCCAAATTTCAGCCATTGATAATAATCTAAACACTACATTAACTACAAATGATCAATGGTATCTAAACATATACAATGGTTCTCAAAATTCTCCTACCTCTTTTCCAAACTACTTAGTCAAGAATAATCGTTTATTTCGCTTCATGAAAACTCATCATCCTCTAAATAAAGAGTTCGAGTGGAAAGAAGTTGTTCCTGCAGAATATAGAACAAAAATTATATCTGAAAACCATTCTGAACCAACCGCTGGTCATTTTGGTATTTTTAAAACTTATAAGCGCATCAGTCTTAGGTACTACTGGCCTGGTATGCACGCTAACGTAGTAACAGCTGTAACATCCTGTGATACCTGTATATCACATAAACACCAAAACCACGCTGCCTTAGGTGAAATGGGTCGGCCCAAACACTGTTCGAGACCTTTTCAAACTATAAGCATAGATTTAGTAGGACCTCTACCGCCTACTAGAAAACTAAACTGCTACATCTTAGTCGTGACTTGTTGTTTTAGTAAGTATTGCTTATTATTTCCAATCAAGCGCGCGACTGCAGAAATTGTTACTAAGATCTTAGAAGAACAAGTATTTCTAATACATGGCATTCCTTCTACTGTAATACTTGATAACGGTAAACAATTTATAAGTGCTACGTTAAAACAGATGTTTGAAAAATATAAAGTACCTAAATTACACTTCACTCCTAAGTATTCACCTCATGTTAATACAGTTGAACGCTACAATAAGACTGTTATGACTGCTATCTCCACATTTATTTCTAACGATCAACGTATTTGGGATCAACTTGTACCAAAAATCCAATTCGCTGTGAATAGTTCTGTAAACGAGGTAACAGGCTACACTCCTTCCTTTCTAGTGTACGGGCGTGAATTAGTTACTTGTGGTTCACATTATATCGATACTGAGAACGATAACGACGTCATCTTTCAACCTCGAGATTCCTACGCTGAGAATATTGGTGTGCTTTCTAGTATCTTTAATAAAGTACAATCACTACTACTACAGGCTCATAGTAGGAATTGTCAACAATATAATTTACGCAGAAGACCTGCTGAATTTAATATTGGTGACGTTATCTGGAAAAGGACTTTTTATCAAAGTGATAAAGACAAGTATTTTAATAAAAAATTAGCTCCTAAATTCATAAAATGTAAAATCATTGATAAAAAGTCTCCTCTGGTCTATGAATTAGCAGATATGTCTGGAAAACTACTAGGTTCCTGGCATATCAAAGATATGAAACTTATTAACTATAAAGAATAAAATAAAACCTATATACTAGCCTTAAAATTAGATTAAAACTATTACCTAAACTGTAGTGTACTAAAGAAACATAAGTATTTTAGTACACCTAACTTATTGTTTGAGTATAACTTAAAATTTACTAATTATACTCTGTTTGTAAGGATCTCAAGTCATTAATAGTAAGATTTGATGATGTTATGAAAGAAGATGGTATGATGCGCGAAGTATAGAATGTAGTCTGTGAGTAATGATAAGTTTAGTATGAAATAATAGGTAGTAGTCGGATTTTGCAGTCTAGTATGCAAAATCCTTCGTTTTTTGGCGGGGTACTGTAACGTTGCACTTGCAAGTTACATAAATAAATATAAGTATAGTTAGAAAACCTTTAATAAAACTTAATTACACTTAAATTAAAATAATATTTACAACTTATTCTAAAACATAATTAAATATAACCTATTAAACTAATAAAACCTAAAAATCTAAATACTTAATAAATATTATTGTACGGAATCTACAAGTACGTATTAATGATGATGGTTCCCGCACCTACGCATCCCTAACAAATCTAACGGGTTTGCGAGCTGCGCCGGCGCGGCGGCCAACGCCCAGTCGTTCAGTTCGAGAATTCTCCACGGCCAGTGCGCTTTGAGACTTCACAGGTGACGGCTGCGTCACTTGCTTCGAATTTTGTATCTAGTTTAATATCACGTGGAATCCCGCTAGGGTAAGTTCCCATGTATTATCTATCTGATTCTCCATTGTAAGGTGTTCTAGCTTTCTATCTTTCCTATCCATGCTAGCGCTGCTTCCTTTTTATTGTTTGTCAGGGACACTGTAACCTAGATTCAAACCTACCTACACAGTTGCGCAGCAAACGCTTTAGCCTTTTTGTTTCTGGCCTTCCAGGATTTACGTCTACATTTACGTCTACATTTACGTCTACATTTACGCCTACCTTGCATCTACCTATGCAGCTTGATAACTAGCTGTGGAACGCTGAGGGACCTACCTCCTGTACTGCCTGCCTGGACTACCTACTCCCGCTGACATCCTGGGAGCTGGACCAGACCGAAGCGAAAACTGAAGCTGCTACTTCCACCTTAGTTCAGGCCAGTGTTCCCCCTGTTAAAAACTGTACCCCCTGTGAAATCTGGACGTGAGGCGGCCACAGAATTTTAGGCAATTAAATGTTTCATTGGACTAATTTCCATTGTTTCATTTAATCGAACCCTACCTACCTATCTGTTGGCGTCCCCCTAAGGGACTTGCCACAGCGCTTCTCATTTTGTAATTAACGATATTTCTTCATAATAATGATAATGCTTAGAAATTCTATTGGGTTACAAGGAAAAGCGCCCCACGCTTTTCATTCAAATATTATAGCTTATAGTTTATTGCATTCATAAAGTACACGATTACATACAATTGGTTTACTGGTGGTCCCCACACTAGGTCAAGCCTGTCTCGTGGGGGCCACAATTCAAGGTTATACAAAAGATTAACAACAACAAGAGCAAGTTCATGCAATAATTAAATAAATTACACGTTACATATTAAAATAAAATTAACAAAAGTTACAAACATTGCTTAGCCTTAGGGGCAGTGGTATAGCAGTTTTCGGTCCCTACAAGTTAATTGAACTTAATTACAAAAATTGCTTACATTTATGCCCTTACGGGATAGACAGAGAATATATTTAGGTTCAATTTTATAATTATTTAACACTTTTTAGTGCAGGGCTTTTTAAAGCGTGTTTTTTTTAGTTTTTTTAAACTGTAATTTATTTTATATTTTTTAGTCAACATAAATTATTCATACCATTTTATTATGTTACTTATACCACATTTTCACCCAATATCACATTCTTTCACATTTATAATAAGTATTTAGCTTCAGTGCCTACTCATTGACTCCACCAACAGACTCAGAAAACCATATTGGGCCAAAATGCGCATAATACGATTCCAATACGCCCAAACACGGCTAGAATACGATGCTCCGCTATGGGGTTCCAGTGCCAACCCTCCGACTTCATCATCAGACCCTGAAAACTATACATGGTCAAAATTCATCTCACGACATTTCCAACAACCCCAAACACGGCTAGGATACGATGCTCCACTATGGAGTTCCAGTGCTTACCCTCCTACTCCATCATCAGACCCTGAAAACTATACATGGTCCAAGTTCATCTCACGACAATTCCAACAAACCCAAACACGGCTTGTATACGATGCTCCACTATAGAGTTCCAGTGCTTACTCTCCTACTCCATCATCAGACCCTGGAAACCATACATGGTCAAAGTTCATTTCATGACAATTCCAACAAGCCCAAACACGGCTAGGAAACGTTGTTCCGTTATGGAGTTCCAGTGCCTACCTTCCGGATCCATCATCAGATCAGCTCGATGGTACCAAATTATTGTATTGTCATCGGTACTTGATAAGTGTGCAAAATTTCAGTTTAATCTGACGTCTGAAGTCGATGAAAATTACGTTCCAAGATTCCTTTACATACATTCATACATACATACAGGTGAAGCTAATAAAAGCGTGTTAAAAAAGGCATTTTCATACTCCAAGATCTGCTTATTTTAGGATCAATTAGATGGCCAATTGTTCATGTGTGAAGAATGTCCCAGGATATTTATTTATTATTTTACTATCCAAACTGGAAGTACACAAAAGAAAATATTGCTGATGAAAATACCGCTTACTTTACATTATTTTAATAATACCTATGTAAAATATTTTCACTTATATTTTGTTAAGGAATACATAACTTTTCTTTTTTTTAAATGCCATGAAGGTACTAGATTAGAAATTGCATAATTAACTTTGACCATCTGGACATGCGTCATTTGTCTTATTTAACAAAGTCCAAATTGTTAATATGCTTAATCCATTAAAAATATGTGAGTACCTACGTGACGCACATTATTACTCATTTGGCATACAAACTTGAACTTAAATATAGAACGTAGCAAAAATGTTTACGAAAGCAGTGTACATACAATATTAAAGGAACTATCTTTTAATCTATGTATTATATATAGATAGCTTCCACCCTGTGATTTCCCGCCCACAACCTATCTTTATGCAAAAAACACGTGGATCCAGTGCTGCAAACCCCAACATGCAAAAAAGAAGTATATTTATGCCAAAAATCCAGGAGACAGGGTCAAAAAGAAGGAGAAATAAAAGAAATACCCTTTTTGCTGTATTTAGATTAATAGGATTTTTTTATATTATACCTTAGTTTAAATTTTAACAAGCAAATCCATTTTATTAGGACTTATTTTTACCAGTGTCGAGTTATATAAGTTCTAGTCACTATAAATCACTTCCACATTGACGGCTCTGTCAGTAATAAAATTGTCAGTTTCGATAAGACATACAAATGTTTAGTAAAAAGGTGGTAATCGTACTAAAACTTTTCACGGATTTTTTAAACAACTTGAAAAATCACGATACACGTAATTCATTTCACTTCAACTTCACAGGCATTGATCTTTATTGGGTAAAACACCACCGATAAATATGCAATGTAACTCAAAATACACGACCTCTTGAAAATAAACCGAAAACGCAACGTCTCTTTGCAAGTTTTACACACAGAGAATTGACTGGTTTATTTTATGTCAATATGAGGTGTTATTTTTATAAAAATATAAAATGTCGTACACTTTACTCACATCGTGAAAATCCAGGAGATTTTAATTGAATTGAAAAATAAATAAGGAGATAAGGAGACATGTCCAAAAATCATGGAATCTCCTGACTCACCTTGACTCTGTGATTCGCTGGGTCTGATCTGTCGCCCTTTTTAAGCACTCACTGGGTGCACGTGAGCAGTCTTACACAAAGATGGGACTTCCATTTTGGTATAGGAGAGCACAAAAAGACGCTTTAGTACAGGACACAATTCAGGAGGTAATAATTCGATTTCATTAAAGAGCATTATTTGATGAAAGAGATTGCATTTTGGCGGCGTCGTCGTCGCGAGCGGCACATGGCGCCCCCTAAGACCCTGCGCCTGTGGGCGCCGCACACCCCTTTTTTTATTTGTTTTTTTATTTGCGTGGGGATATCCTTATAGGATACCCGACTGCCTTGGGGGGGAGCGGCCAGGTTATGCCACCTGCACTATAGGAGGGGGGCGGGCTCTTGTGTTAAACGCGTACCTGCTCACCCCTCCAAACGCGGCGCTTTGATAACTCGTCCCAGGGGAAGTCTGACACTTCCCCCCAGCACCCTCGCTGTGCTATCGCACGATGAGTCGTGACCACATCCGTCTCATCGTCCTCCTTGGGGTCGCTTCTGGGCGCACAGAGCCCCGGTCTAATTGCCCGCGACCCCAAAGGCCTCGTTTAGTCGCCTTTTACGACAGGCAGGGGAACACCGTAGCTGTTATTCTAAGCCCGAGCTACAGGACGACGGTACTTCACAAATGAACAGCTTCTAAATTTATACAAAGCTCAAGATCGACCTTGCATGGAGTACTGTTCTCATCTGTGGGATGGCTCAGCCAAATATCAACTAGCAACTTTGGACTCGTTAGATAGACGCGCTCGAAGGATAATTGGCGATTGCGACCTAACGAGCAAGAAACTGCAAAACCTGGATCATCGGCGTCAGGTTGCAAGTTTGACGGTATTCTACAGATTGTTCCACGGAGAATGCGATAAAGAACTACATAATCTTGTCCCTCCATCCCCTTTCTTCTATCGGACCACTAGGCGTCGGGGGGGGTCTCCACCGCTTCGTCGTCGACATCCCGTCTTGCCGTACCAAGCATTTCGCTTCCTCTTACCTTATACGCACGGCCAAGTTGTGGAATGCTCTCCCAGACAACGTGTTTCCAGACAATTATAACATGGGTCTATTCAAGGCCAGAGTGAACAGGCATCTTATGGGTACGCGCGGTCCACCCTAGACTACATCTTCGCTTACCATCAGGCGGGATTGCGGTCAAGCGCAAGCCTATTAAATATAAAAAAAAGGGCAGGGGGGCCGCGACGAGGCGCGGCGCCGCACACCCTGCACTATAGGTAAAGCCGGCCCTGATCTGAGCTACTTGACAACATTGTGTTTCATTGCGAATATTGCGATGCGGTTTAATAGGTAACTACTTTAACTTTTCGTGCTCCTTATTCCACTATATTCTAATAAATAGTTAAATCAACCTGGTAACTATCATTTGAATACAATCCAATGCATATAAACACGTAATAAGTTAATTTTTAATGATTGTCATTATTCTCATAATTATGATGATCTTTACCTCCAAATATCTCGGAAACGTGACACTTTAGGCCCCCAAATTGCTTAACATTTAAGGTTTGTATAAGTGTCCTCTACCCAAATATACAACATAAACGGTGCGCCGCCACATTGCAAAAAAAAAAATGGCGGCGATTATCTATGCCAGCTCGCATACAAAAATGTTCGTACCCTTAGTCTGCCATTGGACCAAATTTCACAGGACAACATTTTTTATATTTATATCATAAACATTATAAAATCATTTTTATAATTTTATATAATTTATATGGGGGCACTCATCAACATCGTGCATCATAATGAGTACCGCATCCACGATTAAAAGCAACGTCACTTCTGTGGCCAGGAGATTTATCAGAATAAAACTCCAGCAGCAGCAGCCAGGAATCGTAAGAGCAAGCAATCAATTTGGCAGAACCAATATGGCAGCAGATTGCAACAAAAAGATGGAACATTATAGCAAAGGAATGTAACAAGTTTATCAATATGGTGGAACCAGTTAAGGAATCAAGAGTGTATCAATTTGATTGACCAGAAGACGTTATCAGCAATCAGAAATATATCATTTGTGGACTTAGAAGTGCAGTTATAGTATTACGGTGTACATACATGGTTTTATATAATTTATCATTCATTATTTTATAATTTTATAGTTTCTTTACAACGAACATACAGTTAAGCTTTCAAGTGAATATTGTATTTCATTCAGCAGGTTTCTTGTTTCATGACGCAATACATAACGACGGACTATGCATGGACAATTACCTAGTGACATCAGCACATTCGTGTATGCATTTTATTTGTTTACATTGTTCTTATCAACTTTATAGTTTCACTATTATATTATCATCAACTCATATATTTTAGAATGTTAATCATTATACAAGATGCACGAGCAAGTGTGTATTAGAATATGTGTATTAATCTCTTACAATTTTACTGTTTATTCTTATCATTTTATATTTGTTTGTTTCCTTTTTGGTCGGCAATATGTACGGGCAACCATACATGGCGTATTTAATTTCATATAGATAATTTCTGTATGCCACAAACACTTTGTCAAGCTTGCATTTTAGTGAAACTATTATAACAATACAATAAAATAAATCAGTGTCGCTACAGCACTCGCACGAGGTGGTTTTATTTATACTCCCGGGAGCCGCCTCCCATCATCATCATCATCATCATGTAGCACAACATCATCAGTGTGAGGCCATCAGCCCACACTGAATCATATCACCATAATGTAGGATTTACGCCCCTACATTTTGGTCCTTCGAGCTTATCGAACAGGCGGGGGGGGTGATCAGTTAACGTGAAAGTGACAGTAATTCGTGTTAGTGGTTTCACCAAGCACCAGTTGGATTTTACACCATTGGACTAGCATAGCAAAGCATTACATCATCAATATCAGATTTGAATCAAGCACTAGCAATCAAGTCTTACAAGATCATCCTCAGCAAGCAGCAGCAGGCCGGAGCATCAAGGCTCGGCTAGTATCAGCAAATATCAATCAAGACCAAACCCTCGGTCATCATCAGCAATCAACAAATCCAGTTTGGCGCCAAACTATTAGCATTATCAACAGCAATAGGGTCAAGCAGACCCTACCCAGCATCTTCAGACCAGGCTCTGAGCCAGGTCACTAGCAGTAGCAGTATCAAAAGTAAGATCTTTCCTTTTGTAATATCTCAATTTGCAAATTAATCATGGAAGGTCTAATAGCAACGCAGTATCAAATAATTGAAGGGGTACAAACACTCCTTCGAAATTTCAAAAAGGATGGGTCTGATCGTAAGACTCCTGAGCATATCAAAAGAAGATTGGAAACCCTCAATTCTTACTGGAACGAGTTCCAATCTAACCATGAGAAATTACGTGAATCTGATGACAGGTCTCACGACTATTTTAAACATAATTACTTTCAGCAAGCATTAAATTATTATAGTGAAACTCATGCATATTTTCAAAATTATTTAGGTCCTCTTGCCGAGGAGAAGCCTAAAACTCCCTTATTAAAACCAGCGACTTCACTAGCGACAAGTTCCGTAAATCCTCTCGACCATCAGCGGCCATTGACACCCGTAGGAGAAAAATTAGTAGCACCAACTGTATCTTGGGGCACTTCGAGTCAAATCGGCGAGATGCTTCGGAAGCAAAATACGAATTTCAAAGCATTTATGAGAACATTGAATAATATTAACCTTGACCTCATCAACGAAAAGTAGGAGTTTGAGGATGTATTGAAAACCCTACAAACAAGGTGGTCTGCTATAGATAATCTGCATTGGGAGATCGATAACGAATCGATTGTGCCCAATTTAGAGTACGAACAAACTTTTACGAAACACGAGGAGAAATACAACACTATCAAAACATCAATAAATAGAAAATTGTGGTCAGAATCGCATAGAGAAAAGTCTACACCAAAGTTGGATATTCCTTCATTCAGTGGGAACTACCATCAGTGGGTTTCATTCAAGGATTTATTTAACGAAGCGATCCACAACAATCGATCAATGTCAAATGCACAGAAGATGCAATTCTTGAAACGCAAGCAGAATTAATTAAGCTGGAAATCGCTCCTATTAATTATATTACAGTGGCGTGCATTGGTTTTCGGAGGAGGTAGGCAATCAAGTACTAGGAGAGTTTTATTGTATATTATCGGTGGTATTTTATCCAATAAAAATCAATCCACGTGCACTAGTGAAATGAAATGAATTATGTGTATCGTGATTTTACAAGTTGTCTCAAAAAGTTCGTGAAAAGTTTTAGTACAGTGACCACCATTTTACTAAAACACGACTGAACGGTTATTGATAATGCGGACTATGTAAAAGTTAATGTGCGGACTATATGAAAGTGATATTATAAATAAAATGTATGCGACTGAAGGACTTTGTATCCATAGTCATGAACAAATATTTAAAAAAAAGCCAAACTAGGGTTTCCAGCCTCGGTTGAATCGATTCATGTTTTAATCAATATTCGATGTTTTAAATCCTCTTTGGAGATACGGATCGATCTTAAGATCGCCACGAAATTAAAAGATCGGAAATTGATTTTAACGAGACCATAATATTCCATTTCGATTTTCGAATCGATTATTTTTTGCAGTATTATGTTAAATATTAAAGTTTTTTTGAATAAATTAGCACAAGTTACTCTCTTTCTCTCTCATCAATGCCGAAATCGATGGGAGGGCGTCTAAATCGTTGTTTTTCTAAAAATCTCGACAGTGTAAGTTTATCGAATAACGATATTCGTTTAATTTATTATTACTTAGTGACCATTAGGTCACTAATAATAATTAAACGAATATCGTGCAGAAACAGTGCATTTATAAAAATATTTTTTGCTACTAATTAACTAAGAAATATATTTTATACCATAATATAATATAAAATCTAAATATTGATTTTCTAAGGATCGACCTTGTATATATTTTTTTTAATCGATAGCAGTCACTTCGATTTGAACCTATCGATAATAAATTTTGTCTAAGTACGGTAACCCTATGCAATGCCAGCCAAACCATAAACAAAATAATACAAATAAATTGCGAAGTTATATTTGAGTTGCTCTAACGTTGGTAAACTGTAGTTTTTTTTATTTGGCTGGGTTACTAATGTCACAACAGAGTAGGTATGGTTACTTTTGGTCCATAAATCGCGAATGTCAAATGTCAGTGTGCTACGCATAGTAAAAACGTGATTTATGCTTTCGTCGTATTATCCTAAAGAAGTGTGTGTGCTTGTATGCATATGCCGAAATCGTTTTAGTGTGCGTGAATTTGTTACACGAACTCGCGAGTGCCTGCGAAATTTTGCATTGAATGTTAGGTTAGAATTTTTATTTAAAATGATTATGTAGTTTAATTGAATCAATATATCATATTATTGAATCTTATTAGGTAAGCATTGCTTATTTGCCTATATGGAATGCACGCCACTGTTATATTATCAATATAACAATTCCCCGAAATATTTTTGCAACACCAGCAGATCAGATGGAGATTAAGGAAAATCAAAGGAATCTAAAAGAGATCAACAATGAAATTACACAAATGAAAACTGAAGAGGCAGAAATAGAAACAGTTACTTATCATGACGTCCATCAGTACACCGTCATTTACCTATTGGTTGGAGCCTTCGGATCAGTTGGCGTTTACTTGGTGTAGCGTCGCGTGCGTCGGAGCAAACGCTCCTACGGCACGCAGCCACCAGCCGGCCTCACCTCCGCCGGCCTCATCGTCGCCGGTCTCACCGCCGCCCGGCCTGTGGTGCCGGAGCCTTCGCCGCGTGGGCAGCTCGACGATAGTGCATGTGCTAGTGTACCGTGCGCGAGTGAATGTGGTAATCGGTGCGCGAGTGCAAATTCAAATCAACAGAGTGTGCGTGTACTAAACAAGGCAACGTCGCCTATTATTAACAAAATAAAATACAATTGTGACTAACCCGTGTTTAATTATATAAATTGTTCAATCACCTTGTAATCAAAATTGTTTAATCACCTTGTAATTAAAATAAGAGTCACATCCATCAACATCAGCTTTCCTCATCTCTCGCCCGGGAGCATGTACGGTGCAACCGTGCATTATTATACTAACATCAGTTTAATTATATTTCAAATTTATAATAAACAGTTTTCTATCATAGTTTAACTCTTTTAATATCTACAAGGTGTACCCCGTACAACATCCATTTTTTTATATTCTTTGTTAGGAACAGATATAGTGAGACTAAATTAGTTTAGTTGATAACAACAGAATCAGCACCATTAAGAGTCTTAGACAGGTTTTTTTATTTAGTTAAATTCATCTGTAATTTAACGGGAAAGTCGTAAGCCGATAATAGAGTCTGGCCATGGAGGAAAGAAAGAAGCGGAGGTGCCGCAAGGCAAAATCTCTTTAGAAAGAAGCGTCGCCAAAATGCGGGTGAGAGGGGGACGAGGTAGGGCGATGGCTCCTCCCCATGATGGAAAACCTGCCCATTATTTGTAAATCCATCTAACGGTTAATGGAATTATTACAGTGTAACTGAACTAGCTATTTGTCATGTTAGTTCGTCTACTCGCCACTATGGCGTAACATAGCATGAAACTTGGTCCAGAACATACTATGTGCGTTAGTATGGCGGGACCACATTATTTATTATTACCCAACTGCGGGCGAAAGCCTAAAGGTGGGTAATGGCCCTGATTCTGTTGTTCACAACTAAACTAATTTTAATATCACTATGTCTCTTTCTAACAAAGAACATAAGAAATTTAGTCCTATCAAATTAGTCCAATGCTTGTTTTCAATATAATTTTAGTCGCCATCTATCGCGGTTACGCCTAAATACACGCAAAATACGACGGCAAAGATTAATTTGACAACTTAAAATATGTTCTATCCTTTTTCAATCATGTTCGTAAGAAAGAGATGAGATGTGACTAAAATTAGTTTAGTGCGATTTACAACAGAATAGGCACCAATGTGTTCCTTGTATGGAGTATCGGGTCTATAGGGTAGGTAGGTAGGTAAGGTAATTAGGTAGGTAGACAGTAAATCAAAAAGATGTTAAAATCAAAATGGCAAAAAACGGAACCCTTATACATTCATCATGTCTGTCCGTACATATGTCACAGTCACTTTTTTCCGAATCTGTAAGAACTAAACCTATACTGTTGAAACTATACTGTTGAAACTTGGTAAGTAATGAATCGGCATCCCGTTCGGGTGCGATGTTATTTTGCTTTAATAATGAAGTGCGATATTGATGGCATAACATTTTACGTATAAGTCCCTAAAAAATTTATTTTCATTTTAAATCACGTTTTCTCGTTTTTCGCCAGATTGCAGCTAGCGACATCTGTTGTCGAATATATGCATTCTAACCACTTCTTATCAATATCGTCTTTTTATCATTATCAGTGCACATTTTTGTGACCAATTTCGCCTCAAATAGCTTGCTTAAGTTTATTTTGCTTCCTATAATTTATTTCATAGACAAATTACATACCTTGATACATAAAACAAGAAGAATATAAATAATAAAAATGCACCATCTGTCGGTAAGTAGTAGTACTAAATGATTAAATAAAAATGTGTGCACCATACCAGCAAGACACTATTTTATCGAATTTATTATCTTCGTGTAATTTTTTTTCTTAATGTACTAGTTCAGTTACACTGTAATAATTCCATTAACCGTTAGATGGATTTACAAATAATGGGCACCAATGTGTTCCTTGTATGGAGTATCGGGTCTATAGGGTAGGTAGGTAGGTAAGGTAATTAGGTAGGTAGACAGTAAATCAAAAAGATGTTAAAATCAAAATGGCAAAAAACGGAACCCTTATACATTCATCATGTCTGTCCGTCCGTATGTCACAGTCACTTTTTTCCGAATCTGTAAGAACTAAACCTATACCGTCTTATTACGAAAGAAGGTTTTAGCCATATTTAAGAGAAAGCCAGCCTAAACCTGGGTAGTTTAAGAAAATTTATATTACGAAAGAAGGTTTAAGGACTTCAACCACTAAGCCTGGCAGCCACGTAGTTTATCTAAGGTGACAGATAGTTGACATGCATATGACAGACTCGTTCGAAGTTATTTTATTGAATTTCTTGGTTTCAATTCTATTTTGTATTAATTTGCTACTGAAATGGACTTCCTCGGTGATATGGATTTTGACAACGAATATTCTGGAGTCAGTGGGAACTTCTTGAGAACCGACCCGGCAACCAATTCGTTGCATGATTATGGATTTCGGTTCCAATCAATACAAGTTCACTAAACGATTTGCTGCTTGAATTGTCGAGCTAGAGAAAGATCGTCTTCTGCAGGACAAGTTGCTTGTGCTTTACGCAGTACGCTGTTGGGCTCCAAAAAGAGGTAAGTTCCCATAGTTGAACCAACAATCTTAAATGTGAGGTAAATATCATAGTAGTAATACAGGTTGTTGTTTTGGTCAGCGACGAGCGACTCAGGGTCGATAATACAACTGATACTGGTGCTAAAAAAAATATAAAAAAAATACTTTATTTTTTTATAATAATAAAAATTAAAATAATATTATTTTGAAAATCATGTAATAAGCTAAAATATAGACGTAATACTCAACGGGAGTGCGAGGGGGTAAAGGGGTGGGGTGATGGCGGCTTGTGCCTAGCTCTAGTCAGTGCACGTGGCTAGTGACCATATTTTGCGGTAATTTTATTTCAAATTGAATAAGGTATTTCTCAACGGATTTACAGTATTTAATGGAATTAAGTCCATTTTTGGAAAATGTATTTATTGTACTACCGCTCCTGGGTCGCTTGTCGCTGACCAAAACAACACCCTGTATATATAACTAGCTTTTCGCCTGCGGTTTCACCCGCGCCCCCTTCTTTAACCCTTACTTACCCTACCTTACCATACTCTACCCTATAAAAGTATCCCACAAGTTTTCTGCCAAATTGGTTCTGCCGTTCTTGAGTTATAAATAGTGTAACTAACACGACTTTCTTTTATATACTTATAGATATATATTTTGATTTCAGATACAAGATTATACAGCTGACCTACATGGTGTTTCTCAGCCCAGCATAATTAAAATATTATCCTTGCAATTAATTAGTACATCCTTCCTAAAGAAGAAAGCAACCAAATGCAAGGCTCCTCATAACACTGTCAGTGGAAATAAAAGAATGTGATATTATAATCAAAACAATTTATTATAATAAATTATTTATCTGTATATTTTTAAATTTTCCTTTCATCAATTATACATTGAGCTGATTGAGCTATTATTACTACGTATATAGAAAAGCTATCATAAGCAAAGGTGATGTCCAATTTTTTAGAGTCAACTAAAGTTCTCTTTAGCGCTCAAACAATAAATTAGTCGTCTTAGCAGACAGTAGAAACGCGTAGCGCTATCAGAACGCTTTAAGGAGTATACTGTGTAGTACTGTGCTCCTCGACACTCTTTCACCATCCGTGTCCAGCTGCCTTCATCACATAGGTGATCGGGCTATGTGTCCTGCCCACTACCATTTTATTTTATTTACGAGTTCAATAGCGTCACATGAAATCTTAATCATATTAAAATGTTTGATTGCAAATCCGTTCACAATGTGCTGAGCCTCGGCAAGGTACCTTTGCGATTATTGTCTGTGAACTTCTGTGAATGATTGAGAAATTATATTTAATTCCTATTTAGTATTATTGTATTGTATTTTAATACAGGAATAACATATATAATACCATTTCTTTATTCGCTTTTACGAAGTAAATAAATCATAATCAATGACATAATATTTTATTTATAATTTTTTTTTAAACACCATAGACATCATGGACTGTTTCGTTTTAAGCAAACGTTAGGTCTATTTTTATGAAACGAATTATTTTTTTCTGTAATTTTTAATAACGCTCTTTTTATCAAAAATATCTAAATTAAATCAGTATAATGTTTTATTTATCCATCTACCTTATTGATCTAAATTTATGAGGTATATACTTATCTATATTTAAATATTTCGTAATAAAATATGAATGAAACGAAACATTTCCGTTCTCATTATAAAAAAAGGTGTTATACCTGACTTGAGACTAGAGCTAACAATACCAGGTCAATATCTTAGCCTTTGGGTGTAAATTGACTTTATTACAAAAACATTTTTTTCCGTAGTCTAGTGAAACTGCCTGTCAGAGGTGTGTAACTCAGCTCTGAACCAGCTCAATGAATCAGATCACACGGGTTTGAGCCGTTGAGCTACAGCTCAACAACAAAATGACTAGCTCACGGCTCAATCCAACTCCTATTGTATCTGCGACTCCCTCCATAGATTATTCTTGTGATCATATCTACGAATTATTATTTCGTTCTAAAACATATAAATAATAATTAATTCAATAAATAAATATGTAACATATATAGATAATATAAAAAAAGACAAATAATTCCAACTCTGAAGTATGAAAAGAGCCGCTCGGCAGAGTCGAACGAATCGCGGCAGCTCAGCCGGCTCAATTCGGTGCGCGGTACGTAGTGAGCGTGTGCGCGCATCGTGGACTATAGGTACAAATTGAGCTGATCTGCGAGCTGAGTCATTGAACCAGCTCACACACCTGAGCCGTGAGCTGTGATGCAGCTCGCGTATTTTTACATTACACACCTCTACCTGTCATAGACAAAATAGTGGACATGAATATGTTTCGTTTCATTCAGAGTTCTTACGAACGTTATAAATAAAAATAAAATATTATTATTTTAGAAATAAAGATATTATTATTACAAGACTATAGCTAGGTATGAGCCGAATAAATTAGTATTAAGTCATTAAATCATCAAACGATAACATAGACTATTCCTGAGATACAGGCGGTATAAACAGAAACACGCAACTATCACTTACCTTTTTTATCTTATGGAGTAATCGTATTAAAATTATCGAGACAGATATAAGTATAAAGTTTGTGGTGGGTTTTTGCGTGCAAATATCAATATGGAAAACGAGGAGCCTCCTAGGATAAAGGTAAGGACTTACCAGGAACTCCTATGGCAATCCACTGCACACAGCAACTATCACCACTATCTCACATCAAAATCACAAGTCACTGAGTTTCACTGAGTTCAATTTACAAATCAACGCCTCCCGGTCGGCAGCGGTTTTCGTACTGTTTATTTATAAATCACAAATTTAGATGTTTCCCTGACGGTAGCGGATCTCGTACTGTCTTGCGGGGTTGCGGGGCGCGCGCGTTTCGTTTTGTGATGCGTCGCCGAAGTATGTAGAATATTCCCGAAGCTCTTGTCTCGCTTACACATATGAGGTGGGAAAAGGAGAGGAATCGGGAAGTAGAGGCTCGTCATTGATACTCAATATGAGTAGGTTTTACTATAGATATTATTATAGGTATTTTGGCCTAAACAGTTTGCGTTTTGAAACTCCTATGAAAATCCATATTCTATGACTATATCTTATACTTCTCGATCTAATCAGATACACTATTTCAGACTGACTAAAAATTATTGTCATAATAGAAAGTTCACAAGAATATAGATAATTATAAGCTCGAGGAAATTTTCTATATTATATTTTGAACATATTTGTAGTAAATATGAAACGTAATTAAGAGTAGAAGAACATTTGAGGTACCTAGGCGCCAGCAAGTTGTGATAGGATTTGCAATCAAACATTTTATAACAATACTACCCTACCCTGTAGTGCTATCCAAACCTACCCTACCCTATCTAAACCATCCAGGGAGTTAATTCTATTGTACGTGTGTATGTCACTGAACTCCTCCTAAACGGCTAGACCGATTTGAATGTTATTTTTTGAAAGTATTTGGGGGACGCTCTGGATGGTTTAGATTCACAAATCAGCTCGGCAAATGACGCTGAAGTCGGTATCTTATCTCATGAAGGTTATATTATCGACTGCAGCGCCATCTACCGGGCTGATTTGATTTGGTTCCAAAGATCTTGGGGGCTGTGGAAGACGATTTTTTACTAGATCGACAATTCTAGCAGCAATTCGTTGGTGAAATTGTATTGGAGCCGAAGTTCATCAGTATCCAACCAACTTGATTCGTTGCCAGTTTGATTCCATTGATTTTCGGATCATCCGTCGTCAGAATCCATATCGTCAAGCGAATCTAAGCCCATTGTAAAAGCAAATTTATCGAACTGAATCCAGAATAGCTTTTTCGATTACAAAAATCAAGAAAAAAACAACGAAATTACATCAAACGTGTCTGTCATTTCACCATAAACTTTAAAAAAACTAGGGGGGTGCCTGGTTTGACGTTACGCCACCGATATGATGAGGCTTATTCCTTAAACCTCATTTCGTAATATCAAATTTATATAAACCATCGCACATAATGGAATTGTTTGACTGGAATGAAGTAACCGAAGGTTAAGTTTTAGATATGGCTTTGCTATCGCTGGCCTAAAGCCTGGTTTAACGCATTTTTTGTAATAAGACTGATACTGTTGAAACTATACTGTTGAAACTTGGTAAGTAATGAATCGGCATCCCGTTCGGGTGCGATGTTATTTTGCTTTAATAATGAAGTGCGATATTGATGGCATAACATTTTACGTATAAGTCCCTAAAAAATTTATTTTCATTTTAAATCACGTTTTCTCGTTTTTCGCCAGATTGCAGCTAGCGACATCTGTTGTCGAATATATGCATTCTAACCACTTCTTATCAATATCGTCTTTTTATCATTATCAGTGCACATTTTTGTGACCAATTTCGCCTCAAATAGCTTGCTTAAGTTTATTTTGCTTCCTATAATTTATTTCATAGACAAATTACATACCTTGATACATAAAACAAGAAGAATATAAATAATAAAAATGCACCATCTGTCGGTAAGTAGTAGTACTAAATGATTAAATAAAAATGTGTGCACCATACCAGCAAGACACTATTTTATCGAATTTATTATCTTCGTGTAATTTTTTTTCTTAATGGTAACTTTTTTAAATTTTTCTTAATGGTTTAATGGAATCTAAAATGATGACAAAAAATAAGTTACCATTATTATTTTAGTGATTATTATTATTTTGTGAAGACATTAATTTTATAAAAATATCTGCTTTTTTATGGGTAAAACAATAAAAAGTAACATGCGAAAGCTGTTACTGTAAGTTCAAACTGAAACAAGAGGAGAAAGAAGTTGTTTACCATGAAAAACAACAATGATTAGATGCGATGTCGGCTTTGTTCGGTTAGTATGACTTTTTAAGCTTGATCCATGTTAACTGATTATTATATATTTGTTGTAGAGCCAAGCTTATAACTCTACATGCACTTACTCTACAAGCCCTAACTTCACAAACTCTACACCTTAGTCAAAATATGTGGCTTGGCCGTTTTCCTTTTTTTTTGGAACCCTTCATCATTTCTGTGCGTAATAATGATACTGACAGTGATTTCTCTTATGAAGGCATTGAATTTCTAGATTCTGATTTTAGTTCTGATTGTGACTGTCAAAGACAACGAATATTTATATTATCTATACTGTGTCACTTAACTACGAAGGATATAGTTAGTCGGCGGTTGTTATGATTACTTCTACTTAATGATGCCTGCACCAAAATATCAAGAGAAAGTAATCTTTTATTTTTCACTTTTTATATGCCCAGTCGCGCTTATACCCATTGATATTGTTTCAGGATTATATATGTGAAAAAAGATACGGTATGGTTAAGCATCAAGAGTCGTGGTCAAGAGATATATTTACAAAGGGCAGGCAAGCCATCTTGTTCTTCAACAAAAATAAAAGTCCAGGTAAAATGGAAGTCACAAAACACATTATGGAAATCCATCTACGCAACCCGGAGCAATGGGCAGCATGGAAGTTCCGTGTCATGGTTTAGCTGAGGGCAGCGGGAGTCCTAGGTATTGTGGACGGTTCGGATCCCAAGCTAGAAGAGACTAAAGAAGAATATACGTTGTGGGCTGACAATGATGCCAAATCATCGTAACTAGGTTGGCAGAGAAAACCATAAGTAAAGTATTGAGTTACAGTACTTCTAAGCAAATTTGGGATAAGCATCATACAGTGTTTAAGCAAAAAGGAAATCTTTCCATACATCTTGCACAAGAAACTTTCTACAACATCAAGTTCCAGGTGCGGGAATCTGTGTCCGACTTCTTAGGAAGGTTTGAAGAAGCCTTAAGCCTTATCATCGTTGAAGTGTCTAGGAGTTGATATTTCTGAAAGTATGGCGATGACTAAAATCACTTCTTCGCTACCAGCATCATATTGCCATTCAAACTATTCATTCAGCCATAGATCTAGAATCAACTGGAATACTAATTTTACGCGAGATTATCGACACGAAGCCTAATCAAATTTTAGTTTTCTCATGGCTTAAAAACTCATTGCATGTTAAAGATACTTTTAGAGAGAAACAAAAGGTTCTAGAAGTTTTCTTACCAATAGACAACCCAGAATTGGTAAAACTTTCTTAAAACATATGTAAAGCCTAAATTAAAATATTTCATTTATGTCGAAGAGAATGTGAACATCGTAAACTATTCAGTAGTATTGTTATACAGCTATTTCAATAAGAATGAAAGATATGGTTCAGTTTTATGAAGGCACAGACAGAGCGTGTAGTGTTTGTTGAAGATGAAAAAGAACAGAAAGCGATTGTTTTAAAACATCATTGGCCGGGTCTAAGCTCAAATCTCAAAAATGGGTTTTTTTGAGAGTCGAGTATGACGTAACGCAATGAAATACCTAACACAAAAAAATACTGTGGATAGAAGAGGGTTTAGAGAAAAATGTTAACCGAATAGAATATTAAAAAGTGCTTTGATATTCCCAATAAAAAAATCCTAAGTTACGTCTAAAAAAATCTTTCGCGTCGAAATTCTCCGTATTTTCAGCGATGACAACAATTTTATTTTTAAGAATATATAAGATACAGGATTATATTAGAATGTTAACCGGACACTTATTCAATTTAATGCGTATATTCTGTATAATCTAAAGAAAACCCGTAAATAACAGTCCATTTCATAGAGTCGACACATTTATGATTTACCATTTTCAACCCTATTCCGGTGAAGAACGAGTCCTGTCAAAATCGTAGTCAGTCCGCGCCTTAAGGAAAGACATGCTTAAGTGGTATCAAGGAAACGTTAGTTAGAATTCGTTGGAACTATTATTGGGATAGAATGCAGGAAACAGTTTCAGCCATCATTAATGCTTGTGAAGCCTGCCGTAAAATGAAGTAGGTATGACCGTAAACCTATAAAGCTCGTCATACAATTAACTCAGGCCCAAGATGCTCCATTTCAAGATTTTTTTATAGATCTATTTAACATTGAAGGAAAGTACTATTTTACGCTTATAAGATGCCTTCAGTAAGTTAGGTCAGGCTATAGAAATTTCAAACAAATCAACACCTGAAGTAGTCCGAGCCCTGATGAAATATTTCTTTTTACGGTATTCCTAAAAAGATTTGTTCAGATCCAGGAACCGAGTTCAATAATGAACTCGACAGGACTCATTGAACGATTTCATTCCACTATTATAGAGATCTATAAATAAAATAAAAAAGCCTTTATTGCCATATCTAGTAAATAATACAATATTATAATAGTCATTCTTAAAATGTATCCTACTTTTTCTCAAATAGGCCTCCTCCATTCCTTTCCACTTGTTCCTATCCAGTGCAATCTGCATCCATTTGATGCTTGCCGCATCTTTCACTTCGTCAGCCCAGCGTTCCTTAGGACGCCCTCTTCCTCTGTTACCATGTGGCCCTGAGCAAGAATTGACACGTTTTGTCCACCTCTTATCCGTTAAACGTGCTAAGTGTCCTGCCCATTTCCATATTAGACGCTGTGCGTGTTGCAGCGCATCTAGAACTTTGGTTTTCTTACGAATCGTTGTATTCCAGTGGTCGGATTTACTTAATATTTGGTATACTATCAACAAAAAGTATAGTCACCGTAAAAAATGTTTTCTATTTTTTTTTACATAATCTTAGTTTTTATTTTCAATTGTTAATTGTAGGTACTGTGTCGCTGTATGTTCGTGATGTCATGGACGTGGGCCTCGACTGAAAACCAGCGCGAGGGTTAGTTTTTCTTACTAACCTAAGCACATTGCTGAGTCGAGACCTATTCCTGGCATCACGCAACATTGCATTTTTGTGTAGTTTTTATTGTTTGTTCTGTTTTTATATTTTTTATTTTGTCATTAATGTAATGTTGTATGTTGTCCTGAATAAATCCTTTTTCTTTCTTTCTTTCTTTTCTTTATTCTTTTGTTTGTCTATTAGCTTTATGTTTGAGATGCTTCTTTTCTTTATTTTATTTCTAGTTTCGTTGTTAAATATCCAAGTCTGGCAGGCATAGGTTAGGCACGGTAACATACATAACTCTCTTTTTTAGTCTCGTCTGCAGATTTGATTTTAGTACCTCTTTGTAACTCCAAAATTTCTTCCATGTTAAGTAGATTCTTCTGTCTACTTCTTCTTTGTGTCTAGTTTTTCTAAATGACATTTGTTTCCCAAGGTATGTATAGGTCTCTACGTATTCTAAAGGTAATTGGTATATTAGGATAGGGTTATGAGTGCTATTTGTTGTTATTTTGGTTTTGGTGATGTTTAGTTGTAGTCCTATCTCTAGACTGACTGTATTTAATTATTTTATCATTTCTTCCAACTGATTTGACGTTTCTGAGAAAAGGACAATATCGTTGGCAAATCTTAGATTACAAATACCACAAATACCTCTGTCTGACAACACTGTTAAACGTCGCATTGATGATATGGCTGAAGATATAAAAAATCAGGTAGTTGAGGCCGTGAAAGAATCATGTTTTTTTGCAATACAGTTGGGTGAGAGTACAGATGTTGCGCAATGTTGTCAATTGCTAGTTTTTGTCCGATACATACAAAACGAAACAATTAAAGACGAGTTGCTGTTTTCAACAGAGTTAACGACAACTTCGAAAGCAATTGATATAATGATAGCAATCTTTAAATTCTTTGATAAATATGAACTGTCATGGAAAAAGTTGATAGGCGTATGTACAGACGGCGCTCTGGCAATGCTCGGATCTCGTTCAGGACTCGTACACTTGGTCAAAGAAAAAAATACCAACGTAATTACTATTCACTGTTTTATACACCGTCAAGCCTTGGCAGCTAAAACACTTCCAAACGAACTGTATGACATCTTAAAATAATGCATTAAAATTGTAAATTATATTCAAAAGAGTGCATTAAACACGCGGCTTTTTGCGGCTCTCTGTGAAGATTTGGGCACAGAACCAAGGCCAGAGTGAATAGGTTTCATCTGGGTACGCGTGCTCCAACTTAGGTTTTGTCATTATCCTTCAGTGGCCAAACGCAAGTCCATATTTTTTTAAGAACATTTGCACTTTTATTAATTTTTTATTCAATACCAATAGAAAAAAATAAAATAGAACACCTCTCTTCGAATTTAACATAAAATAAAATAACGCGTACAATTTAAAATTACAAAAGATTGCAAACAAAAAACGAAAAATCCGGACTATCTGGATTTATATATGATGATAAACTTGGAATCCGTATTTGAAAAAAATCCGGATTTTGCAATCTCTAGTTCTACTGTCTGCTTAGACTGCTAATTATTGTTTCAGCGCTACAGAGAACTTTAGTAGACTCAAAAAATGGGACATAACCTTTGCTTATGATAAGTACTTAAAAGCGCATAATTTAGTTAAAAAAATTCATCAATACTTCGACTTCCCGATGAAAAGTGACATGACATTTCTGATTTGTATGTTTTCTAATTATTAACATGTTCATGTTCAATCAATTTGGCCATTTTAGAAGGTAAAATATTAATATTAACAAAGTATTAGAAGCTTGAAACAATTTTGCAGAGTATGTTTTAGCGAGGACTGATTACGAACAGTATAGTTTACTTTTTTACCTATACAATTTTGCAAAAACCAAATATAGTGCCTACCAGCCATTTTCAAGCTGAACCTTGTTACAGATGGATCTCGATGAGATACAATATACCAGCAACATTTTTGATTTCGGATTACATAAGAGCAGCAAACACATCTCGACGATGTTTAGTCCCGGACTGTAGGAACTGGGTCCTGGGACCTATGCAGAGTGCCTCTCATTTTGTGATATTATATTAATTAATTGAATATCATGTTTATATTCCACTGAGTGGAAAACTAGATCAGGCTTAAACTTTGATAATATTTAAGAAATAACCTCGGATGAATTATATTTCCGTACTGGCTTTAACACCCGACGAATTTAATTGAAACGCCATCAATTCAGGGGCAAAAAGGAGGCAGACTAAACCCCTTCTAGGAGCATATTTATGAAAATACGGTCTGGAAAGCCAAATGAGCTATGCGCTCATCATTTAAATATGACGCGAAAAATTTTTGGGAGTAAAAGTTGGCCCTTGCTCGAGAATGTCTTGTATTTGAATTCGCTTTGATCCCGAGCTTTGAACACATAAATCGAGCGGAAATATTAAGTCGCACACTTACTAAAACTAAACGGAACCTCAAGCAATAGTTATATGTGACGGGATTTATTAATTCATACAAAAGAGAATTATTTTTCATTCCAGTTAAAGACAGTCTTCATAAGTTCGGTAATTTATTAAAACCATTTCTTTTAGTTTGCGCAGCTGTAGTTATCATTGACATTACTGGACATCACGCTCCTACGTATACGGATGCAAATATACTTAATGTTCTCATTAATAAAGACGATACACCAATTCACTACTTGCTGCACGAAAACGATGTTTATATACTCGATCGGATCTTTCGAGATGAGTCCTACAGCATTTCGAAAGCACACAGTATAGGGAATCTTGAGATGCATGGTTATGAAGCACACGTACCACCGACAAAAAGTAGACATGCTTCTCAATTAAATACATAATAGGCAAACAGTTCATGTTTAATAACGATTGTACGCTGAGTTGTAGACGTCATAAACGGCCGCTTTAAGCGCGACATCAAAAGCTTTTTTTTTATTTAATAAACTTCTCCATCCATTAAAAGATTTTAGAATCGCTGGGGCACTGTTAAATAATTTCCGCGATAAAAATTCGAATGATATTTTTCCATTAATATAACAGAGCAAAATATTTAAGGCGAATATGTAGTGGAAAATAATATAACATATAACAATAATATTAACCGCCAAAGAGCAAGCTTCGTAGCGATGGAAGACAGCCAGTTGCCTTTTCCTATATGAATAAATAAAGAATTAATATTATTTAGTTTAGGTCCTTAACGTCAAGTAAAATTAGCTAATTCATACGTCTCAGGGTTCATAGGTTTAGTAACATGTATTTATAGTTTAAAAGAGTACTAGAGTATTAGATAAAGAAAAGGAACTTCGCTATCTTCCAACATATAAGTTGTCACAGGATCATATAGAACTCACTTTTGGGCATTTTTCATTAACGTAACGTAACTAGGGGGTTAAAATCCGATACGTTACAAGGGAGACAAGGGAGGCTATTAGCAAAATTAATCACACAGTGATTGATTCACTGTGTGATCGATTTTGACAATTACGAGGTCCAATCAGCATCGTCCAATAATAATTTAACTAGCCCACCAAAACTGGGTAAAGCAAACAAGACAGATATAAAACCCTAGCAAATGAATTATTGGAATCGGTACGAGATCATTTTAAACGTCTTCGTCCAATCCATAAAAGAAGACCGTTGTGATGTTATTGTCAAAAATGTGGCGATGAAACCGAGGGCTTTGAATACGAAACCAATACTTGTCGCAGAAAAAAATATTAATAATTTACTTTTTGAAGCTGAAATACACACATCAAAAAAGTTTGTGATCACTAGCAAAAGCTGACAAGAAAAAGTGTTTAGGTTACATCTTTTTATTTAAATAGAAATACACTGTTTTTTCAACTCAGCTTAATGCAGTGGTTAACTCTTGTAATTTAGATTGTACTCCCACTAAATGCTACTATTTTTTTCCCACTGTGACCCTTCTCTTCTTGACCTTATTTTAATGCAGCGCAATTTTGGAGGCATATATGTGGATCGTCATTATAAAGACGCTGTAGAAATTAGACGGAGAGATACTTCAGAGAGATACCAGTATGGCGATCATTCAGGGTCTAATTACGTAATGACGATAAGGAAAATAATGTCATAGCGCTGGTACCGGCGGCCCAATCGGTTCGCCATACTGGTACAAATGACCAGGAAATTTGTGATAGTATCTCCCGGTCTAAATGGACTGGTCAGTAATTCAAAATAATAATAATAAAGTAAAACATCTTCCAGCGCCAATGGCTCACGGAGCTGGAAGATATAATAAGAATAAAGACGCTACAAATATTGCTAAATCCAAATACAAATTAGACCCAGACAAATATCGAAAGAAATACAGACTGACTCGGAATCACTGCAATAAGATGTCCAGGGATGCACAACGACGCCAAATTCATAAATCTGTTGAATATGGTGATCCAGCCAAAGTCTGGATATTCTTAAAGTCTGTGGGAGTTGGAAAATCCAGCAAAAGTCCTATTAATAATAATTTATATTTAGACCCACTAAATCTCCATTTCTCTTTGTCAACGATTTGGCCTCATAGTAAATCCTTTAAAGACCAAAGTTATTTGTTATCATGAGTACAATCATGTGTCTAATTACCCTATATATTTATTTAAGTGTATTCTTATGTACTACATACACCTGAAAATATTTTTTGTTATACACCGAGACTTAGAAACGCAGCCGACATAATGTACCCAATGAATAGGTTCATTATGACGCATGACGTAGTTTGAAACACCCTGTTATGAGCGCAGTCTACTCGACTCGTGCTCTGGGTTGGTATTTTCTACCATTTTATACGTAAGCTTTCATTTATTAACTCGATTTGTCGTGATTCTAATACATTTTAATATTTTTTTAATATACAAATTTTCTTTATGATTAGGACCTAGTCATTGGGTATATTAAGTGGGCTGCGTTTCTAAGAGGAATAAAAAGTCACAGTGTATATCCTGTGACCCAAAGATTGTCTGGAAGAAATCGCTTAAGCCATAAGACCGCCTGTTTCATATCACTTCTTCGTGTATTTGTTATTCCTTCTTTTTGTGTACTTTTTATGTGGTGTACAAATAAATTATATTTATGTTATTTTTGCGGAGCCTGTAGTAATCTTCCCATGAGTATAGTTAATGTGAATTTGTCTGAAGATACAGGATCAACCTCATCTCGGCAAACTGTTGCTCATATCAAAGTGTGCATTTTGCGTGGCAAAGTAATGGAATATAGAGAGCTCATCCAACACCTACTCAACAGGCAATTGCAAGTATTGTGTCTGGTCTGATACAACCACGTCTGTCAGGTAATTAGTTGTAAATACATAGTTTTAGTTACCCCTTCTATGTTGTTGTAAAATTAAAAATTCTTGTTGGTTGGTAACTTAAAGAGTTAGAATATTATAGAGCGACTGTACTTGAGTACGGGTCCGTGAGCACGGGTACGGTCTAAATACCATGTGTGGGTACATTGTTTGAACGACTAAAATACATGAGTACCAATTTCTCGTTTTTATCTTATACTTGCTTACCGAGAACAAATGACAAGCAATCCATATCGACATGTTTTCTTACTGTAAATCAACTAGTGTACGATATATCTGCGAATGCATCTATATGGAAACTGTTCTCGCGTCACACGGTAACGTTGTCAACGCTATCACTCTATAATATTCTAACTCTATGATTGATACCATCAATATTTATCTAATATATCATACATTATACATACACACTGCTCTTTCAAAATACAGTGAAAACATTTGAGCTTTGTATATCATCTATGATTATTTATTAGCGGTTTTAAGTCTTAGTGTTACTATTAGATCCGTTTCTGTCCATATTCATTATTGTTGAAATATTAACTATGGTACTGGCAACACTTCCTTCTTGTGAAATGGCGTCTAGGCTAGAGTTATGTTGATAATAAAGTTCTAATCATTTATTTAGCAATTAAATCACTTGAAAATCTGTCGCCAAGCCCCTTTCGGTGTGTTCCGATAGCTGCACTTAAGAGCCAGTTCCTTCTAGGCTGTGTGTGCTTACCACTGTATTTAGTAATCTGTGACCATGGTGAGATTGCGGTCAAACACAGGCCTATAAACAGTAAAAAATAAATAAAAAAATAACGGACAAACATCTCGAATATGTCAGCAACTGTAAGAGACATGTTAAATAATCTAAGAAAAATCTTTAAAAGTACTCTATCTACTCTATATATACGTAAGAAGTTGTTAACACTAAAATATATTGGTGGTGGTATATAAATTCTTCAATAGATTTGACACACTCATCAGGCAATTGGAAGAAACTAATAAAGTAAGTGAATCGGACAAAGTATGTCACTTATTATTAACTATGCCCCATAAGTATGAAACCACAATTGCCGCATTGCAAACGACAAATTCAGAATTAACAACAGAGTACGTTAAAAGCAAATTATTAGCCGCTGAGTTAAAAGTAAAACAAAAATATGATGAAGATGAGAACAAACCTGAGGGTGTATTTTTTGTACGCTATAAATGTAACAAGAAAGGTCACAAAGCATACCAATGTTCAGAAAATGCAAATAATAGAGGAAGATACCAATCTAATTTTAGAAGAGGAAGAAGCAATTACAGGAAGCATTATAATAATCAAAGACCAGAAAATATAATTGAACCAGAAAATAAAATACACTTTTCAGCATATATAGAAGAAGAAGTAGTTGTACTAAATGAAGAAAATGAAATACAATTTATAGTAGATTCAGGAGCAACAGAAAATTTAATACAAGATAAATATGAAAGTTTTATGAAAAATATACAAGTAATACCTGAAATAAAAATTAAAGTAGCAAACACAGTGTAAAGTGGTCAGTATTTAACGTGTACCAAAAAAGGAATATTAATAGTATACTACAATAAATGCAGCATAAATATAACTGCTCTAATAGTACCAGAATTATATCACAATCTCCTGTCTGTTCAAAAAAATCATGGATTATGGATTTACAATAATATTTCAAAAAGAAACTTTAAAAATACATGGATGTGGTATTACAATCTACGGGAAACGTAAGGGAAAGCTATATATTCTAAATATGAACCTAAATTCAATAGAAAACTGCAATTATGGTATTCAAGAGAATGACCTAGGGCACAAAAGATTGGGACACCTCAATAGAAAAGGGCTGAAAATAATGTCACTTCCTATTAGTAATAAAGTATGTGAAAGTTGTATGAAAGGAAAATCCACAAGGTTGCCATTTAGAACAGTAAAGAGACCAATTTCACACAAAGTAGGAGAATTGATACATAGTGATATAGCCGGACCGGACCTGCAAAAACACCTACTAAAGAAGGATATAGATATATGCAAACAATAATAGAGGACTACTCACATTTTACTTGCGTGTATCTATTTTTTTTTATTCGATCGATTATTTGATTCGATGATATTCATTTTTTGAAAAAAGAGAAGATTTGCTAAACCTCTTTTAGGCCCTGCAACATCACTTCAGTGCATCACAAAACATGGGGCGAAGCTAAAAATATTATACATGATATTCATTCACGATAATGGAAAAAAGAGATTTTGCCTAGTGTTACTAGGGTGTGTAGTTTCCCTTTAGTTTATTTTTTATTTCTAAGGCAGACTTAAGTAAGTCATGCTCACTTTAAGGCCTTTGCTTGCGGCAGCGGCGTCGTGTGACGGATCGCTCACTTCCCTCCAATATGGCGAGGAGGGCGATGGCTGCCACACGCGTCATACTTGTGAACAGGTGCTGCTTGTGGGGGTTGGTCTGCTTAAGTTTGCCATTTATTTATTTACTTATTAAATATAGATTCAGTCTACTTTGTAGTTTTGCCGCCGCGCCGGGGCACGCAATTGTTGTCAGTGCGATTAGACTGTAAATATTATGTAATGAATCTAAGCTTGTTTTGAAAAGAGTAATTGCTGAGTTTATTGCCGGCTCTTCTCAGCAAATGCAACCTTCCGAACCGGTATTAGAGTATTAGAGTCAGACTTTTCATAAGTGCCTGCGAAGGTCTATTTGAATAAATGATTTTGAATTTTGTGGACACGGGAAGGAATTGAAGTTTTATTAAAATAAAAGTGACATCCTCGATTAAGATGATTTGCTCCATATTGAGTTAGAGCCAATAGAATTAAAACAAGCCGATCCAAAAAAAAATGCTGCATTACAATAATTATGTCAGAGGGTATATATTTCATCTCGTTATATTAATGTTGTATGCTCTTTACTTTTGAATTAGTTAGTTATTTATTTAAATATGGTTTGTGATGCAACAATAGCAATCAAAGATTTAATAACATTTGGTGAAAATAAAAATAAACGAAATACTTAGGTTCATTAATATTGCAGGTAGCTGAAACGGACTTTGGATGCGTACGATGCCGGGAAGCAGCTATGAGGACTATCAACGAATCACTACAAACTATACAAACTGCCAATGACAGTCATCCACCTGCCTGAAGCTAGCTCCAGCAGCATTCAACAGCCTCCAATAGTAGTTGAATATTCAAGGGTCTGTATATTGTGTGGGCGCTTTCTTTTGAGGATTCCAAGTTAAATTGTTGTAGGTACGTGAAAACCCAACTGCAAGACAACAACAAATACAACTGCGTATCTCAAGTACTATTGCGCCCCATCAGGTTAGTTCTCCAACTTATCATATTACTAATCAATATCAATAGGAGTGTAGGTTCTGTAGTTTTACAACATGCTAAAAAGGAAGCGAGGTAATGTTTGATTTCTTTTTTGAAAAGTTGTGGGTTTTGAGGTATAAACCTAACCGCACTCCACTATACGATGTGTCTGCCACTCGATGCAGTTAGCAGTGAGTGACCCATGCATCCGACAATACACTGCCAAGAAATATCTGTGTTTCTCCTAAGCGGCGAGACAGAATACACAAAATATAATCAGAAATGTAATGTAATGTTTTATGCATTAATTACAGAAGCAATTATACTCGGGCTTCGTCCTCAAGATTAGCAGTATTATTAGACACACATGTAGTTACGCATACAGAACTACCAATCTCACACTTTAGTTTAGATACCCTCATAATTTTTATATTCAATAAAATATAAAAAAAGAGAGGGTACCTGTATTTTACTTGGCTAATTCGTCGACTCTGTTAGTCATTCGCATTTCAGTGCTTGGCCAGTCCACACATTCAAAATTAATTACAATTTATCAAGTGTTAAAGTGTTTATTTAATTAAAAGTATGTCTAAAAGACAGTGTTCGGACCCAATAGAACATATTAGGAAAAAAATTAGAAAATTGGAAAGAAGATTACTAAAGAAGCAAAGACGCAGAAGCTCCACGGATTCGGATTCTTCAACACATGCATCAAATTACTTTGTTGCTAATAATGTAGAAGGTATGTTATTTAATTTTTAAATAAATTATTGCACAAAAGATATTAAAGGTACCTAATAAGGTGACTTTTTTGTGTTAGTGTGTTCGTTATTTATTACCGTTATAAATGGATTCCTATGAACATTTATACATGCTTACAAATTATAGCAATATTAAATTAGAGCAATATTTTGGTATGCTCATTAACAATATTAATTATTCTATGCCTGAATACATTCTTAAGTATTTGACATAAAAATTAATTTATCTGGCTTACGTCATAACGACCTTGAGGTATGACTTGCCTATGATATGACAAAATTTCGCATCCATTTAGATGTATTAATAAGGTGATCCATGTTGGAGTTTTATATCGGACTCACGTCACAACGTTTTGAGGTGTGACTTGTCCCGCTTATCAACATGGAATAAAAGAGTTCACGTTACAACGATTTGAGGTGTGACTTACTCTTATTATGCCGGGTTTACAGTGCTACGCTATTGAGTTGCACTTTACCCTTTGCTAAAATAATAATGTCATTTCAGATGACGATTCTTCAGAACCTGAATGGATTGAGGTTTTAGAAGAGAATCATCAGGATATATATACAGGACCTTCAACAAGTGCACATGAGGTATTTCCAATAATGGATACCCAGGAACATGATCAAATTGAATCTCCTTCTTTGCCAACACCGAGATCTCCGCCGCCGGCTTTAGCCGAAAGAGCGTCTTCACCGCCGAATGCAGTCGAAAGGGCGCCGTCACCGCAGACTCCTGTCGAAAGAGCGTCATCACAGCCGGCTCCGCCTGAAAGGGAGCTTTCGCCTCAGCCAGGACCATCTGGGTTCATTGGCTTCAATTTACCAGAAAGTACTCAAGTTGACGCGATTACAGAGGTCCAGCAGGCTACTGTGGTCGAGTTGGATAATTTGACGCTAGAAATTTTAGGAGAAGATCCTCTAGCAACAAAATCTGTTGGAAAGGATATTCAAAAAGACCTTGCCGTACGATTCGAGCATTTGGTTACCACAGGTTTGACTAAAGAACTTCGTAAAGAAATTTTAAGCAAATATCTTCCTCCTGGAAATTGTTCATTAGTCGACGCGCCTACTCTTAACCCGGAGGTAAAAGCCGCAGTCTCAGAAACCGTGATCAAGAGGGACATGGCTTTATTATATAAGCGAAAACAAAATGCAAGTGCTATATCTTGTTTGGGCGAAATTATGACAATGATCTTATCTAGAGAAGAAAAGGATACGGCCCTGCTTAAGTTACTTATGGACATGGGACGTATTTTATGCGATTCCCAACATGATGTCTCCACTACAAGGCGGTCGTTTATTTTGGCCGTCATAAATAAAAAGATGAAAGATCAACTCCTCCAGACGAAGATTGACAAATTACTCTTCGGTAAGGATTTCGCAGATACAATTAAAACTGCTAAGGCAATTCATAAATCTGGAGCAGACCTTAAATCATCTACAATCATAAAGGATATTCCTAAGAAGGTGAAGCCAGCACCCCCACCACAACGGAATTTAAACTGGAGAGCGCCTCCCCCGATTCGCAGAACTGCGGCATCTACGAGAACGAGGGAGGCTACTTCCAAGAGGACTCAGCACGTGCCGCCATCGAGGCCGTCATATCAACCGACAAACCGCGGCCGAAGATAGACGAGGTAAAGTATGCTGGTAGATTAGCACTTTTCTATGATCAGTGGTTACAAATTACGTCTGATCAGAAAGTACTTTCATGGATTAGAGGCTATGAGATATTATTCTCACGTCCTCCGATACAAAATAGTATTCCTCAGCCTAAACATTATTCTAATGACGAAATGATTCAGTTCAATCTGGCTATTAATAAGCTTACATCAATCGGTGCGATATCTAAATGTGAGCCCTGTCAGGATCAATTTATATCAAGTATATTTCTGGTACCCAAACCAAATGGTGAATCTAGATTTATACTTAATTTAAAAAATCTAAATAAATTTGTAGTCACAAGTCATTTTAAACTAGAAGATTTACGTACTGCTATTAAACTAATTTCTCAAAATTGTTTCATGTGTAATTTAGATTTAAAAAATGCATATTTTATGATAAAAATAAGCGAGAATTCGAGAAAATTTTTGCGTTTCATTTGGAAAAATGAAATATACGAATTTAATGTACTGCCATTTGGTTTATGTACTGCACCATTTGTTTTTACAAAGGTAATGAAACCAATCGTAAGAATACTCAGATATAGTGGATATATGTCCAATATATACTTAGACGATATTCTTTTGGTTTCTCGGACTTATAGTAGTTGCTTAGATAATGTTTCTGTAACAAAAAAGCTACTGCTTTCTTTAGGTTTTATAATCAATGATAAGAAAAGTAATATTATCCCAGACACAAATTGCAAGTTTCTAGGTAATATAATTGATTCAAAAAACATGTTGATTAGCTTACCACCCGATAAAAGAACTAAAATAAAAGCAGAATTAATTAAATATAGTATGAAAAATAAGTGTAAAATAAGATCTTTTGCTCGACTGACAGGGATGTTAACATCTGCATGTCCGTCTATAGATTATAGTTGGTTGTACACCAAACAATTCGAAAGATGTAAATATTTAAACTTAAAGGATAATGAAGATTACGATAAGGTTATGATCTTGCCACCATCACTATCGTCTGACTTTAAATGGTGGATTCAGGCGATTGACAAGTCAATAAGTACAATTAAATTTGACGAATATTCCCTTGAGATTTTTTCTGACGCCTCAACTACTGGGTGGGGTGTAGCATGTGGGGGTGAAACATATAAATTTATTAGAGATTATGGCAGCTTTTATTGGTTTAAAAATATTTGCTCGTGATTTGTTTCAATCTCAAATTCTTTTAAGAATCGATAACACCACAGCTATCTCTTATGTTAATCGTATGGGTGGGGTGCAGTACCCCCATCTCAATAAAGTAACCAGAGATCTTTGGCAATGGTGTGAAAATAAAAACAATTACGTATTCGCATCATACATTAGATCATCCGATAATAAGACTGCGGATGCTGAATCGAGACGACTTCATCCTGATATTGAGTGGGAATTATCAGATGATGCATATCAGGATATTATTAACAAATTCGGTTCCCCAAATATTGATTTATTTGCAAGCCGTATAAATAAAAAATGCCCAATATTTATTTCATGGCACAGGGACCCAGACGCGTATGCTATTAATGCGTTCTCCGTTTCTTGGTCAGAATTTTTCTTCTACAGTTTTCCGCCTTTCTCGGTTATTCTTAAAACCTTAAGAAAGATTATATCGGACAAGGCTAGAGGTATTATTGTTGTCCCAGTTTGGCCTACACAACCTTGGTACCCCTTATTTACTAAACTTTTGGAATCAGAACCTATTATTTTTCAACCTAATAGAAATTTAATTATATCTCATTCTAGCAATCGAGATATGCACATGCAGATTTCCCTGGCTGCAGGGATACTATCCGGACAGCTCTACTGAGGAGAGGTGTGCCACCTTCTGCAATACCAATCATGCTGGCATCACTTTCAGTGAACTCTTTAAAGCAGTATGAGTGCTGTCTACGGAAATGGTATAATTTCTGCTTTCATAATAATATTGATGTGTTTGAGGCATCAATACCTAATATCGTTTACTTTCTTACTAGTCTTTTTGAAGCCGGTGCCCAATATGGTACCCTTAATAGTTGTCGATCAGCTCTCTCTTTAATAATAGGACAAAGAGTTGGGATTGATGATAGGGTTAAACGTCTCTTTAAAGGGATATTTCGTTTACGGCCACCAATGCCACGTTACGATTCTACATGGGACATTTCTGTAGTTTTAGATAAATTAGCACTTTGGTTTCCCAATGAAGATCTATCATATGATAGATTAACCAAGAAGTTAATTACCTTATTAGCTATAACTACAGCCCATAGAGTTCAGACTTTTTCAAAAATTAGATTACAAAATATACTTTTTTCGCCTACTGAGATTTCTATCAAAATCCCAGATCTCATTAAAACGTCAAAGATTGGAAATTCCCAACCGATTCTCAGTTTGCCCTATTATAATGAAAGACCAGAGATTTGTCCTGCAAGGGTATTAAATACTTATATAGCCCAGACAGTTAGTAAGAGGAACGAAAATGAATTTCTATTCATTACTTTAAAGAAACCTTATAAAAATGTGACAAGTCAAACCTTAAGTCGTTGGATCAAATCTACTTTAAACATATGCGGTATTGACATCTCAAAATTCTCTGCACATAGTACAAGACATGCTAGTACTTCAAAAGCATATAAATTAGGGGTTAGCTTGGAATTAATTAGAAAAACAGCTGGTTGGAGCGGTAGCTCACAGACTTTTGGCAGATTTTATAATAGAGTTGTTGCAGGTGATTTTAATCAACACTCTTTTGCTAGCTGTATCTTACAAAAACAATAAGCCTTATTATTTTTGTTTGTTTGATTTTGATGGTGATTCATAAATTACTATACTTATAGTACAGTTATTTTATGTTGTTGCTGAAATAAATGAGATGTGATTAAAAATTTGTATTTTTTATTAACACTTCATTTATATAATACAAATTATTTCACGATGTCTCTCAATATCTACATGTGTGTCTAATAATACTGCTAATCTTGAGGACGAAGCCCGAGTATAATTAATGATTAAACGAACTTACCTGTAAGTGAAGTTCTATCATGATTATACGAAGGGCTTCGTCCGAAAAGATTAGCAACCCTCCCTACCCAGTTATGACTACTTCCCTATACTAATCGTGAAATATTAGGAAGGTTTGTTTCAGCTCTGAACTAAATGACTAACAGAGTCGACGAATTAGCCAAGTAAAATACAGGTACCCTCTCTTTTTTTATATTTTATTGAATATAAAAATTATGAGGGTATCTAAACTAAAGTGTGAGATTGGTAGTTCTGTATGCGTAACTACATGTGTGTCTAATAATACTGCTAATCTTTTCGGACGAAGCCCTTCGTATAATCATGATAGAACTTCACTTACAGGTAAGTTCGTTTAATCATTAATCATCTCTACGATCTGGAGCTGGCATGTATGTACATGTACCCAAACTGTGGTACAACGAGCACCTGCTATTTTTATCGAATATAGACCCCCAGGCCACTTAACAATACAACAACAAATCCAACAAAACACCTTTTCATTTAATAATATTATTTTTATCGTATATAAACCCCCAGACCACTTAACAATACAACAAAAATCCACCAAAATATTTAATAATGTTACTTATAGCTACTCATGACAAGTCAAGTCTCAAGAGTGGCTGTCAGAACACATTGAAGATCAAACTGACAAAGTTTATTGTAATACCAACCAGATAATAATGGTGCAGGGAAAGAGAAGGTCTTCTATTGATATAAAACTGACTTAGATTTTGAGCATTTGCCAAAATTAATCCAGATATACATTTAGATTTTCCCAATTTTGCCCCTTCCCTCCTATTGCTTGTTTTGTTCAAAATATAGATACCATAACTTTAAAAGGAACCACAAGAATTAAGAACAATTTTCCAAGCTGGACAGTGGTCAACACCAGCAAGTAACAAAATAACACCTGTATATCATTATTGTGAGATGTCTATCTACTATCTGATGTTTATCATTGATAAAACACTCAATATATGGTTGCTCATAGCCTTCTATAAGGTGGCAGAGTGGAAGAAATGAATATTATGATTGTAGTAACTTCTCTCTGCACTTGCATCCCCTTGGCTAAGTGACGGTGAGAGCCCTGGGCCCAGGCCCGTGTGCCTTTATAGTAAAGACAGAACTGCATTTGAATGAACAACTTGCAGCCCTATCTTGAATTCATCATAAATATCTCTCCACAGACCCCAAACTAAGCAGAGCTCATGCTATGGTAACCAGATAAATAATATACTACTTTTTTGTAAATATATGTACTTTTGTAGATTTACCCATATTCAAGACAGTCAGACATGTTCATGCATATACACATCTGTCCTGGGAGGAAAACCCACAACTTAAGCCTGTAATAGGCTAAATAACTTAACCACATAAACAAGCCCATGGCAACCAAACATACATAGTATAAATCTGCAGCCTTTCTTTTCACCATTATAATATTTTGAATATTTACAAGACAACAACTATGACACAGTATAATTTTTCATTTCTTTTACTACTATACCTGATGAAATTATTAAGCTTCTTGCTAGCTTTTCTCTTTATGGAAACCAATAAAATGTCTCAGATTTACAACAGGCTATGTTGATTTACACGGTATGAAACCATACTGTTTTTTTCCTACATTGAACTGAAACTCACCACTGTTGAGTTGTTTTTATGTAGAAGTGCAGCAATTGGTGCATTTCACCAACTTGCTGTGCACACTTGGAATGACAGCCAATGACAAAACACAAGACCAGTTTAAGCATCATAAACAATGGTACAAGAAGTAAAACAAACCAAGACCGAGAACAGACATCAAGTCCAACGAAATGAAATGAAAAACATTTTCAGAACCAATCTTGATGTAGAATTTCAGCATAATATTACAAGATACGAGACAATCATTAGAGCTTGCAACATCACGGGCACATTGCCAACCCTAAAGACCCCATAGGGGTGAAAGATACAATTATTCATGCCCAATAGGAATTTAGAAGATGACGACACTGCTTGTTCCTACACACTGCCAGCACAACACCTCCTCAAGCTCTTGTGACCTTGCTCTGGGCATCAACACAACACAACATTATAGTAATGTTATTTAGTTGCAAACTTCATTAAGCAGGAGATACATCTCCAGTTAGACAGCTCCACTCTTATATTTCATTCTGCATATGGGTATTATGTATGTATTTCTAATTGTGACTGTTATGAAGCCATTAATATAATTAGACTCTGTAGAGCGATTTCTTCGTACATGGGTCTCCATTTCCTGTAAGGAAAACAATGATAAAATATAAGTAATGGTAAGGCTCATGTACCTACTCACAATGGTGGCTTTTGAAAAAGAACTCCTTGCGGAGGAAAATAAAGCGTTATAGTAAAGTAAATATGACTCCGAATGCAGTCGAAAAACTGCTTGGAGGGCTTTTGTGCCTAAGCATATTTGTGTCCAGTCCACACTATTTTTAATAATGAATCCACGATGATACTAATAATTTTTAAGTAGAAAAGAAATAATTGATAAGAATTTATGACTTACAATAAAAATCTTAATTTTTTCTCGTTGGAATTGGAAGCAAAGAATCCTCATCAATCCAGGGTTGGATTCAGACCAGTGTTCACAACCTGAAGCCTGGCAGCTATCGTACCAGGGCCGTAAAATTATCGTATATGCTCGTATATGGATCAAAATTATCGTATCCATCAGGAAAATTGCTAAAATTTTAAAACTCAAAAAAAAACTTTAAAAAATCATATGAAAGGTGACAATAATATATTTTAAATCTTGTAAACCTGTTTTTTAAATGGAAAAAAAAAATAGTTCGCGCCAACATCTCGAATTTATAAAGAAGAAAATAATGTTAAAGGATAGAGACACACGAAAACAAGCATATTTTTTAAAAGTTTAACTGAATAGATTCTATATTTGCGAGAACAGAATACACAAATATTAATGAAACAATATTTTATATACAAATTCGAAAAGACAATAACTGCCTACACTCCACCACATCGAACGACGATATCGATATCGATCGCTGATTGGAAGATAGTAGCAAGATTGCGCCATGAAGCAACAGCATGTGTTCCTAATATGTTCCTAAGAAAGAAATGAGCCAATAATAATGGTGCTGACACTAAAAAACAACTGTAATTGTGATTATCTGTGTAATCATCAAATTTTTCATCAGAATGGAAATTATCGTACAATCTGCGTACGATAGTCGTGTACCATCGTACATCGTACGTAGTTATGAAATTATCGCACATGTACGATAATTATCGTACGGTTGCGAACACTGATTCAGACCCCCAGAAAATTATTGTCTATGGAAAATAAAATTATACTACTTGTCGAAAATAATACTACGTTTCGCTTTTCCATTTAGTTACGAATTTAAATAAAAATGCAGTTGGAAGGAAATTATGGTTTTATTGTTATTGTACAAATCAACCAAATTTAGGCAAGTAGATGTTTATTTCAGCCAATTTGTCAATCGGAACTTCGTCTTTGGCATTGACACGACATAGCATGTCGTCAGATGGAATAAATTTAATACACATTAGGTACATTTACTTTCATTCACAGCATCGCATGAAAGTATCAGGAGTCAATAGGGCGATTTACTACAACTACAACAACTATTACAACTTTATTTCGTAATTAAAGTAATATTTTTTAAATTATTTCAAACAATAACAGTAGTCAATCGACCTAAAGGTAAAATTATGGTATTTTCGCGTAGTATAATGGCATTACGATACTACATACTACACATCACAAAATTATGGTACAAATAGTATAATTCGACGGTCCCTACGTATAAACGGACATGTCAAAAACCATGGTTTACAGAAGAGCGAAATAAAGATTCAAATCAATCTAGAAATAACACTATGTAATATTGTAATATTTTTGTTGTTGTAATGTTATACCGAGTTTAGAAAGTTTATAATGATATTATGTACTTTCCAAATTTTTCAGATTTTCTTTGAAAAACTGACAGATGACTGCTTTTACATCGCCTTGAAAATAAATCTTTAACAGTCAAGTCTAACATATCTGTTTATACGTAGAAGATAACATATCAAAAATTTATGAAAGAATTAAAGAAAATATGGCATTATATTTCCATCTTCAAAAAAGTAACCTTAACAATCGTTAGTTCATATCCGTGAATGTATAAAATACACTGATGTAGACTTATCTGTTTATACTGGTCATTACAAACCTAAAAAATCATATGAAAGGTGACAATAATATATTTTAAATCTTGTAAACCTGTTTTTTAAATGGAAAAAAAAAATAGTTCGCGCCAACATCTCGAATTTATAAAGAAGAAAATAATGTTAAAGGATAGAGACACATGAAAACAAGCATATTTTTTAAAAGTTTAACTGAATAGATTCTATATTTGCGAGAACTGCCCCCCTAAAAAGGAAGCTAAAGCAATATTGCTAACGCAATTCATATTTTCGAATTTACGGCAGATCTTATGCAATTCATCAATTTCGAATCTTTTATTGAATTGAATTGTATATAATGAGTGACTAGTATACCAAACAATATTGAAATTACGTAGGAACTGCCGAGAATTCGAAAAAATGAATTGCGTTAGCAATATTGCTTTAGCTTCCTTTTTAGGGGGGCAGAATAGGTACACAAATATTAATGAAACTGTGTTTGAAAATAAAAATGCCGAACTGTCATGGCAATGTAGCTCTGAAAATATTATAATCGTAAAAATACAACTTGTTGACGTGTACGCCCAAATTCTTTTTGGTGTTCTTCATTGATGTGTTGTGCCCTTCTCTTATTTAGGGAGTGTGGAAATACCATCAAAATCAGCTGTTTTAACTCAATTTCAATTTCTGACATGGGTCAGCTGTGATTTCAAGTTCACGACATTTCTCCATGTTGCCTAGCAACAATTGTTGCACATGCGCAGCGTAGTGTAGTATAAGATTGGCTGCTGCCCCTTTTATCAGAATTTCCATAGAGGTCCCGGCCAATTAGAGTCGCTGATTTCGTGTTTGGCTTCTGCCGATCTCTGCCGAGTATGTGCCGAGTGTGTTCGGACTTTGAAGTTTGTTGATAAATCAACGTCAAATTGCGTTATTTTCAGTGTTTATTTATCTTTATCATATTTTTATGCTTTTTAGCCATATTTTAATCATGATTAGTGGGTACAGTCTATATTCTAGGTTGTAAGGACGTTCTTCGCATGATTCATGCACCCGGACAAACGAATGCAGGCCGAGGAGATTCCGACGGAAGCATTAGCTCGTCGGAAAACAGTATTCAATGCCAGAGATGTTCCCAGCCGCGGTTTTTTAAAGGTACAAGGGGTTTGCGGATCCATGAGAGTCGCGTTCATAAGTCAGATCTCACTTTTATTCCACCAGTAAATGTATCAATTCCGGAACAACCCTTTTGGGAGAAAATCAGTCATTTAAAATCCACATTCCCCTTAGTAAGACGCATTCTTCGTGGCGCCCGTGTCTCAATTGTACAAGTGCTTTCATGAGTTATAAAAAGCACAGTTACTCAAAATTCCAAGCAAAGCTGGGAACATCTTCTGACCTTCCCTTACAGGATCCTCCACGTACCTCGAGACCCCCATAACAAAACTTCCCTGACTTCCAGATTAAAACAATAGTAACACTGCCATCCAATCTACCCAGAGCCGAGTTTTATTTCATAAACCTACTTTGTCAACGTCTGTACAAAATAAATTAAACGTACGTACGAGTCGGTAATCATTCTCCAAACAAGACCAAAAAGGTTGCAAATCCACGAGAGTGTACCGCATGTGGTCGTAGCAGTGTCGCGTCACACTGTCAGCTGTGTATATTACACAGATGACAGTGATGACGCCATAGGAAGGTTCGCAAAACGGGCGTTGGCAGCAACAACCGACCAAATCCTCTCTCAAAACCTAAAAATGGCCATGAAAAATAGAGACAATAATGTCGTAGAAGCTCAAATACGCGCGGGGATTTCCTCCGGGGCAAACAAGCAAGCAAACTAGACTGTAAAATGCAAACTGTAGAAAATATAAGTAACAAGTTTAATATTATATTATAAATCAAAATAATAACAATAGTAATATGTAGTGTAAATAGGTATTGTAATAAACACATAAAAGTTAATAATATGTATCCTAGATAGTATAAATTAACACAGTATATATATAGTATGTATAAAAGTAAAGAATATAAATGTATTAGAATAATTTATTTATTGCGCGGACCAAGATGTCCAAATTGGGAAAATGTTAAAGAAAAAAAAAAATTGTAAAACTTAATCTAAAAACAGTACGGACCACGTGTCTGTAGTAAGTACTTAAAATCAATAAAAAAAAAAAAAAAAATATTTAAACGATGGAGACATTCAGGGAGCCGCTAGAATACTTTTTTCCGACGACGTCTTTGCACCAAATACGCCCGACACCCTATGCGCCCTTTCTGAAAAACATCCACTTCCAGCAACAAATCTCCACCTGCCCGATCCACCACATCCCGCAGATGTTACAATACAGGCAAGCCCCAATGACGTCTACAGTGCTGTCAGGTCTTTCCAGAGTGGATCTGCCGCTGGCCTAGATGGGCTGTCACCCCAGCACTTGAAAGACTTGCTATCCACTGACAATTCAGGTGAGTCGCTACTGGGAGATCTGACAGCACTTCAATCTTATGTTGGCGGGTAATGTTTGTCCAGATATCGCTGATATTTTATATGGTGCCAATCTATGTGCTTTTGTTAAGAAGGACGGAGGGATAAGACCGATCGCAGATGGCACCACTTATCGCCGTATTGCTGCTAAAATATGCTGTAGAAAACAAGAAGAGTCATTAAAAGGCTATTTCCAACCAACCCAGCTAGGCTTTGGCTCACGTGGTGGCTGCGAAGCAGCGGTCCATTCCCTCCGTATCTTTCTTGAGCATAATGGTGGGGACGTGCTGCTGAAAGTGGATATTAAAAATGCTTTTAATTCTGTAGACAGAGGCGCTCTCTTGTCACAGATAAAAGACAAAATTCCTGACGCTTTCGGTTTTCTTTGGCAATGTTATAGTAATCCTTCAAAATTAGTTTATATAAATAATCTTCTTCTGTCATCGGTAGGATGTCAACAAGGCGACCCTCTAGGGCCGGCTATTTTTAGTTTAGCAATACATCCCATCATCACCCAATTGGAATCTAAATTTAATGTATGGTATCTTGATGACGGAACTTTAGGAGGCAACGTGGATACAGTTCTGAAAGACTTTAGATCTCTTTTAAATAATCTCAATTCCATTGGACTTTCCTTAAACACATCTAAATGCGAGGTTTTTATTTCAGATACCTGCCCACTTAAAACCTATGCCATAGAAGAATTTAAAAAAATTGCACCAAACATCAAAATTCTAAATAAGAGTTCACTTCGCCTTCTAGGTTCCCCAATTTTTATGGATCCTTTTCAATCTTTTATTGATGAGAAAATTCAAAATTTTAATAACGTTTCGGAACGCCTTTTAAAAACCAATACACATTCGGCTTACACGGTTATCAAATACTGTCTTTTCGTCCCTAAATTTACATATTTCCTACGATGTTGTCCTTTCTGGAACCACCAATCCATTTTACAGAGCCTAGACATCATCATTAGAGAAACCCTCTCATCAATTTTAAATATACATTTTGACGACCGCACTTGGACTCAGGCGTCACTTCCAATACGATCAGGAGACCTGGGCATCCGCAAAATTTCAAGTATTTCACTCCCGGCTTTCTTGTCATCAGTCAATAGTACACAAATACTCGTCAATGATATACTCAAAAATTCGATTCCATCGTGTGACATAGCCTATATGACTGATGCCAAGATAGCATACTATTTGCTGATGACATATCCCTTCTTACCTCATGCCATAGTAACTCTAAAATAAACGAGCAGCTCCACTCAATTCTGAGTAAAACAATAAAATGGCTGGATGCACATAATTTAGAAATTAACTATAAAAAAACAAAACTAATGACCTTCCATCCATATCAAAAATCACCATTAACAATCAACTTTACCATCAACGATACGAAATTGGAAACAGTTAACGACTTTACATTATTAGGACTCACGATAGATACACACATCAACTGGAAGACTCACATTCAAAACATTAAATCTAAAATGTCTAAATTTACTTACGCCTTTCGAGAAATTAAAAAAACTACCGACTTACCAACTGCACTAATCACTTACTACGCGTATGCCCACTCGTGGCTCAGCTACGGCGTCATCATGTGGGGAAACAGTGTAGATGCGCCTGCGCTTTTCATCCAACAAAAGAAGCTAATTCGAATTCTAACAAATATAGACCAAACAACTAGTTGCAAACCCTTCTTCCAAAAACACAAAATCTTAACCTTACCGTGCCTCTTTATCCTGGAAACATGCAAATTTGTCAGGAAATATATAAGTTTCTTCACACAGCGTGAAGAAAAAAATACAAACAGATCGCTTAGATATAAAAACATGTTAATGCTACCCACCTCCCGCATAACACTACACTCCAATAGTCCCTACGTAATGTGCATAAAAATATATAATAAATTGCCAGATTTACTGAAAGACGAATCTGATACAATATTAATAAACAAATTAAAACAAATACTAATAAAAAAAGCTTATTATACAATTAATGAGTACATAAATGATAAAAAAATATTATAAATTATATTAAACTGCGTACATTATATTAATAATAATACAATAAGTGATAAATATAATATAAAAATAAAGTCAGATAAATAAAATAAAATAAAATAAATAAACAAATAATACAAATTCTAATGATCTCCTCTCTCCTACATGTTGTTGTTGTTATTTTTGTTATATTTGCTGTGCCCGACAGGGTCCACAATCTTATTATACTTAATTTACCACCTAAGGTTTAATATTGATGTGGAATGCAAATAAAGAATATGAATATGAATATGAATATGAATATGAGCATGGACTTTAGCCTCCCCTAATTCCCTTTCTTCCTAATTTACCCACATTCCCATCCTCTCAGAGGCAATGGGATGGGCCACTCTGCGAGCTAGTACGGAATCAACTTATAGAAACGTCAACTAGCCACGCTGATCTCGCCCGTCTCATTGCCGTGTCAGAATGGGAATCGGGTCTTTGGCTGCGAGCTCTTCCGTCAGAAACATAGGAGCCTTGCTCGATCCATCTACTTTCCGGCTTGCGTGTTGTCTTCTTCTGGGTGCACCTATCTATGTGTCTCATCGCTGCCAGTGTGGTACTTTCGTCGATCAGCTTGGCCACCACGGGCTATCGTGCATAAAAAGTGCAGGCAGGATTCCGCGCCATTCGGACCTCAACGACATAATCCGCAGGGGTCTTGCCAGCGCCCACGTATCAGCTATTCGTGAACCGAGCGGCTTGATGCGGGACGATGGCAAGAGGCCTGATGGAATGACTCTGATGCCCTGAAAGATGGGGCGGCCTTTAGTATAGGACGCAACTTGCGTCGATACTCTTGCGCCGTCCCACCTTCCAGAGACTATCAAAAAGGCGGGTGGCGCGGCTGTCTGTGCCGAAAGCCTCAAGCGGCGCAAATATAGTCAGCTAGATGTTGCCTACATATTTGAGCCGTTTGGGGTAGAGACTTTGGGCCCGTGGGGGCCAGGAGCCCATCGTATTTATCGCGAAATTTCAAAGCGTCTGATCGACGCTTCACGTGACCAGAGGGCTGGCGAATACCTAGGTCAGAGGTTTAGCATTGCCATACAGCATGGCAATGCCGCCAGCGTTCTGGGCACTTTACCCACTGGCAGTGACCTGGAACAGCTTTCCTTTTTATAAACGGCTTTCTCCCCTTTTATTATTTTACTTCTTTATATTTCTGTTTTCTTTTTATTTTTCCCTATGTAAATATTCATTATATTAGGCCTATGAAATTGCCGTTTTGTATGAAAAAAGTTAAACGAATTTTTTCATGTATTTTTTATTTGTATTAATCGAAGTAATCACCCATGCAATCAATGCATCTTTGCTAACGCAGTGGCAGTTTATTGATGCCCTTCTTAAAGAAATCAGCTGGACGGGAGGCAACAAATTCTTCAAAGGCATTTTGTACTGCCTCTCGGGTATTGAATTTTTTTCCCGCCAAGAAGTTATCCAAATTCTGGAAAAAGTAGTAGTCTGTGGGCGCAAGGTCTGGTGAGTAGGGCGGATGACGGAGAACTTCCAACCCCAGTTCTTGCAACTTGGAGACCGTCTGCTGTGCAGTATGAGGTCGCGCGTTATCGTGCAGGAGCAGCGGAGACGAGCGATTGACCAATGCTGGTTGGAGATGTGCCAGCTTCTCCATCATTGTGTTCAGTTCTTCACAGTACACATCTGCAGTAATGCTCACCCCGTTTGGTAAGAAGCTGTGATGAATCACACCGGCGCTAGACCACCAAACAGTGACCATTCCTTTTCTAGGGGTAAGTTTTCGTTTAGGGCATTGTTTAGGTGCTGGCTGAACCAGGATCCAACCAACTTGCTGAGCGCTTGCGGTTATCAAACAGAATCCATTTTTCATCGCAGGTAACAATGCGGTTCAAAATTCCTTCATTTGTGTGTCTGTTAAGCAGTGCAAGGCACGTTTCGACGCGTACTTCGCGCTGGCGATCATTGAGTTTGTGGGGCACCCATTTGTCAAGCTTTTTTACCTTGCCAATTTGACGCAAATGGACCAATATTGTTTTGACGCTAACGTCGAAAGCTGCTGCTAATTCAGCCGTCGATTGTGTATCATCAGCTTCCACAATCGCCTTTAATTCGTCATTGTCGACCAAAGTCTTCGGACGTCCGCGGGGTTCATTTTTCAGGTCGAAATTCCCAGAACGGAAGCGAGCAAACCAATAACAGGTGGTGCGTTGGTTTGTAGTGTTAGCTCCGTAAACGTCGTTGATGTTGCGTGCCGCTTGTGCCGCGTTGCTGCCACGACGGTACTCATATTCCATAATTACTATATACTTATTTTTAACGTATCCATGATGACGAAAAAGATTGAAATGCGATGAAAATGTAACACTAATCAATAAACAAATGACTACTTTTGGAAAAAGAATTCCATGTTTTTAAAATAAAATTAATTTGAAATTATAATTCTTAGCCAAACAAAAATTATTTTGATTTGAAATGGCCAGTACTGCAGAACGGCAATTTCATAGGTAAAGACGTATTATTTCTATATCATTTGTAAATATTGCCATCTAGTTTATAAATTAATCTTATTGTATATTATTAAATAAAAACTTATGTATCTTAGTTATAATTCGAAAAGACAATAACTGCCAACACTCCACCACGTCGAACGACGATATCGATATCGATCGCTGATTGCAAGATAGTAGCAAGATTGCGCCATGAAGCAACAGCATGTGTTCCTTCCTAATATGTTCCTAAGAAAGAAATGAACCAATAGATGGTGCCGACCCTAAAAAACAACTGTAATTGTGATTGGGCTATTGGCTATCTGTGTAATCATCAAATTTTTCATCAGAATGGAAATTATCGTACAATCTGCGTACGATAGTCGTGTACCATCGTACATCGTACGGTTACGGGTATATCGTACGGTTGCGAACACTGTCCTCGATCCGCCCCTAAGGCTTTTTTTTAAAATTTGTTCTTGACCATGGAAACTAAAGTCCTTCAGTCGCATACATTTTATTTATAATATTATCACTTTCATATAGTCCGCACATTAACTTTCACTTAGTCCGCATTATCAGTCATGTTTTAGTACAATGGTGATAATTGTACAAAAACTTTTCACGGACTTGTTATACCTGTTGATTTCTTATTACTTGAACTATCACACTTATAGGCACTACACCTAACCATATTTAATCCTAGATTTTAGCCCTATTTGTACAAAAACAATTAATATTTCGTATAAAAACCAAATAAAAACAAACAGTTATTGACCCGTCACTTTGATTATATCATGACAGACATGACGGCCAAAAATACTTCAATCCGTACATAGCGAAACATGTTTTCTTGGATCATGGAATATGTTTAGTCTGTCATGTCTGTGCCCTAAGGCTACTCGCTCCAGCGTTGCCAGAGTGACTTCACGATAGAATACGCACAGCACCTAAAAATAGTACGAAACTTAACTTTTGAGTAGCTACGCAGTGAATAAAAATTATTTAAGTAATTTCTCAGATAAAGTAAGTTTATTAATTGCATTTTGTAAGTACTGTTTGCACACCGAAACCGAAAGAACCACGAAATAACAAAAACAAACCGGCGAAACCACAAACAGTAACACAGAATGATGAATCATAGGACGAAACATGGGATACAAAAGAAACACACTGGGGCGCTAGTGCTCATTTTGTGCTGAAACTTGCTTTACGGAAAATAATATTATTAAACTTTTTTATTTTGACTTTGAAAATTTGTATTTTTTGGCTTGAAAATGAGGAGTTTTCTTATGATATCTCTATGGTCATAATACCTTTCAAATTGTGTTACTAAAGGTTCAAATTGGTTCGAATTATCAATAGTTCGACGGGTATTTTGAAGATAGAGGTATCATATCATAAGAAAACTCCTCATAAAATAGTACGCAAATTGGTGGGAGTGTACCTGAGAACGCTACCTAACGAAACAGCACGCAATGCGTACTAGTGCGTACCTTAATGGCAACGCTGACTCACTCTCTGACGTATAAATTAGAGATGGGTTCTAATAACTAGCCAAAAAGCGGCTACGTCATCTCTATATTATGGATATGAACTAAAAGATTTCACAGTACATCGACTCAGTCTTTAGTAGGCAAGTAAACCATAGATGTCGCGTTGCTTCAGATGAATAAAACGATTTATTGAAACCAAATTATATTACAGACTAATAGAAATTAAATTTAAATTAAAGAATTGGTTTGAATTCGTTTTAAATTCGAAATAATAATAACGACATGCACTCGAATTTTACACTTTCGGGACTCGCACTACTACTCAGTTTCACAGTAAGCGCACGCACACACAGCTACCGGCTACTCGGCTAGATTGGCTTTGGCTAGCCGGCCAGCTACCGGCTAGTGGCGGCTAGAATGGCTTTGGCTAGCCTGCCAGCTACCCGCTAGTGGCGGCTACTGACCTGTGGCGGCTAGGCGGCTACCCGCTGTGTGTGACGTAAACTTCTCGTAATGAGGAGGATTTCTTATGATACCTCTATGGGCAAAATACCTGTCAAATCGTGCACTTAAGGTTCAAATTGGTTTGAATTATCAACAGTTAGACAGGTAAGAAAACTCCTCATTCTTTCTAGCTAGCCAGTAGCCAGCAGCCATCCAGTAGCCAATAGCCAATGAGGTGTTTTCCTATGATAGCTCTATAGTCAAAATACCTGTCAAATCGTGTATTTAAGGTTCTAATTGGTTCGAAATATCAACAGTTTGACAGGTATTTTGATGATACAGGTATCATAAGAAAACTCCTCATTATCGTGTTGACAGATAACATAGCCGTGGCTATTTTGTGAATAGCCGTTTTTGGCTAGTTAATTGAATAGCTACCCACCTCTAGCTACAGCTAGCAGCTAGCAGTTGGCAACACTGGGTACATAATCGATCGAAGTGCTTTTCTTTTTTTGTTTGGTTTCATAATTTGTTTGATTTTCTCTTGTTTTTTCTGTTTCGTGGATTTACTCATAATTTAATTTATTAATATCAAAACAATCAAATACAACTTCCCTACCATCAACTCTTAATGTGACTCAACTCTGACTTAACTGAATCGTTTTTGTGTCAAAAAAGATGCTTTAAGAGTTATGGTAGTCCCCGGTCAAATACAATAAAATCTCATCATGGCCTAATTTAATTTAAAAAAGCCTGCAAGTGAATTTCAAAACACAATTGTATTTATATTTATTACAATCTATCATACAATTTAAAAGCAGATAAACTTAAAATCATCTTTAATATTTTGACTTGGTACTTCAAAGTGTTTGGCTGACCAGCTTAGTGCCTTTCAATGAAGTACTCATCTGGCTACCAACCTCAATTAGTAAATCAGCTCTCACCATTCGTTGTTCTGGCAGTTGCATAGGCGTTGTAAAGGTTGGCACTTCACCTCATTGGCAATCCTGGTATTAATGCCAGGCATTGAATTATTACACATAGAAACAAAGTACACGCGCGAAACATAATCCATTCAATTGGAGCCATAATGGCTCCAAATGACCGCCGCGCTGTCAGTGTACTGACTGGCGTTTTAGTGAGTGGAGCTCTCAGAAAAATAATAAATATGACGGTTTCTGCAGTAAAATTGTGTCATAATTCATCAGGGAAGAAAGGTTAGAATTATGTTGTAATATTCCACAGATAAGCCACTAATTTTATTGCGTAATTCATCTAAAATAACAAAATTCAAAAATAAAAATACTTCACTCAGATTTCGAGCAAAGTGTTGCCAGCTGTTTGTGTGCGATTTTGTGTTGTTTTACGTAATTGATACTGATTTTGTTAGAGTAGGAAGTAGAGTAAGTAATTGAGTCCGATAAGTTGTTCTTTTACTTATAGCTATTATAACTGACTAGCTGTCCCCCGCAGTTTCACCCGCGTTCTTGGGATAAATAGCCTATAATGTATCGGGATAATGTAGCTTCATATTAGTGAAATAATTTCGAATCAGACTGGTAGCTTTACACAGTAGTAGTTTTACAGGTAGTTTTTTGTCACATTGTCTTGGTTTACTATGTTAAAATACCCGACATAAGTACTATGAAACATAACCATTAAACTAGTAATAAATAAATAACAGGCCTGTGTCTATGATAAATTATCTAAGACGCAGAACATTTGAAACTATTTAATTTATTTTATGAATACTTACTTCTAATTTTATTCACTAGTATCGGAAGGTTAATTTTACCGAAAAATTTCGTTTGGCTTGCAACATTACTCGTGCGCTTGTGTGCGTGTCGGCGAGTGTAATTATATGGTACTCACGCACACATTGGTTGTCAAGTGGCCTACGAGTTGCGAGGATTTTTGTTCGATACTTCGCTTCTAAGCGTAATAATTCAATGATGCCAGGCTTTGGACGAAAAATAATCTATATAGTAGGATGCAATATGATGATATAATATTTCTTGCTATGCATAATGCTTTTAAGTTAGTAAGTACATGCTTCAATATCTACCATGTATTTACTATCAATGATTATGCATACCAATTAAACTTTTTATATTCATATTGCATCTCATGAAATTCATTTTCTCTTTGAAAAAGTAAAGTTGAAGTCAAAATTACTATCCAAATTGATATTGCATAAGAATATTTTTTGTTAAACTTCAGTTGGTCTTGTACTTGTGCGGTACCTATGACAAAGCTGTCTTCATGACTATTATTCCGTCTATTATATTCAGATTATATGCTCTGGTATTGGCCTCCTGTGTGATTGTTACTGGTTGGTCTTCAGCACTTCAAATGTGAATCTAGCTTTGAAAGTATTTTCAATCATAGTAAGTCTCTTGTTTGAGCTCACACTCTACACTTCTACATGAGGAGCCAGAATTTATAAGTAAAGTGTATCAGATTAATAGGTAAGGTATGGATTGCCACTTTGTAACATAGAGACTTCTATGTATGTTATAGTAGCTCTATTAATCTAACACAGTTCGCCAAAGTTCGCTAACTGTGAGAAGTTCAGTCAATAGCAAAGCGGAGTCAGAAAAATGATTGAAACTGTCATAGATTTGGTATAATACGCCATCACGACAATCTGGCCATTAAGGATCAGGAAAACCAACAACAAAATATAAAAAAATTGTTAATTAAAAAAACTGACAGTCTTCTGGCAAAACAAAAATCAGATTACATGAATTACTTATTTTAAACTTAGGAAATAAGCTAAACAATGAGGTCTTTCAATGTCTGTCAATTGGAACAATCTTATTAAGTAGTGTACCTAGGAACATGGTACACCTACACTTCACAACAAAATATATACCTATATAGAGTCTGATTTATTATTGTTATAATAATAAAATTAATAATATGAATTAATAATTGTTTCAAAGAAACTAAGCAAAATAAAATGAGACAAAAGGACAACCAGCAGTTTAGCCTATATTAGCAATTACGTTAATCGATATGTCGTTAGAAAGATTTTTTATCTGAGGGCACGGGAGTGCCCCCCGCCAAGACGAGCCAAGCGAAGCGCAAGGGCGAGTGAGCAACCGCATCGGGATCATTCAGCGGCCCAGTGTTGCCAGACCAAAATTTCAAAATCTAGGAAATAAGAGTAAAAAAACCAGGAGATCGATTTAATAAATCAGGAGATCAATAAAATACCTAAATATACTTAATTATTGTTTATATATAATTAAAGTGATAAAATGACATCAAAAATTAAACAGTCATGCATATGTATCAAAATTATTAGTTCTTTTAATACATTTGATTGTTCATTTTTGATGTCATTTTATCACTAATTTGAAAATCATAACAATTTTTTTAATATATTTTTCGTTCTTAAGACTCCGGAAATAACTTTAGTGCTTAATTTATTCCTCAGTTTTGTTTTGGTTAAATTGATCTGTGAAAATAATCTCCACAGTGGCGCTTGAATGAGGTAAGCACATAAAATTTGATACTAATTCAGATAAATTCGGGAACATCTTGCCATCTCCGTTTTCCATGTTGCCAACGATTTTCCAAAAATTCTCGGCCGATTCGTTAAGGTTTGTTTTAATTTCTGTGTTTCTTAGCAGGCGCCATTCAGTATCTACTATTTGAACGTTTTCTTGAGGCACAAGATTGCGAAATACAGCCAATACGTCAGCAATTGTTTTCAATTTGCGATCAATTACTACGCCAGGATATAGGAACTCTAGCTTTTTGAAAAGCGCCATTTCTCCATCTAATGGGAAACGTTGGAGTAACTGTTTAATAGATTCTATATAAAACTCCAAGCAGCGAAATTTGAAGTTCTTGACACTTTCCTGGTCAATTGTCGTTGTAGCTAAACATGCCGCAACTTTTGCTCCCAAATACCATTGATCGATGGGCAATTATTTCCGTGGGTTCTTGTAGTCAATATTTTGTAGTCTTCTCGTGGAATGAATTATTCTTTGACATAACATTCAAGAATAGTTTTAATAACGCATACAACTTTGCTATAAATGCAGTGAATGTTAGAATTCTCTGACTGCATACATTTATTCAATATATTAAAAAATTCCAAGACGAATTCCATAAACTGTAAGTACAATTCATTGATGGGATCTTCTAACATGGCGGAAATGTTTTCGGCAGCTTTAATGCGATCCGTGAATATAGCATCGCGAAAGTATAATTTTAACGCATCATATTGCTCTAGCAATCTAGATTCGACAGCTTCTAACGACAGCCACCTAGTTTGCGATGGTTGAAGTAACTTATGAGGTTTGAGCTCGAGATAAGTTTGAAATTCTTTAAATTGATTCATCCTTTTAGGACTGCCATTTAAATAGTTATAGACGTCTCTAGCCAGATCTTCCGGTGCTCTAGGCAACTTCAGGCAAGCATATGATGCTACTAAGTGGACTGAATGGCAGATGCATGTTATGACAAATAAATGGGGTATTTCTGCTTTGAGTTTACTCGCAAGTGAATTATTTCTTCCCATCATCACGTTTGCGCCGTCGGCAGCGAATCCGATCATGTTCTGCTTATAAGGGATGTCAAGCTGTATCATTCTGTTGGTTAGAATCTCATATAGCTTTTGTGCAGTTCCATCTGATCCTATTTCAAATAATTCGAAAAAGTAGTCTTCAACCTAAAAATAATAACAGTAAATATATCAAAAGTACCTAACAGTTATAATGATTATTTTTGTGATGGTAACTACATATTCTTGTTATAATTATTTAGAATGCTTATAACATTATGACAAACTAATTAGGTAAGTACCTGATAAATGTTTCGACGGAATCTTACAATCACCGCTAAATGTTACATCGAGCTCTTATCCGTGCTTTCGTCGTCAATTAACGAAATTTTTTTATTTTTCATTTCTTCAATGATTATTTTATGGTCTGTTTTTCCCAAAACATCTGTGATAATGTGTGTTGTCTTTGTTCTGCCACAAGTTATATTTTTCGCAACATCCGAATCTGGGCAGATTTAATCAAATTTGTAAGATGTTCCATTAATAGGTATCAGTAATAAGTAAATTGTGTTCCACGACAAAACTGGCCAATCTTATTTTACCCTCCTTTGCTATTTTTTCGGTAGAGGTTTGAGCTTTAAAATTAGACATTTCTTGCAAACTTCTTTGCCCTCGCAGTTTACCTTTATTTTTTGATGTTTTGTTGTCTTGCTGTGTCTTAGAATATCGGATTTACCAGCCTTCGCGATATTCAAATCGACTGCACATACTGTGCAGTATGCATACTCATTTCCTATAAAACAAAATAAAACACCCATAAAGAAAGGCTGTGTTGTATGTAGCTGGCAGCACTGAATGGCCACCAATACCTACTGACGTCTGACAGTGACGTCGTGAGACGCGGATACAGTGTTGCCAACCCCAATCTAGACTAAAACTGCAAAGAAGCTTTCAAAAAGCTGTAGAAAACTGTAAATTCCTATTTAAAGACCTGTAAATCTATAGCTTTTCTAATTTTATATTATTTAATAGCAGTAATCAATAAAATTATACTTTTATCGTATCGTAAATCAACATTAAATTTAACAAATTTACACTATTTCTACTATAATTGCCTTGTTTTCAATTTGCATATCCTCTTGATTTTCAGTTTCATCTTTATTTTTAAAATCGTACATATTATTATTAAATCTCTATAAATGGTCATTGGCAGCATTGAACTCGAAACAATTTTTAATTTCTGATTTTGTTTGTAAATTGCCTTTATGGTAGGGATATATAGCTAATGCGGGTTACGCAGTGACTATAAAGAAAAAAACATATAGCATTATAAAGAAAAAACTAGATTTGGAGGTCTGAACTAAAAACTGCGAAGATATCGAAAAAACTATAGATCTACAGTTAAAACTGTAGAGTTGGCTACACTGCGCGGATAGCATAGTGACATGCTGTCATAATGCCTTGGCTCGTGGCGCCAAATTTTGTACTAAGCAGGCTAGGTACCTATTCCCCCAGCTAGGTACACTACCTATTATTTTCGTTGATAATTATAATCATCAGCCCGTGTCAGTCCACTGTTGGACATAGGCCTATCCCATGACACCAGTCACCACTGAGCTCGATCTTCAGCTCTCCTCTTCCAATCCCTGCCGTTGATGAACGTAACGTGTTAATCATTAATTTATTTGTTTTTGAGAAAAGTATCTAGTTTAGAGAAAATGCTATCAAAAATAACCGTAAAACTTGTTGTTTGTTTTTACCTTTGGAACTTCTTTTAAGCCAACTTTTGAACACAAGACGTGTTCAAAAGTTGGCTTTTCCCAGTCTATATTATAAAATGACGAATACTTTCTTTTCTTTGGCGGACTATTTTGCGTATCTACTTCGGAATCAGACATAGTAAATCACAAATCGATACAAACAAAATTTTATTTTTTTAATATTTTGCATTATTCTCTTATTTTTCTAGTTTCCACTATCACTCGTCTCATTCACCCTTTAATTAATCGAATCAAATCAAACAAAGTAACAACATACGGATACGGAAACGACAGTTACTACATGCAAAATTTATATGTGTTTTAAAACTTATCCAATACTACTGCAAAATATAACTAGTTAATTTAGTCGCTTAGCGTTGGCGTGTGGCTGGCATGGCGTCCAATCGTATAGGTTCTTTCCCGCATGCGCATTAGACAATATATTGAAGTATCGGCGATCGATAAACGCTTATTGCAAAATGACTCATATAACAGTTAGGGTATGTTATAAAGTATTCATATCCCAAACTTATTATTGTTAGAAATGATTAGTTCAGTCAGAAGACTCCGATAAGTTCCTTTTTACGCTTTGTTCATACATTGTAGGTGCAATTTATTTCAAAACACAAATATCAGGAGATTTAATCATAAAATCAGTAGATCAGGAGAATCTTAGAGAAATCAGGAAATCTCCTGCTAAATCAGGAGTTCTGGCAACGCTGCAGCGGCCCAAAAATTTTGAGTTTAATTTTAACTTACTAACTTTACTTTTACTTCTTACGTTTGCTTTGTGATGGTTTTTTCTTCCTCTTGATGTGTTCACTTTTAGCTTCCTTTGGGGTTACCAACATATACGGTTTCAACACCGCACATTTTTCTGTGTACGCAGCAACCTACTTTTGTCGCCCTAATAATAGCATAAATACACGGATTCTTAACATTTTACGAGAGTGCGTTCGATGACCCAAACGACGAGATTTTGCTTCGCATGGACTATTTCTGTTATGTAAGTTGAATATGCGTTATTTGTAGTAAACAAGTGGGATATGATTGTACTAGTGCAGTAATCACATGATTTTACTTGTATCTGTATAGTGGTCAACAAACCCTCTTTTCTCATCTGTAGATAAATTATGGGAATTTGTAGATGGTCGTTGACCCAAGTTTTTATTTTTTGTCGCCAGTTGACATAGTTTTCATTGAACTGTTGTGTAATAGCGTATGAAAACTTGCAAAGACTGTAATATGAAGTATCATACGGTATGATACTTCATATTACAGTCTGCAAGTTTTCTGCGAGGCGCACTCAAAAGTTGCCGTGGCTGTATAAGCAGTTTTTGCATAGGTTTAGTATTGCAACTGTATTGTTTCGCTGCGTTGCATCCACGGAAAAGAGAATACACTGGAAGGGCGATGTGTTAGAATTTGTGTCGGAACCGGTGTCGCCAAACTGCGACAAACTCACACAAATAAATGTTGAATCATATAATGCACTACAATTAAACAAATTGTTTGATTGGTTGTTTTTATTTTACTTAATTAGCTTTAATCACACAGGTCATACATATGAAAATATACCTTTTTACGTTAAGATAATATTTATTATTCAAAAGTGTACAGAGTATTTACGTCGTTTTGTAATCTACAAACTAGCTAGATTCAATCGACGAAAAAGTGCCGCTACTCGGCCATAGATGGCGTTATTTTTATGGAACGCAATTGTGAACTTAAATGCTTTGAACATAATGTTGATAATTGCGTAATAACTGGTCGAGTAGCGCTATTCGCTTAGCGCAGCGAAAATAGTCGATAACATATCAATAAAATTATCGGTATTTTAATTTCATCGATATTAAATTTTAGAAATTCTGTGAGAAAATTCACGTTCGATGAGAATAAAAGTGCTAAGAATACTGAATTGTATTCGTGATTGAATTGTATTGTAAAAAAACGTTTAATGCGATGAAGTAAATTAAATTAAAGTTATTGTTACACGGTTTATTGCCCATGAAATAAAATGAATTTGTTTCGAAACTGCCGTTTTGAAAGCTTTATTTTTAATTTTAACAGATGTAATAGCGTCAGCGACTGCCAAGCGATACAAACACCATGATTAAGGTTCTGTGGTATCGGGATTCGGTGGGCGTAGTGCAGGCAATGAAACAACGTAATACTATCGCTTCGGAAAACTCCCGTATGAGGAGAAGAAGCGACGCAACAAACTCCTCATGGGCGCCGATAGGTTTACTGTTATAATATTACAATTAATTAGGTAATCACTTCACTTCACAATCTTAGTCTTAACTTATAATAAGTTACAGAACCGGGTAAAACAATGATCGTACTGATCTGTGTCTAGCTCGAGGGCTTGTGAAAAACTAACTCTTACAAATACAAATACCCTCACTTTTATATGCTTTGCTATTTGCGTTATGGTCAGTGTTGCCACATCACTCAATCCTTCTACCATAATAATATTATCCAACCAATATGAATAAATATCTAGTAAATATCTAACATTCGGCCTTTCCTGACATCAAGTTTGTCCTCAAACTTCGCGTAACAAATAAAGTTATCAATATCGTAAAATAATACAGATAAATATACATCACTTTTACTCAGATGGATCCATCAACATCCACTATTCTTTTTCTCAGATGGATCCATCAACATCAGTTCACCTATCTCTAAAACGAATACTGACAGTGTATACAGACAGTTATCAACTCCAACCAAAATCAATCACCAAATATTATCTTATCTATCCCATCTTTCTATCCCATCTTTCTATATCTATCTCCTCTATCTTTTTCTATCCCATCAATCTATATCTAACCCATCTATCTATATCTATTCCCCTTTTTTTTTGCCAGAATTTGCATACCGACAGTGTATATACCGACAGTGTATACACCGACAGTGTATACAGTCAGTTATCAACTCCAACCAAAATCAATTACCAAATATTATCTTATCTATCCCATCTATCTATATCTCTCCCATCTATCTATTTCTATCACATCTATCTATATCTATCCCATCTATCTATACCTATTCCCTTTTTTTTGCCGAAAGTGTAGTTTAACATTCCACAAGGTGTAAGTAGCAGTTTATAGATTTCTTACACTTTGTCAAATAGCTAACATGCAAAAACATTTTTTATATAACATTTTAGATTAACGGTTACATTACATATGAATTAAACACGAATAAATATTAAACTCTCTATCTATCCTTTCCCTCCTTTTCTTCTTTTATCTTCATATGAATTAGACTATAATTAAAATACAATACAACATTTTAAAATCCAAATTTCTAATAATCGTCATCTCTATGCTTATCTATTTTTTTTAACATTCCTTATAATTTCTAATCTTTTCTAATCCCTTCTTATCTCTCCTAAACTTTTCTAATCTCTCCTAATCTTTTATCTCTCCTAATCTTTTATCTCTCCTAATCTTTTATCTCTCCTAATCTTTTATCTCTTCTAAGCTTTTATCTTTTTTTCTAATCTTTTCTATTCTCTCTTTTTATTCAGATGGCTATATTAACATTTAATTCATTATATTCATGAGATGGCTATATCAACATCTATTAATTTTATTCAGATGGCTATATCAACATCTATTATTATTATTCAGATGGCTATATCAACATCTATTAATTTTATTCAGATGGCTCTATCAACATCTATTAATTTTATCCAGATTGCTATATCAACACTTAACCTCTCTTCTCTTTTTAATCGTTACTAGTCATACCAACTATTTTCTTATAAGAAGTGTCTCTTCAAATATTCATTCACGCTCTTGCTACTTAAAACTGTATATCTGTCATCATACCGCACGTCTGTCATCAAGACTGCACGTCTGTCATCAAGACTATATGTCTGACATCAAGACTGCACGTCTGTCATCAAGACTGCACGTCTGTCGACAAGACTGTACATATGTCATCAAGTTTCTATTTTTTTTCAATATTTTATTGAAGAAAACTGCATGTCCGTCATCAAGACTGCACATCTGACATCAAGACTGCACGTCTGTCATCAAGACTGCATATCTATCGTCAAGACTGCACGTCTGTCATCAAGACTTTTTCAACACAAGATTTTATTGAAGAACTTATTTGCGTTTTTGTTGTCAAGTTTATAAATAAATGAATGGACATCTGCTTTTTTTTTATCACAATTAAACCTGTATCTTATCGAACCTAACTAGCGTAAATTCTATGCTTTGATACCTACATCTTATACCTCTTCTCTCTCTCTCTCAATATTATTTCATCTTATCAGTGTCCTTACAAGTGTTTTATATATTTTTATAGGTAATTTTTTTTATAAACTATTATTCCGTATGTTGCTGATGTTAAAGCGGAAAACTAAAGACTACATCGTGAAAAACATCTAAACTTCTTAATCTAAATTTCTAACCATATTTTTCACACATTTCATCCACCTTTTTCTACTTCTATTTACTACTATCTACTTTCATATTCATAAATCTTTTAGTCTCAATATCACGATAATATTATGATCCAATCCTTTTTTTTTTTACTTCTATTTATTACTATCTACTTTCATATTCATAAATCCTTTAGTCTCAATATTACGATAATATTATGATTCAATCTTTTTCTACTTCTATTTGCTCAATACCATGATAATATTATAATCTAAGCGAGTCTGACTAACAATCCAACGCCGATACGGCCTCACGGTGAATCACACGTCCACGGTGAATCACACGACCAATCACATTCTGGTGTGAAAAGCTCTAGCAGATATACCTGAAACCAATGAAGTCCAGCACAGTAATAGATCATTTCACTTGGCCATTTCTGCCTACATGAGCCAATTTTGCTATTAATCGATTTCGTTTGATCATTTTTCTAACGCTTACTCATATTAACCAGAGATCTAGAGTTAATTCCTACTTATCAACTTTATGAAGGGAAAATCTCGTTAATTCAAAGTAAACTAAAGTAAACTAAGTACTAATTGTGTGTTCCTTTTTGAGTGCAGTGTTCAGATCATATAGCAGATTTTATTTCGAATGACGATGTTTCATTCAGTTCACTTGTGTGTGTGCCTCCCCCTGTCTACTTTATTTTTTGCTACTTATTCTTATATCTGTGGAAACTTTTAATTAGCTTTCAATATCTATGTAATTATAACTTTGTTAATTAAGAACCTAGCTGTTAGTTTCCATAAGTAAATAAAATAAAATAAAATAAATCTCAGGCAGGAAGTACAGTTAAGAAACCCAAATGTAAACTTTACTAAGATCAACCAATCATAACAGCTACACCAAACACTTTGTTACACACACACTACCCTAAGGGAGAAAGCCTCAGTTTATAGTTTTAACTTCTATAAAAGTACACCACACAAAGCTTTTGCTAACAGACTCAGACTACTCGGGCGCCAACGCTCATTTTTAACGAGCTGCGACTACTAATCTTCTGCGCAGTTAACGTCAAGAAAACGAATTTGAACTCTACATCGAACTCTACATCGAACTCTACATCGACCTCTACATTGACCTCTACATGGACCTCTACATGGACCTCTACATGGACCTCTACATGGACCTCTACTTTGACCTCGTAACTTGAACTCGTAACTCGTAACTTGAACTCGTAACACGTAACTTGAACTCGTAACTTGAACTCGTAACTCGTAACTTGAACTCGTAACTCGTAACTTGAACTCGTAACTAGTAACTTGAACTCGTAACTCTTAACTTGAACTCTTAACTTGAACTCTTAACTTGAACTCTTAACTTGAACTCTTAACTTGAACTCTTAACTTGAACTCTTAACTTGAACTCTTAACTTGAACTCTTAACTTGAACTCTTAACTTGAACTCTTAACTTGAACTCTTAACTTGAACTCTTAACTTGAACTCTTAACTTGAACTCTTAACTTGAACTCTTAACTTGAACTCTTAACTTGAACTCTTAACTTGAACTCTTAACTTGAACTCTTAACTTGAACTCTTAACTTGAACTCTTAACTTGAACTCTTAACTTGAACTCTTAGCTTGAACTCTTAGCTTGAACTCTTAGCTTGAACTCTTAACTTGAACTCTTAACTTGAACTCTTAACTTGAACTCTTAACTTGAACTCTTAACTTGAACTCTTAACTTGAACTCTTAACTTGAACTCTTAACTTGAACTCTTAACTTGAACTCTTAACTTGAACTCTTAACTTGAACTCTTAACTTGAACTCTTAACTTGAACTCTTAACTTGAACTCTTAACTTGAACTCTTAACTTGAACTCTTAACTTGAACTCTTAACTTGAACTCTTAACTTGAACTCTTAACTTGAACTCTTAACTTGAACTCTTAACTTGAACTCTTAACTTGAACTCTTAACTTGAACTCTTAACTTGAACTCTTAACTTGAACTCTTAACTTGAACTCTTAACTTGAACTCTTAACTTGAACTCTTAACTTGAACTCTTAACTTGAACTCTTAACTTGAACTCTTAACTTGAACTCTTAACTTGAACTCTTAACTTGAACTCTTAACTTGAACTCTTAACTTGAACTCTTAACTTGAACTCTAACTTGAACTCTAACTTGAACTCTAACTTGAACTCTAACTTGAACTCTAACTTGAACTCTAACTTGAACTCTAACTTGAACTCTAACTTGAACTCTAACTTGAACTCTTACTGGAACTCTTACTGGAACTCTTACTTGAACTCCTATTTGAACTCCTACTTGAACACTTACTTGAACTCGTACTTGAACGCTTACTTGAACTCTTACTTGAACTCTTACTTGAACTCCAACTTGAACTCTAAATGGAACTCGAATTCTAACTTGAACTCCAACTTGAACTCTAAATGGAACTCGAATTCTAACTTGAACTCTTAACTCTAAAGTGAATTCTAAAATGAACTGTAAATTGAACTGTAAGTTGAACCCTTAATTGAACTCTAAATTAACTGTATTGAACTCTAAATTTAACTCTAAAGTGAATTCTAAATTGAACTGTAAATTGAACCCTTAATTTAACTGTACATTGAAAATGATACAAGTCTTTAGAACCTTGAATTAAATTGGGAATAGTGTGAATACTGGAACCGCTTCATACGCCCAGAAGAACTGAACTATTAAAATAACTCATAAATCTATTTTTTTTTTTTATTAAGTACCTATTTCTTGTGAATTTAATATTAATATCTCTAAATAAATTATGTACGATTTTAGATTTTTAGTTGTTTTTGAGATTCTTCATGGCAAACCCTTACCAGCAAGTTCTAAATTATTCAAATGAATCATGATAATATCTGTTCTATTATTTTTGTATAAGCTGTAAGTTTCTTTTAAATATGTTAAAATAAAATCACTAATATTTACTGAAAAATTAACAGTGTTATTTTCGTTAATTAGAAATTGTTTCTCAGGAGAAACATGTTGATCAGGTACTTTAGACTATACGTTTGTCGAATGAGCTACCTATTACCACCATTATAGTCATGTATATATCTAGCAGTCAGCTATGTATTCAATTTAAAAATAATTATCAAAATACTTTACAATTAAAACCAGAAACAAAGTTTTAATAGTTCGGGAGCCTATGGATTCAAAAATAAGCTGTAATGTTGTATGCCAATAAATTATATTTAGGTGTTCGAGCCTCTGCTTGACCCACATTGAGATCAACACCTTCATACATCGTGGATTAATGTTATAGTTTGACGTATGACGTTGTATAGATGGCGCCAGTGTCACGGCGGCCATCTTGTTACTGTCATCTGTGCCGTCTGGTTCGCGGTGAGCGAGTTGAGATCAGTACGCTTTCAAACATCGTGTGAATAAGACGTATACTAATTGAGTAATAATTTATTGAAAATATTGCAGGTATGTTGAAATAATATACCATTAAACTAATCGCAACCCACTTAAATGGGATATTGCAGCTTGTCCTCTGGACAGCTCTAAAGTTATTATACTTTTATTTGGGGGATGTCCGATCGTATATTCGCTTAGAATAACGTAATAGAAGACACCCTCACATTGCCTTTACAATATACGGGCTTAACCGTTGGCAGGCTTCACAGCCGTTGGCAGGCTACATAGCCGTGAGTTGGCTACATAGCCGTGAGTTGGCTGCAACCTACACAGCCGTCGATAGACTACACAGCCGTCAAAAGGCTGCACAGCCGTCAATAGGCTGCGCAGCCATCGGTGAGCTGCGCAGCCGTCGGTGGGCTGCGCTGCCGTCGGTGGGCTGCGCAGCCGTCGGTGGGCTGCGCAGCCGTCAGTAGGCTGCGCAGCCGTCGGTAGCCTGCGCAGCCGTCGGTGGGCTGCGCAGCCGTCGGTAGTCTACTCCACATTCAGTGAGCCTGCTCCACTTTCAGTGAGCCACAGACGTTATTAGACGTTTCTGTATTGTAGTGAATGTAAACTCAATCTTGTTTAGCATACTCACGAGTAGTTATATTGATTTCAGATACCAAAATGGCTCTCAAAACATTGGATGAAATTACTAAATGGACACCTCCTGATGAGGAGAGAGAACCTTACACCAAGCTTATTCAAGTTTTGGAAGTATACTATCCACCAGGTTGGAAGTCATGGCAAATAGTTCCTCATTCATATGAACAACTCTTCGGAAAAACAATATCTTCAGATACCGAATGCAGACTTCGATTCGCTGTACCCACAGTGGATTTAATAGAATGTTTTGATAGAAACGCCACCTCTATGAGCGAACGCAAATTTAAGCTTATCAAAAGAAAACTACTTAGCTGGCCTATAGGTCGCGCTATCATATACGCTCCTCATGCACTTATGGAGCAGATTCACATCGAAGCGCATTACGTGCACTTTATGGACACCGTAAAGCAGCTTAAGCCTAAATTAATATCAAGGATTGAGGCTTCATCTTTCTTGAACGAAAAAAGGGGTGGGGGGATAACTCCTTCACCCAGTCATGCCTCAAGCCACGATAGGGACCACGTTGGTCACAGCAGGAAACTCACTTGGACTATAGATCAGACAGAACCTCCAGAGGAAAATCAATCTAAAAGAGAAGATAAACTTCTGGAGATGATACAGAAACAAAACGAAATGTTTAGTCAACTAGTGGAAATGTCATCTAAACAATGTGCAAGTATTAATGATCTGAAAAATCATCTAGCGCCTCGAAATCCACAGAATGACAATTTGAATCAATCTTTTGAATCGGTAACAAGTACACAAAATGAGGAGGAAATATATAGTACTCCTGGACAGATTCCTTCCACTTCAGGTTATATTCCTATTGAAAACACGAACGATGATGCCCACTCTTGGCACGCTCCCGAGTTCCACCTAGGCGAGGAACCGACTACTATAGCTAGAGTCTCCACCCCTGTGGAGGGACTATTCGACTTTGCTCCAGTGACAACAGAGACCGAGCCAAAAATATCGGAAGCTTTACCCGAACTAGTTAAACAAGGGACTTCATGCCAAAGACTGAATTCTAGTGGCTGGAGTAATATAAGATACGCGGACGTTCAAAAACAGTTCCAAGCTACTCCAATTTTCTCAAACTTACAAATGAACACTATTTTAGCCAGTATAACACCACCATGGCAACAAATATCCACCTTAGAAAAAACCGACCTTAGCCTAGGCGCAATATCATATGGCTTGCTAATGCAGAGACATAATTTCCAATCGATCTACGATACAAGCTCTCAAGACGTTAAAAAGAGCATTAGCAAGAACTTCCTAGCCCCTGACTCACCTTTCAAGAAAACTTCCGATGCGTTGTTACAGTATGTATGTGGAAGACGCGCAGAAATAATTCGTCAACGCAGATCTGTATATAAAGCGCGCAATAAGTACCTAGACGAAATGCTACATAAGATTCCGCCATCCAATACTCATCTGTTTAGAGAACCGGACCTGTCAAATCTTATAAAAGAGCAAGGAGGAGTCAACAATTTTTTTCTTGATAATAGAAAGCATGTAAAAAGGTCAAACGAAATACGACCTAGCCATATTCAGAGAAAACAGCCCTTTCACTCCCAACATAGAGACAAGCCCCAGTCACAACAAAAACCCAATGGCAAAAAATGTGATCCGAGCGGTACCAGGAAATTTCAACGCCCAAATCAATTTAAAGGGCATAACAAACCATAATTTTTATTTTTTCCGGGTCTCCACTAATTATTTTCTGTCATATACTTATATGGATTTCGTTATATGAATATATCGTCCCCAACTATGATAAATGCTCTACAAGACTTGAGAGAATCAGGTACAATTGTCATCAGCTCATCTAACAGGGGATTCCTTTTCCATCTTCACTAGGGCTAAAACTGATAGCTCAAATAGATCAATTTTTAATTTAAGACGCTTAAATACTTATCTAAAACCCTAAAAATTTCGTCCTCTGAGCTTATTTGAAGTACCATCTTTCTTATAACCTGATAATTACATGATTGAGATCATATCTCAGGCATATTATCTTTTTCCAATTGTAGAATCATACCAATAATTCTTATGCTTTGCTAATAAAGTATACCTACCAAATTACATGCTTGCTTACCATTCGGCCTAGCTACAGCACCAAATGCTTTTGCCAAAATAACTAAACGGTTGGCAAGTTATTACAGGGAACAAGGATTGAGAACAGTTGTCTTAAATGACTTTCGGGTCGATCACCAAGATCCGTGGGTCTCCAACAACACGGCGAATTCCTCATAAATCTTCTTCAGTACTTAGGATGGTGAACCCACTCAGCCTGAGATAAAGTCTTACCGAGTTCTATGGGGCACTGAACACAACTTAAAAGTACTTCCAGAAAACAAGATTCTGGGCAACAGAAACGCAATTGCCACAAAAACCAAACATATTGGAGCTGGAAATTGGCAATAATGATTTTTGGAAGACTTAATTCGTAACGAACTTTTCCTTAGGAAGATTACATTCTCGGTTAATCTAGATAAATGCAAACTGACTGACAAAAGAAAGAACCTAAAACTTGCAGAAAGCTCAAGAATATTTCAGAGAGCTCCAACTACATTCATAGTAACAGATACGGCAGACGCAGGGCGACAGTAAATTCAGTTCAATTAAGTGGCCATTTAGAAATGTGAGCACAGCAATCAAAAACAACTGCGGACAATTTACAATATCCTGAAAATCAAAGAAGCAGAACCTCGGTGACACTGCAAACCAAAAACAAGACGTTCGTAGCGTATATCACAAAACAGGGCGGTACAAAATCGTTGAGGCTTCTGAACATGACATTCCAGTTTTCATCAATGGGAAAAATAATACAATATTCACTTCTCTGCTCAATACCTACCAGTCTGCTAAAGCCAAAGTCAAATTCAAAGCCATTTATTCAATTTAGGCCCTAGTAGGGGACTTATGAAAGTCAAAGCTACTGAAGTTACCATCAGTTCGTAAGTCGGCCTTCAACTGAGAAGACGGACGCTACAACGGGATAGCAGACAATCTGTCTCGGTTCAACAGTCTACCGGAGTGGCACCTGAGCAGAGACATAACTCAAATAATATTAGAAATTTAAATAATTTCGGAACTCCTCAGGTGGACCTATTCACATGGGCAAAATCTGCTATTGGGGAAACATATATTACAGAAGATTCGACCTGGGCTATGGCCTTTCCACCCCCGAGTCTCTCGAGTACTTCACCATCTGAACAAATGTACAGGAACTTACCTTGTAGCAGCTCCGAAGAATGAACTTCTCCTGGGAGAACGTCAACTAAAACAACGACAGAAACATTACAATTGTTGTTGTCAAATTCAGGGTGGTTAAATCTCATACAAAATTTGACACAAAACAATGACGACCAACAATTGTTCATGGTGAAAGTTGACGCAAAAAACCTATAAACCTGCGTCGAATATATGAGTCCTATGGTGTTTAAGTAATAAACCTACTATTTGCAACTTATCGCCAGACCAAGTGGCATAATCTCCTCGTTTTCTCCACAATGAACCCAACTTGAAGCAGCGGCAGACTTGAGGAAATTTTCTATACATAGATTGTAATTTGTACATATTTGTTGTACTTTATTTACAACAAATTTGATTGCACCCAAAACAATAATGGTACATAAATCTGTAGTTGTCAACTTTGCTAATCCCGTAGATGCAGAATCCATAAAATAGTCATCCTTTAATAAGACATACAACAAAGGGTATTCAGTCTCAACAAACAATAATAAAAAGGACCCCTATTTGGATTGTTAATAAACCACAGTAAATTTTCTTAATATCTACAGTTTGAACGAGAAGAGTTTTGTTGAAATTTCCAGACACGTCTGTGCACTTCTTCTACTTGCATCAAGTAGATGAGTGCATGACCTGACTCTGTTAGAAATAGATTCTAAATCCCTGGTTGACCTAGACTCACAAATGATGTTATGGACTGAGTAGGTACGGATCTAAGACTGATTCCAAAATTATAAACAGATGGTCTCTTGGATTCGTACTCTAGTCAGACTGTCAAAACTAAGAAGAGAGAGCCAAAAAGGCTATAACAGTTTATTTATTTCAACAAGAGGGAAAATTTAAGGAAGCTTTATGTAGCTGCAGTTGCATCCGATATTCTTCATAAGAAACATGAATCAGGAAATTGAAGATCTCAAACACAGATTACAGAATTATGTAATCTGTGATCTCAAAAAAAAAAAAAAAACAGTATTTTACCATTATTTTAGGGAACTTAATTCGCGTTCCATTAATTTGGTTATAAATCCGACTTTACGTACCTAGTCTCGTAGCAACATAACTTGTTGATTATATATCATTAACTACCTAATCTAAGTCACATTATGAATCATTTATAAAAGAGAAAGAAAATATTATGTTTCATTAAGTTTAGTTGATTGTTTTTTTTTTTTTTTTTTTTTTTTATGAATCTAATTTAATATATAACGTTAATAAATACATTTTGTTTTAATTGAAAGTCACAGTACGCAATCAGTGCCGTCAGAATATAAACACGTCTCAATGTGGGTCAAGCAGAGGCTCGAACACCTAAATAGAACCGTTTTCCCCCCGAAGGGTAGAAAACGATTATTTAGGTTTCAGCCGAAGCTTGACCCACAAATAAATCCTTGACGACCCTTTTGAAAGGTACTGATCTCAACTCGCTCACCGCGAACCAGACGGCACAGATGACAGTAACAAGATGGCCGCCGTGACACTGGCGCCATCTATACAACGTCATACGTCAAACTATAACATTAATCCACGATGTATGAAGGTGTTGATCTCAATGTGGGTCAAGCTTCGGCTGAAACCTAAATAATCGTTTTCTACCCTTCGGGGGGAAAACGGTTCTATTTTTTGCATAATGAAGAAACTAATCGGAGTCATATATAACTTTTTATAACATATATTCTATTATCACTTCGTTACAATTTTTATTATGAGTCGAATGTTACTTGAAATAAATGTATTTTATTATTTTATTTATTATTATTATAACACACTCAAATAAAATTTACCACTAACTTCATTCCACGTTTGCTACTTCAGATTAACCCAGCACGGTAGTACTTATTCAAAGTTAATTAATTCAATACAAAACACTAAAAAATAACAAAATATTTTTGTTATCCGGGTTGTAGTCCGGTACATGAACCGACTCAAGTCTCAACCTTAAAACATTGTCTTTTGAACGTCCTATAAATATTTCATATCTATCACAGTGTCAATAGATCTGGGGGAATTCTTTCAACAAAATACACTTATGGAGCAACCGGCAAAATAAGGAGAATCACCCAATTAGTGAATAGTAATTCATTTTAAAACTTATGTTTTTACAAAGTATCTTCCTTCCTTCCTTTCTAGGATATATATCATATTAAATTGCTACACCCTATTATAGGGTCATATGTATAGAATTTTAAATAGGTACCCAACGTACCTATACATATTGTAATAAATAATTGAGCTTACACTATACTTTTAACTAATAAAACCTAGCTAACTTGACTATATTTTCAACAATAATTAAATTATTTAACCGTTCCCCAGATATTTTCACAATCTATTAACAATCAACATGAAATCGACTCACCAGATAAGTGTTCAGGCAATTTGTATACACCAACATTCAGGCACCACTATATGTACATCAGATAGCCACTCGCATGGCACACCCGGCGCCAACTTGTGTCACTGGTCGCTACCAGCATGAACTATACTGCAAGTGTGCCGCCCGCGCCGTCATCGGTCTATTATTCCGTCTAACATTCGTGTATTGGCACGCGCATTTCACAACCACCCACAAATGCACTTATTTTAAGGTATCAAATCACTTGATTAGACTTTATTCTTTCGTTCCTTACTTGTTCAAAGTTCTCAGGAACGTAGTCTTTTCAAACTATGTGGAAACAATCCAAGTACGGTTTTCATTGCCTCTCTTTATCCCAATTTCTGATAATAGCGTCAGCGACTGCCAAGCGATACAAACACCATGATTAAGGTTCTGTGGTATCGGGATTCGGTGGGCGTAGTGCAGGCAATGAAACAACGTAATACTATCGCTTCGGAAAACTCCCGTATGAGGAGAAGAAGCGACGCAACAAACTCCTCATGGGCGCCGATAGGTTTACTGTTATAATATTACAATTAATTAGGTAATCACTTCACTTCACAATCTTAGTCTTAACTTATAATAAGTTACAGAACCGGGTAAAACAATGATCGTACTGATCTGTGTCTAGCTCGAGGGCTTGTGAAAAACTAACTCTTACAAATACAAATACCCTCACTTTTATATGCTTTGCTATTTGCGTTATGGTCAGTGTTGCCACATCACTCAATCCTTCTACCATAATAATATTATCCAACCAATATGAATAAATATCTAGTAAATATCTAACAGATGTATGCGGACTTTTATATAACTTTCAACTATTGCCTTAATCAAATCAGTGATAAATAGATGCATTTTATCGATATTAATCGAACAACACTATCGATGCACGTGTTTTGGGGTCACGACGGATGTGAAAGAAACGCAATACATTACGTGCGCAGTTGCGCTCGCTACCTTGCGTACAAATAAAGTGAGTACATAGCCTGCAATGTATAATTTTGCAGTAGTATCAGAGTTTATCGTTAACATCTAAAATTATCATAATCTTGAATACATTTTTATAAATATTACATTTAAATAAAGGTTTGTAGACTCATCGATGAAAGGAAATCCGTCCTTGAGTTACGTTCAACTTCCTCACTTCGTTTCCTAGAGGAAATAATAGCGCATCATGGTATAATTAATATTTTTCGCGGAGCTACGCACCTCTGCTAAGTATGGCGGATACTACGAAGCGTTGACGCGTGTTTTGGTTGATATATGATCGTCTGATCTCATATGTGGCGCGCGGGCTCCGCGTCTCTATTTATATTTCTTTTCTCTGTGGTTGCATCTAAGTCGATAAACTTCGGACAATGCATCAAAATATGTAATCCATCGCAAAGAGGACATTGACCGTAGGCAGTAAGATATATATATTTTCGATGCATAGTTATTTTCATCATAGATATGTTTTCTTTAATTGTTATATTTTCTCATAGGGTTTGTATGACTTGTTATGGGCGGCTTTTGTGAGTTGTTGGGGATGTCTTTGTTAGAGTTTTTGTTCATGATTAGCAATTTTCTTGTCATCAATCTCTTTTACTAGAATGGTATGCCTCTCGTTGAAGTCGTTCCACTGTTCTTCCAATGATGATTTTCTCTCTGCCATCTTTACTATAATTAGTACATAAAGATTTAATATTTGTAAAACATTTTGACTGTTGAGCTAGTTGTTCCATGTTGTATGGTATTAGTTAAAGTTTCTTTCTTTTCGTTAGTTGTTTGTTGTATGTCTGACCCGTAGTTTACGGTGACAGCTTCAGAATAAGTGTTGAAGCATCGGCGAGTCTGAAACGTAGTTGAAAGTTACAGCTGCAGAGCTGGTTAGTTGAATTCTGGCACGTAGTTGACGGTGATAGCTTCAGAGTAAGTTTAAGTTAGTTGTTTGTTGTAAGTCTGACACGTAGTTGACGGTGATAGCTATAAGTAAGTGTTGTAGCATCGGCGAGTCTGACACGTAGTTAACGGTGACAGCTGCAGGGCTGGTTATTTGAATTCTGGCACGTAGTTGACGGTGACAGCTTCAGAGTAAGTTTAAGTTCGTTGTTTGTTGTAAGTCTGACACGTAGTTGACGGTGATAGCTATAAGTAAGTGTTGTAGCATCGGCGAGTCTGACACGTAGTTAACGGTGACAGTTGCAGAGCTGGTTAGTTGAATTCTGGCACGTAGTTGACGGTGACAGCTTCAGAGTAAGTTTAAGTTAGTTAGTTGTTTGTTGTAAGTCTGCCCCGTAGTTTACGGTGACAGCTTTAAAGTAAGTGTTGTAGCATCGGCGAGTCTGGCACGTAGTTAACGGTGACAGTTGCAGAGCTGGTTAGTTGAATTCTGGCACGAAAACTTGCAAAGACTGTAATATGAAGTATCATACGGTATGATACTTCATATTACAGTCTGCAAGTTTTCTGCGAGGCGCACTCAAAAGTTGCCGTGGCTGTATAAGCAGTTTTTGCATAGGTTTAGTATTGCAACTGTATTGTTTCGCTGCGTTGCATCCACGGAAAAGAGAATACACTGGAAGGGCGATGTGTTAGAATTTGTGTCGGAACCGGTGTCGCCAAACTGCGACAAACTCACACAAATAAATGTTGAATCATATAATGCACTACAATTAAACAAATTGTTTGATTGGTTGTTTTTATTTTACTTAATTAGCTTTAATCACACAGGTCATACATATGAAAATATACCTTTTTACGTTAAGATAATATTTATTATTCAAAAGTGTACAGAGTATTTACGTCGTTTTGTAATCTACAAACTAGCTAGATTCAATCGACGAAAAAGTGCCGCTACTCGGCCATAGATGGCGTTATTTTTATGGAACGCAATTGTGAACTTAAATGCTTTGAACATAATGTTGATAATTGCGTAATAACTGGTCGAGTAGCGCTATTCGCTTAGCGCAGCGAAAATAGTCGATAAAATATCAATAAAATTATCGGTATTTAAATTTCATCGATATTAAATTTTAGAAATTCTGTGAGAAAATTGTGAGACATTGACCGTAGGCAGTAAGATATATATATTTTCGATGCATAGTTATTTTCATCATAGATATGTTTTCTTTAATTGTTATATTTTCTCATAGGGTTTGTATGACTTGTTATGGGCGGCTTTTGTGAGTTGTTGGGGATGTCTTTGTTAGAGTTTTTGTTCATGATTAGCAATGTTCTTGTCATCAATCTCTTTTACTAGAATGGTATGCCTCTCGTTGAAGTCGTTCCACTGTTCTTCCAATGATGATTTTCTCTCTCTGCCATCTTTACTATAATTAGTACATAAAGATTTAATATTTGTAAAACATTTTGACTGTTGAGTTAGTTGTTCCATGTTGTATGGTATTAGTTAAAGTTTCTTTCTTTTCGTTACTTGTTTGTTGTATGTCTGACCCGTAGTTTACGGTGACAGCTTCAGAGTAAGTGTTGTAGCATCGGCGAGTCTGAAACGTAGTTGAAAGTTACAGCTGCAGAGCTGGTTAGTTGAATTCTGGCACGTAGTTGACGGTGACAGCTTCAGAGTAAGTTTAAGTTAGTTGTTTGTTGTAAGTCTGACACGTAGTTGACGGTGATAGCTATAAGTAAGTGTTGTAGCATCGGCGAGTCTGACACGTAGTTAACGGTGACAGTTGCAGAGCTGGTTAGTTGAATTCTGGCACGTAGTTGACGGTGACAGGTTCAGAGTAAGTTTAAGTTAGTTGTTTGTTGTAAGTCTGACACGTAGTTGACGGTGATAGCTATAAGTAAGTGTTGTAGCATCGGCGAGTCTGACACGTAGTTAACGGTGACAGCTGCAGAGCTGGTTAGTTGAATTCTGGCACGTAGTTGACGGTGACAGCTTCAGAGTAAGTTTAAGTTCGTTGTTTGTTGTAAGTCTGACACGTAGTTGACGGTGATAGCTATAAGTAAGTGTTGTAGCATCGGCGAGTCTGACACGTAGTTAACGGTGACAGTTGCAGAGCTGGTTAGTTGAATTCTGGCACGTAGTTGACGGTGACAGCTTCAGAGTAAGTTTAAGTTAGTTAGTTGTTTGTTGTAAGTCTGCCCCGTAGTTTACGGTGACAGCTTTAAAGTAAGTGTTGTAGCATCGGCGAGTCTGGCACGTAGTTAACGGTGACAGTTGCAGAGCTGGTTAGTTGAATTCTGGCACGTAGTTGACGGTGACAGCTTCAGAGTAAGTTTAAGTTAGTTAGTTGTTTGTTGTAAGTCTGGCTGGCCCGTAGTTTACGGTGACAGCTTTAAAGTAAGTGTTGTAGCATCGGCGAGTCTGACACGTAGTAGTTGGTGACAGCTGCAGAGCTGGTTAGTTGAATTCTGGCACGTAGTTGACGGTGACAGCTTCAGAGTAAGTTAGTTGTTTGTTGTAAGTCTGACACGTAGTTCACGGTGACAGCTTCAGTAAAGTGCGTTGGTTCGCGACCCGAAGAATGAAGTTTCCACAGCTTCTTCTTCCAAATCCTTGAAATTCTTGATATTCGGAGTTGTTAAATTCTAGATTCTTCAGACTTGTAGTGGTCGCTTTACGTTACTTAGTGCATTTGCACTCTCATTACAATATATGCGACTTCTCAATTCAACTGGTGAGACCCGCTTCTGGGAGGCCAACCAAACCGATTCGCTTCTGTTTAAAAAACACCAAGAAACTATTATACTCGAAGGATCATTAAATGTACGGGCCTAGTAGTACTTAGCCCAGTACATTTGTATTGTAGTTGATGTTGGAGTGCGTAGAGAAACCACTTGTGAAGTATCAAAGGTATATTGACTATATTCACAGTAAAGGTTTGGTGATTCGTTCCTCTTGATGTTGTTGATATGAAACGTTATAATGCACTCTCGTAAAATGTTAAGAATCCGTGTATTTATGCTGTTATTAGCGGGCGACAAAAGTAGGTTGCTGCGTACACAGAAAAATGTGCAGTGTTGAAACCGTACAGGCGTAGTTAGTTGACCTTAATCTTCGGTCGTTGAGATATGAGCTCACCAGCTTGAGGAGGTTTTTTGGAAAAAATATCCTTTTTTTAGAGCTGGCCACCTTGCCATTAAACTCCGACATAAAAACACGTCCATACATAATATATTAGTGGTTAAGAAGTTATATAATTGTAATTTTATTGCTATGGAAGAGTGGAGTCTCCTAATACAGTCATTGCATGCTTAAAAGGAGGCTCCAACCACTATATAAATTATATACAAAATCTATGTGTCGAAAATAAATTATTATTATATTATATACCATGCAATGACCATGCATTATCGAAGGCACCCCCTATGTCCAGAGAAATCACGAGGACGATGTTTTTCCTCTTCCTGGATGTGTTCTACTAGGTCATAGAGACTCTTTGCGGCATGTAGCGTATGTTGTTTGTTTAGGGTGGGGAAGATATGCCATTGGAGTCGGCGTACCATTAGTTTCTCAACGATTTTCCCGAGCATCGTCAGCTTTAAGTTCTTCGCTCTCATTACCATCACTATTGACATTGTCTTGTAATTGTTCTCCGCGGTTTTTTTTGGTAACCCTTTTATGGTTATACGTGTAGTTGTATTCCTCAGGACTAGGTAGGTTCAAATTTTTTACTGCGTCATCATCCGTTATGTTCGCGTCCCAGGAATCGAAAATTTCAAAGAAAACGTTCCTTCATTAATTAATATTAATAGCAGAGTTTTACCTACCATTAAAACTCTTATTATGTCCGGAGCCTTATTCGAAGCCTTTAAACATATTTGAGATGGTAGTCCTTCCGTTTCCGGCCGTATTTCATATATATTTCATGTTGTAGTTCTGTTTTGATACGTCAGGGGGCGCTATTTCCGCCCGCCATGTTCACCAGATTGTGCGAGCGCATTTCTCGTCACTGTGGTCTCAAAATAACATGATTAACACCAGGCAGAACTGACTGTAAGGCTTCGAATAAGGCTCCGGACATAATAAGAGTTTTAATGGTAGGTAAAACTCTGCTATTATGTCCTTCCGCCGTTATTCGTAGCCTTTAAACATATTTGAGACATTGTTTGTTCTCGCCTGGTGAACGGGACGCCAATGTGATAATTTAAATAAAATAGAACAAGTTAACTGATTCATACAAATTAAATTCTACACATACTATTCATTTAAATCTATACAAAATCATTAAAAATATACATAAATAACCAATTTTTTTTTATAACATTTTTATACATTTAATAAAAAAAAATACCTTTTTATATATATATATTTTTTTTTATTTTTAAATTTAATGTATTGGTTCAAAAAATGCCCCCAGTAAATTACTTACTGAATTACTACTCGGAATTTCTTTTCTATAGAATTTAGCAAAGGTATTTTCAGATTTCCAATTAGCCTTCGCAAATATTTTATCAAGTGGTTCTTTATCGACCCAACCCCTTGAAGCTACAGCAGACCGAACACTACCTGGGGTCTTTTAAAACAGATTTGACCCATCCTGCGATAATGGTCCTAGAACATGCCTTAGCTGTTCCCTGGGCGGTTACAAATAAATTCTTTGCATTTGCTTTCTGTCTTCTATCTTTTCCTAACCAAAGTAACTTTTTGACGCATACTACTGGATCGAGATTTGGACTCTCGACATTTGGAAACAACTTCCAACCCTATTGCATGTGCGATTCCGAATCAGTCTTTGATCCATACATGGGCCAAAAAGTTACAGTATTATCTTCACTATTATTTATGAATAGCCCCTCGTCTTATTTATGAATAGTGCGCGTCAAGTCATGCACTCGACGTCCAGAGCACAATAACAAGAGTATAGCACATCGTCGCGATACCTCGTATAAACTATCAAAGTTCACATTATTGTTAGATAACCAGGAAATTAAAATACTAGTGTCCCAGACACTTCTTTCTTGACGCCGCTTAGAGTTTGTGTCAGCGGCAATTGACTTTAAAATTTGTTTAACTAAAATATTTGAACTCAGACGTGTACTATCCTCTGTTCCACAGAAAGTAGAAACAACAGATTTGTGAACTAAAATTGTTCTATATGCCAACTTTTCCTTCAAGTGAAGATCCGTCAAAAACCTAGCCAAATCAGAACCCGAAGGTTTAGTGACTTGAATGCCTGAATTTTCACACCAAAGCACCCATCGCTCCCATGCTGGTTTATAAGTACTTAGAGTAGACTTCCGCCAACCTGCCCTTAGAAGAGCCTTTTGCTGAATTGACCAAGTTTCTACAGCCCCAGACCACCCCCACATTTCCAAACCTCTAAAGTTAGGTCCTGCACTTTCGGTGGTGGATAACCTGTTCACAGATCTATTAGGACAGATTCTAGCCGGTGAATAGTGAATGGTGGAGCCCTCGCACGAGCCTTGAGATCCGCTCTCCAGAAAGCTTGAGGCCATTTCGGAGCTATTATTAAATATGTCCCTTTTGCTCGATTGAGGTGCATGAGAACTCTCGGCATAAGATTTGGAGGTGGGAACACCCAGGCCAGCTTGAACTCCCATTTCCATGCAAATGCGTTGTGTTTCGAGGCTACTGGGTCTCTCTGGTCTAGGTTCACATATTGGGGAACAACGTGAGCTCTCGCTGAAGCAAAAAGATCCACCTCCGGAACTCGCCATTTTGCAAATACCATCTGAGTCAACGCTGAAAGCAGATGCCACTCGGGAGTGATCAATTTGCGAGAGAGACGATCGGCTACGCTGTTGTATCTGCCTGGAATATGATGTGCTACTAAGTGAATGTAGAAACGATCCAGGATTTCGTAAATTTGATGTGTCAAATTCATTAGATCCCTCGATTTGCTGCCCCCCTCGTTCCTTAGATAAGCTACTACAGATTTGTTGTCGCACTGCAGAAGAACTGACGAATGACTCAGAAAACGACCGAATTGGGACAAACATTTGAGAATAGTCAACATCTCTTTGTGATTAGAGTGAGCAGACTCTTCTTCGTGCAGCCAATCGCCTCCCATCTGCATTTCGTTTAACTCTGCCCCCCAACCGGAATCCGCTGCATCCGTTGTCAAAAAATGCGTTATCAAAGGAGGATGAAGTCGGGATGATTTGTGACAATTAACTTTCCACCACTTGAGTTCCTCGATAGTTTGAACTGGAAGCGGTGACAGCTTCTCTGGTTGAATTAGAAGGAGACTGTTGCAATGAGCTAGCAAGCAACGAAATTTGAGACGACCCTGAGGGACGGCCAATCAGGCAAAGTTTAGACTCCCTACAATACTCTGAACTTCTCGAAGATTTGCCTTCTTTTTCTGTAGTAATTTTGATATGACCTGCTGCAAACCCTGAACTTTCATTAATGGAAGATACTTTTGATTTTGCCACGTGTCCCATACCAGACCTAGATATTCTAACGATTTCTGTGGGACGAGAATTGATTTTTCCGTGTTTATCATCCAACCTAAGTTTTGTAGTGTTTCTAAGACCGTCCTTATCGGTCTATTAATTTCGACTTGTCCTGGCAAGCAATCAAAAAATCGTCCAAGAACACTGCAATCCATATTCCCTGCTCTCTGAGGACTTCGGCTGTCCAATTTGAGAGGGAGGCGAAAACTTTGGGAGCTGTCGCAAGACCAAAAGGCAAACAAGTCATTGCATTGACCTTTGTAAACTAACCGGAGGAAGCAGCGGTGACTTTGAGAAACCGGCACGTGACAGTAAGCCTGAGTGAGGTCTATTTTTACTAGCCAATCGTGTGGCTGTAGAAAGTCCGGAATACGGTGAACCGAAATCAGTCTGAACTTTGAAACTACAAAAAATTGATTCAGCCGTTTTAAATTGAAAATGGGTCTCATGGAACCATCGCTTTTTGGGGTCTAAAATAGGGTTGATAAAAACTGGGCGTATCGGGGGCACACTTTAGAATATTTTCCAAAATCAAATTGTTTATTACATGGTCCATTTCGAGCGAAGGAGTTGTCTGAAAACGATTGCTCAGTAGCTGTGGCTGGATGAGCGGTGGCTTGGCTTTGAATGGAATTTTGTACCCTGTTATTATATTTAATAGTGTGCTTGGTGCACCCCGTTTTCTCCATGGATCGTCAAACAACTCCAACCTCCCCCCCGAAAAGCCTGCTGTGAGTCAATACTTTTTATCCCCCTTACCTCTGCCACGTGCGGCATTGGTCTGAGTATGTGGCCCCTGACAGCCAAAAGATTTTCTTGAGTATGCCGGGGCCTGTTGACGCGAGGCAATTGATTGTGGTCTAAATTGTGGCCGAAATAAACGCTCATTATTTGAATAGGTAGGAAAATCGTAATTGAAAGCATAAGGGTAAAAGGGCCGCACACCTTGAGGTGGCGCGAACCTGTTATAATAGGGTGCCGTAGAGCGACCCGCTTGATTATAACCGCTAGGTCCCGGTTGCGCAGCCTGGGACCCAGATGTGACTCTCTTCTCTTGCGCAGAGAAGAAGGATTTTGGGAGTGTAAAGATTTTACTGATCCCCCATTCTGTTTAAGAAACTCAACAAACGGTTCCTTATCAAATAAATAGTCGCAAGACGGCGGTATCTTTTTTAAACTAACCTTTAAAAATTTATCTTTTACTTGACTAATAAACGTATCACGTCTTTGTTCAATAATATCGGCCCTGCGATCACACACTAATTGTAAACAATCTAAAGAGACTTTTTGAAAATATCCAGCAAATATTTCCTTTATTTTCAAAATCAATGTCTCGTTAGTTAAATTATTTGTATCCTGAGTCCAGCGCAACAAATCGGAAACTCCCTTTTTTAATGCGTCTCTTTGCATAATTACTGCCCGCGTTATAGCACCCAATGATTTATCAGTTGCAGTAAAACTATTCGCTTTTTCAAACTGTTTCAATTCGTCGTTTACCTCTTATTCAATAAAGCCGGGTCGTGCATTATATGTTTTTTGAATTTCCGAATAACGAACATTTGTCCAATTTTCTGTCTTGAAATGTTGCAATGAACTCAATATTTTTAAATGATCTGGAGAAGCGTCAGTAACTGCCGGTTCTTTCAAGTTAGTTGCCAATTCAAAATTGAAATTGAGGGCCGACTCTCGGCGGGCATCTCACTTTGCACTTCCTGATCCGAAATTACTTCATTAATGTAATCGGTAGGTGGATACCAACCACTAGGTGGGTAGGTATTGCATGCCAAAAAGTTTTGATTTTCACTTACTTGTTGGGTAAGGTGTTCCAATACCTTACCTTCCCTGCGTGACCTCTTCACCTTGTGTGTTTCGTCGGCCGCGCACTTACCCTTTCGCCTACGACTATCTACGTTTTCGTCCTCTACGCTAGAAGACGATGGTGAAGTATGCTTACGCTTTCGCCTACGATTAATGACACTATTACCGCCATCGTCACCCGATGACGAAGAATCACTATTGTCCGCCATTTCTTTTCGTTGTTTTCGTCGTTGGAGACGACAATTAATTATTTTTGGGTCATTTATTGCTTCTTGCTGGAAGCCTTTATTTTCGGGGTAACCTTTAATTACCTCAAACCAACTAAATCATCTTCTGTGACTTCTTCTCTCGCTTTACTTAAATTTTGCGATGTGCTTTCAGAGAGATCTAGATGCCTTTCAAAAAGGAAGGGTACCACTTTTTTCCTGGCCGATAGTTTGTGAACGGACAGGAATCTAATTTTTTTCTCGGATATTACTTTTTCAAGCAATTGTTCTTTGGTCACAGGGAAGTGTTTTTCAGCCATAAAGGTTATCCATCTCACGAGTAGCCTTTCCTCCTTATATGTAAGTACAGTAGCTGGACCTAGATTACAATCAACAGGACTTTTACCGGTTATTTTGTTACGTAAAGTTATCCTTGGGACTGCATATCTTATAGCAGAAACATATATTTTCTGTTCTTTTGTGTAGTCTTTTCTTGGTGCCATATCTAGGACGACATAAAATTTGTTTGTATTAGGGATGCGTAAAACCTATTGTGGACACCTAGTTATGGACAGAATGTCCATTATTGGATAGACTATTAAACTATTGCAGATTTCTAGAGAAACATGAAGATTTATTAGAAAAGATTATTAAATAAATAAGTAAAGGAAATACTTTTTATGGACATTTTGTCCATGATAAATGATTGGGTGTACATACTTTTTTTTTCTATGGCGACACAAGTCTTACCAATTTCCAGGTATATTATAAATTCTAGTCACAATAAACCACTTTCACATAGTCGTCAGTCTGTCACCGTCAATAAAAGTCATGTTTAACTACAATGGTGGTCATGTACTAAAACTCCTCACGGACTTTTTGAGACAAATTGAAAAGACACGATACACATAATTCATTTCATTGGTCACTGTCATTGGTGCACATGGATTGATCTTTATTGGATAAAATACCACCGATAATATGCAATAAAACTCAAAATACACGAATTTATGAAAATAAAAATGAAAACGCAAAGTCACTCTGCAAGTTCCCGCCAAAAAGTCCTCGGGTATACATACTTGAAAAATATCCAATTATGGACACCACCGGTAAATTCAAAGGTGTTTTTTTTTCACATTGGTTTTTTGTTTCTTTTAATAATTCATTCCTTGGCTGCGATGATGGAACTCGCTTCTTCGGTGGTACACCTTGCGCTGCCCAACCGGGGGTTAGCAGGTCATCCGAGGTCTGTGCACACTGAACATTGCGGAGCTCCCGCCTTGCAGTCTGGGCCCTTGTGGCCTTGCTGGCCACAGCCGTAACATAGTCCGCTGCGATTGGCTCCGGTACACTGAGCCACGACGTGTCCCTTCTCCAGGCAACGGAAACACTGAAGTGAAGTTACTGACCTTTACGTCAGACTCAGAGTATCCACCCGCACTCGCCAGCACAGCTCCGACCTTGGTGGTTTCTATGGATTCGCCCAGATCCCTCACTCGAAGTTCTCCCTTTGGGACAATCGCCCCGTTTAGGCCAGAGCCGCCCTTAGCTGGGTGGGAATAGTTTCCGCCTTCGTGGAGCCTTCAGGGCCGGGATTCTCAGTATGAGGCCCCCCGTTAGCGCTTTCTTTGGGCGATGACCCTCCTCTAAGCCGAGGTCGTTCAGTGAGACCATGGCTCTGGTGATCTTCATGACCTCGCCCATAGTTGTCTCCGACCCTGGCCGCAACGTGATAGTAACGGTCAAGGTCGGTTGAGGCCGTGGGAGCACCAACGGCTTCTTTTTCTGCGTCTGGGCTGGGTCCGTTGCTGGGCGATTTTTGCCTTGGCTTTCCGGTCTAGAAATTTCGACCAGTCAAAGTTAGCGGGGGCTTCCCGTTCCTCAACACTACGAAGGCTCTGTGAGCGGCGCAAGCGTGAGGGGCGCCAGTCTCGAAGGTGTGGGCGGCGGCTGAAGTGCCGTATCCCGACGCCATTTGCCTCCCAATACAAAATCATTTAGTGCAATATGTGCATTGGATATTTATAATGTTATACATAACGACCCTATAATAGGGTGTAGCAATTTAATATAATAGGTATAATATTATTCTCCTAGAAAGGAAGGAAGGAGGACGGACCGATATTTTGTGAAAACATAGTTTTAAAATGAAGTATCAAATCAATCAACTAATTGGGCGATAGATTTATTATTATTATTAGTATATTATTTAAATTCTGTGAATGGGTCATTTATAAAATCATTTAGACAATAATATTTATTAATAGATGTTTTATGCGATTAATAAATATATTATCATTTTGCTCCTCTTTAGGTTTCTCTGGTATTTTATTAAATATTTTTGTGGACATAACATTTGGACTGGTACTGTGCATTTTTAGTTTAAATTACGGCAATATTAATTTATGTTTAAATCTCAATGCGTGCCGTCGCGTTTGATCAGCTTGCTCCTCCTCTCTTTTTTTTGCCGAGGGAGCCGTGGCAGGCTCTGCCGGCGCCGCCGGTGCCTGGGGGGGACTCTGTCCAAGGTGGGGCCTTATCGTTCTTCCGGGGAAGATCTCCGCCATGATCCCTTCTCGCATACTATTCAGTCGGCGGTCAAGTTGGCGGTCAAACTCAGACAACTTACGGTCCATGAGGGACGCGAGTTGTTCTACGTGCGGGTCCAGGGGACTCGCCCTGCGCCGTTCTTCTAGTGCTTTTCTTCCCCGGGAGTTCCCAACCTAATCAGTTGACACTTCTTGGGCCGGAGCATGAACCGGTGGATTAGCCGGTGCCCGCGGTGGAGAAACCAGCTGCGCCTGTGAGGATAACGGCCCTGGTTACATCGGAGGAGTTGCTCCAGTCACTCACTGACTTGCGGAGTCGCCTCAACCTGGGACCGCAGCGGAGCTCTGCCATCTCGGCAGCCATTGCTGCTATGCGCTCCTCTAGTGTGGATAGCTGGGAGCGGAGCATTTGTTTCTCGCGCTCTAACCGCTCGGTTACGGTCCTTCCGTGCAGCTCTGTCGCTGCCGCCTGGACTTTTCTAGTCGCAAATCTAAGGACATGTACGAATTCACCCTTAGGGTTGCGGGACTTGTCAGTCACTCTTTCAATTTCTGACAGGGATTCGGTGATCATAACTCCCCAAGTCCGCTGCCGGCTGCTACCGTGTGCTGTAATTTTGTTTTTCTTATATCGTTGTTGTGAATTAAACAATATATAAAGTGAAACTGCATTTAATTGATATAAAACAAGAAAGGGTAGTTTACATTATTAATTATTATTGGTAACATTGATTCCTTTCTTAACAATGGTGTTTAAATTATTTTACATATTATTTAAATAGTTTAATTATAATAGGTGGTTGTTAAAGTTGGGCAGTTTTCCTATTAGTTACATAATGAAGAAGTTTAATGGGCCCAGTGTTCTTAGACACAGATTACAGTGTCAGTCTAATCCTTATCCTAAATTATATATACAATAGTGATTTGTTATAGTTTGGTGATCATAATTATTGTTATAGGTAAGAAATATGAAATTAAATGGCGCAGCCAGGATACACATCTGGCACAGGCGATGTCTTCTGTGTTGCATCGAGTGAAAGGCAAGGCGCAGACGCCGTGCGTGGCGCAAGCGACCCCGCAGACAGGCCATTCCTTCTGAGCCACTGCTCAAGGACCCATCCACGAGTCCGCCCGCCTCGCGCCGGGCACCCCGGGCTCCCGTGCGCCCGCCCCCGCCCGCCCCCCGCGGGCCCGTCTGCATCAACATGACTAGCGGTTCATTCACACAGGGACAGGGAGAGAGAGATAGTGGGGGCGGGGGACGCGCTGCCCCCAAACAGGATGCTCTGCTTGAATTGCTTTCGATATTGGTTCCCAGTCTATAATTGCTTTTGTGTTGAAATCAAACCTAAGAGGTTTTCTTTCTTCTAATTATGTTCTGTCTGTTTATTTGTAATGAAAACTCGATGCCATGGTGATCGGATGTCGGACATATGTCTGCGTTGACTTTCCACCCGTGAATTCTGTCGGCTAGGGTGTAGGTTGATAAGGTGATGTCTACTATGGAAGCACGTATTGAGTTGTTAGTTACCACTTCGAAGGTATTGCAGTTCCCTGTATTGCATGTTGCAAGGTTATGCACAATCATGAGGTCATGAATTTGCTCCCCTCTTCTGTTGGGCTTTGGGGATCCCCATGAGGGGTGCCACCCGTTGAAGGCACCCCCAATTTTGTGAGGTGAGTTTTGGGTTTTGTGGAGCAGCGTGTCCAGCCTGTTCATTGTGGAGTGTGGGTCTGCATTCGGTTCTATGTATATGCATGTAATGCAATATACCGCCCGTATTTTCCTTGATGAGTATGGTTGCCTTAGTGCGTCCATCGCTGGGGTGCTGATATACGGTGTATCTAGGCACTTTGCTGACACTATTGATTACTTTGGGTGTAGGGTTCCGTGAGAAGAATAACATTTATTTCGTTGTGAAGTGCATAGGATAGCACCTCATGGTGTTCGTCGCAACCGCGGCCCACATTGCATTGATTAAATTTTATGTTAGTCTGTTTCCTATGTCTATTGTCCCTACTCGTAGTCTGTACGTTTGGATAATTTAACTTTCATGGCCCTAACTCCCGGACAGAGACTAGATGTTGCGTGATGCATTGTATCTATGTTAGTATTGTACTTAGTGTTGTGCTTTTTACATTTGTGGCAGGTGTTTTCCTGCGGGTCGCCTTTAGTGGGGCAGTTCTTGTGTGTATGGCCGGTGTCTGCGCAGTATTGACAGTATTGTGTCCCAGATATCCATTTGCTTATGGTGTGCCCGTATTCCAGGCGCCTAAGGCATTGCTTGAACGCGGAATACTCCTCAAGATGTACTTTAATGTGGTCTATATTTATTCTTTCTGCTTGTATTGTTGGCTGCCAGAGGTGGGGAGCTATGGCGTTGTATAGGCTAGGGTTTCTGTTGGGCTTGGTAAAGCATAAGGCAATATCATCGTGATTAGTGTGTATATTTCGTTCTGGTTGATAATTACGTCAACCAGTTCTTTTTTTTCTTGGTGTGTCCCTAGATATGCCCTTTAGTATAACCATTGGTATAAGGTTTCGGACTGGCTCCGCTCCGCTCATCGCACCCCCCTCGCAAATTTTATTAATAGTTTTGTCGCTTTACTTTATAGTATCAAACTCAACCCTGAGCTTGTTGCCCGAGAGGGAGGTCACTTTAGTAGGGGCGTATTTGAGTTTAGGGAAGGATATTTCCTTTTTCCAGTTGTCAGTTATCTTTGTATTAATTTTGGGGTCATGATTAGAGATAATTGCAGCCGGGTTGGATTTTTTGTAATTTTTATTGTTTTTATGTCTGCCCACTGAATTAGCATACGTTGAGGAGTCGGGAGGGTCCAATGAGGGCGCAGCCATACCACCGACAAGTACGTCGGTGATGGCCTGGGTGACGCGGGAGACTATTGCCTCATCAGACTCTTTGATGGCATATTTTATGTTGTTATTATCAGATTGCTTGCTGTTTGTATCTATCTATCTATAGTAAAGTTGCAAAATTTTAATCATGTTACTGATTCATGGATCCATAGTTTTGAATTACGTACAATACACTATATGCAAAGAATTTAAAACGTCACGATGCCGTATGAAAATCTTTGACTATATGCAAGGTTTCCCTACAATATACATTAGTAGTTGAATTTTTATGTGCGTAATAAGCCTCTCAAACGGTTTAGAGCCCCTCAGTCTGAGAAGAGACTTTGCCTCCTTATGTGTGTTCTACCGCTTGTACAACGGGGAGTGTTCCAAGGAATTGTTCGACTTAATGCCCCCGGCTACCTTCCACCATCGCAACTCTCGCCATCGACGGGGAGTCCATCCTCACACATTGAAACCAGAATTGTTTCGAACTGTGCGGGCTCAAAGGAGTTTTCTTCTGCGGACGCTCAGACTGTGGAATGAGCTCCCCGCCGTGGTTTTCCTAATGGAGTACAACATGGGTATTGAGGATGAGCAATGATTAGAACTTTAAGAAGAGCTAAAAAATAAAAACACCTCCGCTCACTAGCGTATATTTTTTCACACAATGCCGAAAATTGAAACAAAAAATGACATCGAAAATCACACTGAAAATTTGAATATTTAAAGCCAAAAAAGGTTAGCTCTACTGTTAGGTCGCCTACAATGGGGTTCTTTATACTGTTTAGGGTTTGATCATTTATCATGAATTCAGGAAACATTCCTATTTACAAGGAAACCCAAACTATTGGAGACATGGAGCATAGGGTTCTTCAAGAAGGGTGTGATGATGTTTCTTCAGGGTCGGCTACGCGCGAGTGATACTCCTGGTGTTGCAAGCGTCCATAGGCTACGGTAACCGCTTACCATCAGGCGGGCCGTATGCTTGTTAGCCACCTTAGTGGTATAAAAAAAAAAATCGCGCCCGCATCCGACTGCGCGCCCGCCCACAGGTCCAGCAAACTCGGTATGCCACCGTCACCACCCGCAAGGCCCCAGCTACCGTTGTCACCGCCGCACTCCTCGCTGTATCCGACGAAGCTCCACCTTACTCCTGTACGCCGCGCAGCAACTCCGGGTGCGGTCTGTTATAGGCTGGGCACTCATCGGTGATAGTATAAGTTTTAAAATAGTAGTACCGCGGGTACACAGAGGGGTTTGTAGAGTCATTCACACCGATGTAATTGCTTTGCCTACGTGTATAGTGCTTTTTTTGCCTCTCTGCGGTGTATGATATCGCCGCACAGTACACATTGATTGAGCGCTGCGGTTGTGGTGGCGGCGGCGACCCCGTCGCCTCTCTTCGTTCCCATACGTCCCCTTGTTTGGTGTTGTGTTTCACTTGCGCATACCGGTTGGCGGGGGTGCCCCGATGCCTCAGGGCTGGGATCTCCTTCCTCTGCCGGCAGCACGGCGCCAGATAGGGGGAGAGAGGGATTCTCTATTGTGTCCCCCAATGGTGACAGAGGTGGCGGAAGCGGAGAAGGCAGTTTGCATGTTTTTATTATATTTTTAATAGTGTTATCATTGTTGTTGTTGTTTGTATACGCATCCCTGCAGCTGATGTCGACGGTGGTGACAGTAGTGCCTGTGAGCAGCAGGTCCTCTTCCTCCTCCGCCTCCATGTTAATGTCTGAGTAGTGCGCCACGACAGGGAGTCCCAGTTCTATGTCAACATAGGGAGAGTGATCCGCGGGAGCAGCAGGGTTGTTGGTGTTGTTGATGCCATCGTGTTGATTGTTACTGGCGCTGTTAGGGGCCGCAAGCGCGCAGCCGGGGCAGTGTCCTCTCGTTATTAAATAATTTATGGTGTCCAATTGCTTTTTTACAATTTCAAGCGCAGTTTTAAGTGCATCGGTGACAGGTATTCACACATTACACCCCGCATCCCCGTTATGTGCTTCATTTTGCATTTTGCTTAGTTTCTAGTGGTTTATACTAGTGCATCCAAACCCGCTATGACGCAGCCCATAGTGCACAAACAGTCCTCGACAATGGTTTAACAAAAAACAGTCACAGTTTTACGGACAAGTGGGAATCAAAAACAAATATTTTAAAAGTATCGTAACAACAACACAACTACAATTTAATTACAATTTATTAAAATTAAAATATTCATTCATAAACACAGAGCAGCCATCCTAACTGGGTTTGCTGGGCTATTGGTTGATCATCTTTATTTCCTCTCAAAATACCTCCCAACACTATCTTACTATATACGTCTGCTCAACTATCTATATCATATTAAATTTTTCATCGTTCGTCTTTTGTAAAAATTTGCTGCATTGCCATAAGCTGTGGTCAGAATTGCACAACACACAGGTAACTGGATAAGTGCAATGATTTCATGTTATTGTCAGGCTTATTGTATGGTTGGTTATAATTATTTGAATGATTCAAATATCTTCTCTTGTTTGATGAAGAATTACTATGATACGATGGTGGTGGTTTATTAGTAATTTCTTAGTTGGTAGGTTCTTGTTTACGACAAGATGCTTCTAAAGAGGTAAATTTACTTTCTAAAAACTCTGATGAGCTGGTAGTTCTCTGAGCTTTTTCACGGACTCTATAAATTCAGCAAACGATTCTTGGTTTAACTTTTGGGCCAATAGATGTACTAATAATGGATCCCACGTGGTTATATCTGCTCCGAGATTTGCAATCGCATGCAAACTTTCTTTGGTAACGTCATGCAGCTTTTTGATCATGCTCAAGGACTGCTGTTGCATGCTGGGAAGACTGAGTAAGATGTTGACGTGAGAAGTAAAAATAAGTCTCTTGTTACCGAATCGGTGGTTAAGTATTTCCCAACATACTTCGTAGTTGTCTGAACTAATCTGAAGATGGTGAATAAGACGATCCGCTTCACCCGTCACTTTACTTTTCAAAAACTGCATTTTCTGCGCATTTGATAGTGAGGGATTCTTATGAATGGTTTCGCTGAATAAGTCCTTAAAAGAAGTCCAATGGTGATAGTTCCCACAAAAACTGGAATATCCATTTGTGGGGTTGATTTTTCACGATGCGACACTGACCACATCTTGGTATTTATAGTTATCTTCAAGTCAATGTTTTTTTTTTCGTATTTGTTGAATTCTGACTGATACCACAAATTTTCTTCGTTATCGTCACCTTCTATCTCCCAATGCAGGTTATCAATAATCGTCCAACGTCCTTGTAGAGATTTTAGGGCATCCTCAAACTCCCATTTATTTTGCATTTGATCTATATCTATGGTATTTACAGTTCGCATGAAGGCTTTAAAGTTAATGGTCTGTTTTTTAATCTTCTCATGCATCCAGTTTAGTTAAGGAAATAACTTTCCATGGTGGTAACGATGAGGTTCTTACAAGAATTTAAAAATAATGGTTTGATCTGATCTTAATTTGGATATTTTTAGTTCCAGGTGATGGTGGTATGCGTTAGTTTGAGAATTAGTTTCCAGTTCAATTACTCGGTTTTCAACCTCCACGATCTTGGCATTGTTTTTTTATACCTCATTTTGATTTTGACGCATAGACAATACAGCCGAGGTTTTTCTTGAGGTCCTTCACATCCTGAATGAGGGTTGGAAGTGGTTCGAGGCGAGCATTAATACCATTTATACCGTTCCTTCATTCTTGCAGAACTAAGTCCAAAGTGACTGCTGGGATCGTAATAGGTTGAGGTTTTGGGAGGGTAGGACCGCCGCATCCGCATCAAGCTGGATGGCGGTTCGTTCCCACAGGAACAGGGGGGGGGCGACGGTCCCCAAACACAAGATCTTATCTCTAGTGTCAGCCGATCCTAAGATTCCTAATCCTAAGTTAAATATAATACATATAATACATTAGTATATACGTTTATACATAAGAAGTACTTAAATGGTGCAGCCAGGATGCACATCCCCCGCAGACAAGCCATCGTGCTCAAGCTACCATTCGTGGGTCCGTTCGCGGGTCCGCCTACCCCACGCCCGGCGCCCCCATCACACTCATCGCACATTTATATTAGATTATATTACGAAAATGTTGCTTGATGGTGAGTCTATTTCTAGCGTCAGCTGACAGTCCTAATCCTAAGTTGTATTTACATTTACGGTTTGATTATAATTATCTCAGAATCTCTCGGAAGCGCTCGTGGTGTGTGCCGTTCTTAATCGATCGGCAAAGTTAAGCTTACTGTTACGTTACGCCTGTCGTGGTCGGTACCTGGATCGGTGACCGCGTAGTGGTATTTCAAATCGAGCGTTTCCGGGTCGGAAGGCACGTAAAGCCGTTGGTCCCAGTTATCACTTAATTGTGATAGTCGTTAAGCTAGTTGAATGCCTCCTAGGCGGCTTGAAAAATTCCAACAGTAAGTTGACCACTAGCCTACCTCCACCGATCCGCAGTGGGCACGCGTGGTGGAGTATTGCCCATTCCCTTTCACCTTTGTGAAAGGAGGCCTGTGCTCAGCAGTGGGACATTATTTATTTATATTTATATTTTTGTTGGAGGACCAACAGCTTACAAAATTATGTATATATATTAGCATGGAAAATGTGTGAGCCATTTAGAGGTCCTCACTGCTAAAGACATAATAGATTTTAACAAATCGTTACTTTGATAAAAAATAACTTATAATAACACATAACATAATAACATGAAGAAAATATACTATACAATACAATATACATATTCACAACAGCAGTGTAACCAGAAAACAACATAGAAAACGTCATACCCTTAAAAGTATAGTTATCAACAATAAAGTTGTCTATTTTATTTAGCCTCGGAAAAGAATGGCAGACTTAGCCGACGCCTGAGTATCGGGGTGCTCATATTAAATATGTCTAAATCAATAGTTTTAGATATGCTATTGTATGCATTGCTAACTCGCCATATGTAGGAATTTTGTCTGTAATTAGAGGACACAATCGGCACATGTAATATAGGACTTTGCCGCAAGCATCTATTAGGGTTATTAAACCGAATCAGCGATAACAACTCGGGGCAGTCGATATATCCTTTAATGATTTTGGAGAGGAACACCAGGTCACCGATATCGCGTCGCGAAGCGAGTGGCAGGAGATGATGTTTTTTGCATAGATCTAGGTAATTAGTAGAATCGTAGTAAACATGCGTTCGGTAACACAAGTACTTAATAAATTTATTTTGTATGTTTTCGATTCTATCTATGTACGTATTATACCTTGGGTTACATATTTCTGATGCATACTCCAAGTTGCTTCTTACGTAGGTACAATAAAGAATTTTCATAGTTTTAACTTTGGTGAAGCACTTAGAGTTACGCATCACAAACCCCAATGCTCTAGATGCTTTAGATATAATATTATTGATGTGAACATCGAACAGCAATTTGGAATCATGGGTGACACCTAAATCACGTACAAATGGCTGTTGCGGTAGCTGTTGTCTCTTTATGAAGTAGTCAGAGATGAATGTTTTTTTTTTGCGTGTGAATGTAACTACTGAACACTTGTCAGCACCTATTTAGTACACAGTAATCGGCTAGCCGAGTAAGGTCAGATTGCAGCTTAATCACATCATCTTGTGAAGATATGGTGGTGTATATTTTCATGTCGTCAGCGAAACACAAGAGGCGGGAAAACTTGAAACATTGCTCAATATCATTTAAAAATATCACAAACAGCAAAGGTCCGAGTAATGAGCCTTGAGGTACACCACTAGGAACAGGGATCCAGCTAGAAACATAGTTGTTTATGGCTACGGCTTGCGACCGGTTCTCCAAGTAAGATGCGAGCCACCGCAGAAGATCACCTCTGATTCCAATATCTGATAATTTGGCAACCAGCAATTTATGTTCAATTCTGTCGAATGCCTTACTGTAGTCTGTATAGACTACATCCACTTGAAGACCTGCATCCATTATAGGCTGATGATGATGATGATGATGATACAATTATCTTAATTAAGTGTTAGTAATAATTTTTCCTATACAGAAATATAAATAGAAAATATTAAAAAGAAGAAATAATACAGAAATAATAATGTTGATAATGTAAGTTGCTGATGTGTGCGACCATGGCGCCTTCACGTTGTCGACAATAATTTTTTTCCCCAATAGGTGGGGCCTATTTTTTAAATTGGTTGATATTCATTAATCTATTAGCACATATATATATGCATACACACATACACATATACATGCGCATATGTATGCACGCATACACATACGCACATGCACGCGCGTACACAAACACTTACCATATGCGCGCATCCATACCCCCCCGCGCATACGTCCCCCCGAAGCCCACTGTAGTTCCAACCGTAGTACTAACCGCAATTGCCGCGTTGCCAATCTTACCCACTCCAAACCCAACCACAATACATCAGTGGGATGTGTATATAAGCTCCCACGGTCGCAGCGTGTATAAGCTATTTAGTGTGCGAGTGCACATAGGCTCAAACTCGTAATTAAATACTAACAATAAGTTTTAAAAACAAACAAACATACACACAATCCCCCAATCCAATTAATAAATTAACTAATAAATAAAATAAATAAATCCAGAATTCCCTCTTTTCCAAATGGACAAACAGACAAATAACAGTGATCCAGTGTTGGTACGGTGTCGGCGCAGGTCAGCGCGGGCGGGCGGCTTTACAGCGAAAGGCGCGCGCTTTCCATCCCTCCCCGTGCACTGCGCAACCGACCCGAGTCCCCAGAGACGACGTGTGCAGACGACTTCCGCAGCGAGGAGGGGTCCAAGCTACAAGCAAATGATCAATGTTCTTTTAATTACGAGTGCAGACAAACAGTTGTTCTGCTTGTACGATGCACATGTGAGGTTGTAAATACACTCAGGGGCCGGCTGCTGTCTGATTGACTGATGAATTCAGTCAACTAAACAGAAGCCCGCCCGCCCACATTGTAAGGTACCGCCGTGATGGCTGCGACGGCTGTGGCGCTCCCGTTGAATCGTTGGATCGGGCCGTATTGTATAGTCTGCTCATCCGCAGCGTTCAATATGTGGTTGTGTTGTTTTGTTGCTGTTTGTGAGTGCGCGCGCGCGACTCGTACGCGCACGCTGTTTACTAAAGCGGCAATTATTCAATCAATAATCAGCTACCAAAAATCAAATAAAAAAAAAAATACTTTTTAACAAAAAAGTTTTGAAGTCAGCGAAATATTTTCAATAGAACACGTCATGCGATTTCGCTCACTTCAAAACAGTGTCAGATAACAGTTATTTCATACTTTTTAGTGTACTTTGAAGGCGGTTTATTTTTTTTGTTAAAAAGTTAATTTATTTTTGAATTTTTAGTTGATCTATATGAAATGTCTATGAGACCATTTCGGTATAAATCCCTTTCGAACAAAAAAAAGAATTTTGCAAATCCGTCTATATATGACGGAGTTATGAACGAACATACATAAAAAAAACATACAAACATATGAATTGATAACCTCCTCCTTTTTGAAGTCGGTTAATAATAGGTCAAAAGTCAGATGTGCGCATACACGTGCGCGTTCCTATCGTCCGTCCACTCATGCACCAAGTACCAAGTATCACATAGGGCGCAGGCACGGGCAACAGCAAGAGCACGGCGCGAGCGCAGCGTTTGTGTTTTCGATCAAAGTGCTTTTTAGTTTCACGATTTCTAATGTGCGAGCCGCACAGTACGCACTGGTGATGTGGGCCATCGCGTCTGCATCTGTTCTCCTTGCCTGTCTTGGTCTTGGTCGCGTCTGCAGCGGTATGCTTTCGCTCTGTCCTGTCTGTCACATCGGGAAAAACGCCGAGACGTCCTCCGATCGGCGCAGCCTCTCGGTGACGCACTGGCGAGCCAGGTTGTGCGGAGGACGGGCGGCTGGTTAAGCGGTTTTCACGTAGGACTGCGGGCGGACTCAATGACGGCTCTGCTCTTTCGCTGGACTGGATGGGGGAACGAGGGGAGGAAGTGGGCTGAGTGCCTCCAGCACATCCAAGGCCCCCAATATGACCTCCTCGTTATTGGCGTTTGCAGTGGGATTGATGGCGATGGGCTGCGTGTTCTCTTGTGTCCGTTCGGCGCCTGCCAGATTCACCTCCATTAAGTCATTTAGAGTGATCAAGTCCTTTTCTTCATTGTCTACACGTGCAGCTGCGGGGGGGGGGGGGTGACCTAGCGCTCTCCCAACGATGAGTCCATGGATTTCACCATCCCGTGTACTAATAATAGACAACGCTTCAGAGAAAGCTCCGTGGAGCCTCACACACGACTCGCATCCGTCTGCTGCATCCGTTGCCTCCATTTTGCGCACTTATATTGTATTTAATTGTCACTAACGCCACTGTCTGTGTTACCATTTGAGGGGGGGTATGCCGTAATCACCACGCTTGGCAGGCGGGTTGGTGATGATGTATCATAGATGGACGCTGCTGCCCGTCCCCTGGTGTATTCCCTTAGTCGCCTTTTACGACACCCTCAGGATTGGTAGGGTTGGCCCTATTCTATGCCGGGGGCCACACGGCCATAGTAAGCTGAAGTGGCCACATCGCTCGAAGAGCCGATAACCGCTGGGGAAGAAAGGTTCTCGAGTGGCGACCACGTACTTGAAAGCGCCGAGTGGGACGCCCTCCCACCAGGTGAACCGACGACCTGGTCAGAGTCGCTTGGCACCGCTGGATGCAAGCGGGCCAAAACCGTTCGAAGTGGAAGTCAATAGGGGAGGCCTATGTTCAGCAGTGGACATCCATAGGCTGATATGATGATGAACGTCACTGTCTGCACTGTTCGTTCACTATGCCCACTACGGTATTGCTATTGTTCTCACTGTAGCCGCGCGCTGGCGTTAACTTTGCATTAGGCTAAGCAGTCCGCGTCCAGAAGTCGTTCGTATGCACCCGGTGACTCCGCGGGCGAACGATCTCTTGCGCCGGGCGAGGGGGTGAAGGCGTGTCGTTTGTTTGTTTGTCTATTGATTGAGGTTTTTGTACTCAAGCTTATGTGCATCCATGCACTATATGGTATGCGGGAGGCGAGCGAGTGAAAGATAGAATATAGTGCGTGGAACGAGAGAAAGAGAGAGATAGAAAGGTGGGCGCGCGAGAATACTCCGTATGGCCCGCTTACACACGCGACAGCTAAGTTGCTAAGACAGAGATAGCCGTATGGGCCAGCGTTAGCGTTGGCGGCTGCGTCGGCGTCGATGAGATGCGGGGGAGGGGGGTTTACTGTTGTTGTTATGTAACTACTGGTTCGTACCTATGTGTATACATACTAATGGTCGCGCGTCGCGCTGCGCTCGCGCCGTGGTCTTGCTGTTGCCCGTGCCTGCGCCCTATGTGATAATTGGTACTTGGTGCATGAGTGGACGGACGATAGGATCGCGCACGTGTATTCACGTATGCACGTGTATGCGCACATCTGACTTTTGACTTATTGTTTTTGATTTGATTTTTGGTAGCTGATTATTGATTGAATAATAGCCGCTTTAGTAAACTGCGTGCGCATACGAGTCGCGTGAGCGCGCGCGCATACACAACACAGCAACAAAACAACACAACCACAGATTGGTAAAGCCGGTCTATCGCTGCCGTTACCTCCAATTTAATTTCCAATTTTAGGTTGCGGGAATTGCTGAGGTGGAGCTTTGCCTTGTTCAAACAGGCTCTCGCCTCAGCCTCAGCTGCCCGTGTCGGGAATATCGGTTTTGGCAGTGGACTCTTGGGGGCCTCCGTTGACGGTCCACCAGTTGCCCCGACTTTGCTTTCTTGAGTGAGAGCAGCCTTCGCCTTTGTTCTAGGGAGGTCTTGCGTCTTGGTTTGAGGGTTTGGTTAGGTAGCAATATTGTCAGCCTCCCGTTCCCCCAAACTTTTCCTGAGTGTAAACGTCTTGTCCGGTCCGGTTCCAGCCTAGACGACTTTTTCCGGAGTAGGTCTCCAGAAAAAATCGTCCAGGCTGGAACTTCCAGTCTTTAGGAGGGGTGCGGCCTATTGTTGCCATGTCGTTAGGTATTCGCGGTATAAATCTGAGGGATTTATCAAGTCAGTTGTATATAAGTTAATATGTTTATAAAAATGTTTAAAGTGTAAAAGGTATAAAATAAAAATGTATATAGTATAAGCAAGAAAATCAAAACCCTATCCAGAGCTCGTTATGTCACCCTTGTGTTCAAGAGCCTTGAGTCGTAGTAAAACCAAGCAGAAATAAAGAAGAACTAATTGGCTCTACTTAGAGCCCAACATAGGCGCTTTGAGATTCAGTTAGGAAAACGCAAGCAAACACAATCAACCAGTAAATATATAATTAAATTAAAAGATTAAAATGTTGAGGTAAGTATACGTCAAGTAAAGCAAGTATACGTCACGTACGTTATGGCACGGTTGTGCGTGGCGGTGCGTCACGTCGCTCGACGGTGCGTAATACGCAGCGGTGCGTTCTGTTGCTCAACGACGGTGCGCGGTGGTTCGTCAAGGTAAGCGACGGTGCACAGCGGTGCGTCACGGTGCACAACAAAATACAATGGTAAGGAAATAAATTTATGAATATACTAAAAATTTAATGTAACTATATGTCTAGAGTCCGGATAAGAATACACAATAAAGTTATAGAATATAATAATAATAACCTATTCGTCAAGTTGTGGTGTCTATGTAGATTTTACACGTTTGTCTTCATACATGGGTTATATTTTAAAAAGGAAAGCACACAAAATACGATAAAAATACAATAAGTCTTCGTAGAATATTCTTGGCTCAATAAAGAAGAAAAAATCCTTAATACCCTGGAGGACACTGGATGGCTCTTCAAGGCGCAAAGCTGTGCGCTTGAGACCAAGTCGGTGTTTGCGTTCGTTCTAACCTAGTCACTTTCCCGTGAGGAAGTGTATCAAAAGGAGCCCTTTTATAGGGTATTACACCCTCCAGGGGTCGGTCAAAAAACTTTTTTTTTTGTTAGTGCTAGTCTATGGCCGGCTGCAGCTCTCCACGACGCCTGGCGGTGCACGGCACAGCATGGCGCGTGGTGGTATGCTAGGATGAGCGACGATACTCGGTGGTGCGCCAAAAAGCTTATTTTAAGTTTTGCTTTCTGTGTGTATTTCCACGTCTGACAACCATACAGTAAACAAGGTAGAAGACAGGTTTCAATGACGGTTTTTTTCATATTTAATTTATAATCTCCTTTTAATATTTCCTTTAGGGACCAGAATTTATTCCGAGTTGAATTACATCTCCTTTCTATTTCTTCCTCATTGCTTGATGTACTGAATGATACCTGTTTCCCTAGGTATCATTCAAGTAGGTGGTAGGTATTTATCCACATATTCTATGTAACTACCGTTTGTACTAATGGGATTTTTTTGGCTATTGGTAATTATCTTCATTTTGGAAGCATTCATCTCTAGCCCTACTCTCGTACTTTCTCGATTCAATTCAAAATTCAAAATTCAAAATCATTTATTCAAATAGACCTTCGCAGGCACTTATGAAAAGTCTGACTCTAATACTCTAATACCGGTTCGGAAGGTATTAAGTGAGTGTATCATTGCTTCTAATTCTTTAGATGTTTCTGCTAGTATAACTATATCATCCGCGAATCTCAGATGGCTCAAGCAACTGCCTTCTATTTTCAGTCATTTGGTTTTCCAGTCTTGTTTTTAAAGACAATTTTTAGGACAGCAATAAAAAGTTTTGGTGATAGAGGGTCACCCTGTCTCACTCCTTTTTCGATTCTTATTTCGCTTCCTCTGGTTTCGAGCTTTACTCTACTTGTCGTGTTGTTATATCGCACTAATATTACAATACTGTTGTGTCTTTTTTCAGAATCGACGAAAAACTGATTATTCACTTCCTGTTATAGATTATAAAGAAATGAATACTTTATGAGGTTTATTAATAAAATTAAAGCAATTATCAATTTACCAATTATTTAAAAAATAACGGATACGAATTTAATTTCAATATTTTTAGTTAAGACTGTATTGCCTTGAATAAAGTTTAAAGAAAGATGAATTATTTTTAGTTGTGTAGTTATTGTTAAAACATTTTGAGTTACTACAATTTATGGTGACTTTCTCTTAATGATTTTGAGAAGCTTTCTTTAAGTTACAACCATTTTTTAATTTAGTTTTATGTTTTCTAGTTACCTCCAACACAAACATTTTCACTCTAAGGTTAGGAAATTGATAAATAAAACCAGAGAATCAATAAAAATCATTCAGGTAATATTATTTTTTTATAAAAAAAGTATTTTTTATTGAAATTGCAATGTTGTTTATACGACTACAAAAACATTCTACTCTAACCGTTTGAACTGCTTATCTACTAGTTGAAGCAACGGGGCTTAAAGAATTATCAGCTTCATCATCTGAGCTACTTCATGAACAGCTACTAGAAGAAGAGTTATTTGACGAATAACTACTTGACAGTTTTGTTGCTCCCCTTTGAAGCAAGCTCGAGGCTGTACTATTTGAACCAGGTATACAATTAGGGTCATAATCGGAATCATCAAAATCACTCTGATCAGTGTCATCATCATCATATCAGCCTAAAGATGTCAACTGCTGAACATAGGCCTCCCCTATTGACTTCCACATTGAACGGTTTTGGGCCACTTGCATCCAGCAGCGCCCAGCAACTCTGACCGGATCTGACTCAAACCAACTAATGGAAGGTCGTCCCGCTCGGTACTTTCCAGTACGTGGTCGCCACTCGAGAACCTTCCTTCCTCATCTGTTATCGGCTCTTCGAGCGATGTGGCCTGCCCATTGTCACTTCAGCTTACTAACTCTACAAGCTATATCCGTCGTTATTTCGGACCCTGTCACGTAGAGAAATTCCGAGCATAGCTCGTTTAATAGCTCGCTGAGTGACTCTAAGCGTATTTAAGCGGCCAGCAGTAAAAGACCACGTCTGTCTCGTATGTCATAACTGGTAACACGCACTGATTGAATTAGTGTGACCTGATCAGTGTGCAAAGGTGAAATGTAATATTTTCTTTAGTTGGATTCAGCCATCGATTCAACATTACTAAACGTACTCAATGCATTGTTGCCGTTAATTTCATGAACTGGGCAAGTAGACATGATCGTTATCGACAATCATCATCGTTAGTAAACGATCAACCTCTTTGTATGGGATTGACATTTCAAATCGAAATATCACGTGATTTTTAACAATCTCTTATGTCAGTCCCATACAAAGGTTGATCGTTTACTAACGATGAGGATTGTTGACAGCCATCTTGTCTAGGGGGGCTGGATTTATGTAGAAGGTCCTTCACTTTCGAGTACGCCGATTGTTATTTCACAGCTTTGTTGTTATAATTCTGTGAAGAATTTAAAGGGAGCGTGGTTTCTTCAAGAGGTTGTTGTTTTCCTTCTCCTGATAATAGTTTGACGTTATATTTGTTGCCATTTCAACAAGCAATTGCCCACGGTGCATACTTAATCTACAAAAAAAACAAATATTTATTGAGTAAAACACCTTTAATATTTTATATCACCTAGAATGTAGTAACTCTAAATTATTTAAAAAAAATACTTTATGATAGTATTATAATTTTTACTTTGACATGTTCAAATAGGTGATTTTAAATGCTATGATTATCTAATAAGTATTAGTTTAAAAGTCATGAAATTATCACAAAAAAACAGCAAATTAAAAATCTTCAACAATACTGTACTATGTCTGAAATTCCTTAATAAACCAACAAGAATGAAGTAATTAAAAATATTATTTTCAATCGCATTTTTGTGAATCAATAATAGTGTAACAACTAAAAATACACCAAGTTCATCTTTAGGTTTAAATCAAATATAATGTATTAACTCGAATTAATAGTTTAACTTTTACATACCTGATTCAGTAATAACGTTCCAATTCGAATTAATGCGGTCTAAAACGCAAAGCGGCACGTCTCTCCCAACCGAATTTAGATCGGAACTAAAGATGATGCGATATTGGGAGGCGGATTACGACAGTCAGTGAATCATGAATAATGACTCAAGGCGCCATCTCTTATTTGTTTCTTGCATTATTCTAATGATGGTATTATTGACGTGTAGGGAATTGAATTTTACGTTTAAATATGATGTTATCTCAAATTTTCCATTTTTTGAGTTACGACAGTATTGTAATATTAGTGCGATATATGTATTTTAAGATGTTTATATACCTTCTATTAATGTTCAGTAATGATAGTGCATTCCAGATAGAAGCGTGGCTTATTAATCGAAAGCTTTACTATAGTCTATGAAGGCTATGTACAATGGTCTCCTGAACTCTTTGTACTTCTCCATTACTTGTCCCAGTGAATGTAAATGGTCTGTCGTGCTAAAGCCTACTCGAAATCCTGCCTGTTCTATTGGTTGCGCTTCGTCAATCTCTGGTGTTATTTTTTTTTAAGATTATTGCTGCTAAAAGCTTATACAGGCTGAATTTTTTTTTCTAGCCAGTGAGGGCAACTTCTGAACTACAGGTCTTAGAGAAAAACGCTGAAGGGATCCCCGAGCTAAATTTTGAAGAAAATAAAAATGCCATTAAAAAAAAGAAAGAAAAAAGTGTTTTGAATTTTTTTCAATTTTTTTTCTTTTTCTGCTTCTACTTCACAATACGAACAAAATTATGTATGACATTCTTGGTCTGAAGTTGCTAGAATTTATCAAAATTGTCCTCAAATTTTTTGTCAGAATACTAAAAGCCAATTCTTTATGGCTACACATAGTGAGGTCCCTGCGAGATCTACTCCACCTCGTCAAACTTTACGCAGCATAATACCATGGTCAAGGAAAATATAAAATAATATTTTGGATAACTTCTAGCAACTTGAGAGCAAGATTGTCTTCCATAATTTTGTTCATATTGTGACGAAGAAGCAGAATAAAAAAAAAACTGTTTTTGAAAAATTTCAATATCTTCTAAAATACTAATTTTTTAAATAAATTTTAATCGCATTTTAATTTTCTTCAAAATTCAGCTCGGGGTTCCTTTCAGCGTTTTTCTCTAAGACCTGTAGTTCAGAAGTTGCCCACACTGGCTAGAAATAAAAATTCGCCCTGTATATATAAGAGCATGTAATTACGATTTTGAAAAATGTATCATGATTAATATGTGTGTGTTTATGTACCAGTGTTTATTTTTTTTGTTATTTTTATAACGGTGTTCGTTTTAAGTCTTTATATTGTTTCATTTTTGTTTTAGCGTGCGTGCCCTTACATTTAATAATAATAATAATAATTCTATATTTAAAAATATAAAAATAAGTAAAAGATGAATAAATGGTATAATAATAATATAGCCATTTATTCTCAATACTTATTGCATTTACATTTCATTGCATTAATATTTCATTTTATTTAAATAATTATGTTACATTCATTTTACAATATTTAAATTACTTATTACAATTGGGTTGCCCATTTCTGAGCATAGGCCTCCTCCATCCCATACCACACCTTTCTATCAGCAGCCATTGCAGGCCAGGCGATGCCCGCCGCGTGCACGATATCGTCGCGCCAGCGGCGCCGCGGGCGGCCCCGCGAGCGCCCGTACCAATGCAGTATCCGCTCGCTCCAGCGTCCATCGGTTGTACGAGCTAGGTGTCCAGCCCAGCGCCACTTTACAATAAGTCAGCTTTGCCGCGTCGATCACTTTTGTTCTTTTACGGATGTCAACGTTCCTTTTGCGATCATTCAGGGTTAAACCTAACATACTTCTTTCGGTTGATCTTTGGAAGGTTTGCAGTTTGTGTATCACTTCTGACGTTATGGGCCACGTTTGACATCCGTAAAGTAGAGTAGGAGTAACGATAGAGTCCATTGCTTTCTTCTTTAGCTTAACGTCGATGTTAGACTTAAAGATGTGTTTAAGAGACCAATATGAGTTCCAAGCCTTTTTTATTCGCCGCTCAACTTCATTCAGATAATTAAAGATTGAGATGTTTTGACCCAAGTATACATACTCATCGACGTACTCAATATTTTTACATTGGATTTTGATAGGCTTAGGAAAGGCGTTTGTCATTACACAAGTCTTTTCTGGGTTCATTTCCAATCCACACTCTTTACTTCGATCATCCAGAGTTTGTAGCATGTATTTAAGGTCTTCATGACTCTCGGAAATAATGGCGATATCATCAGCGAATCGCAAGTGGTGTAGGCGCTCGCCGTCTATATTTATAACAAACTCTTTCCAATCGAGTTGTCTAAAAATGTATTCCAGTAGTGCCGTAAATAAATTCGGAGATATAGGGTCCCCCTGCCTCACTCCCCGTTTGATTTCAAATTTAGCACCTTTTCTTTCCAGCTTAACCATAGCCTTGCTTTTGTTGTATATTTCTTGTAGAACATTTATATACTTACTGGGGACACCTTGCTGATTTAGTGCATTCCATAGTGCATTGTGTGAGATCGAATCGAAAGCTTTTGAGTAGTCTACGAAGGCAATATAGACTATATAGACGAGATAGACTCTTATTGTATTCTCTGTATTTTTCAATAATTTGAGTCAATGTGAAAATATGGTCCACTGTAGAGTAATTACGTCTGAAACCAGCTTGCTCTTTAGGTTGTTGGAATTCTAAAATCCCTTTTATTCTCTTATGAATGATGTTTGTAAAAAGTTTGTACGTTGATTGCAGAAGGCTTATGGGACGGTTATTATTGATATTGAATGGGTCTCCCTTTTTGTAGAGCAAGAAGGTAATCATAGCTGATTCCCACTGTTCCGGGATTGCTTCTTCTCGGATTATCTCATTAAATAATTTAGTTAAAATAGGGGTAAGTGGTTCTACCATTACTCTAATCACATCATTCGTAATCCCGTCTTCTCCTGGACTCTTCATTGATTTTAGTGATAAAATAGCATGATGTATCTCACTTTCTAGGAGAGGTGGTAACTCGTCTGAAGTACTTCTTACTTGGATCTGATTATTATCATATTGAGTAGATTTGTAAAGATCCATATAGAACTGTGAGGCTATATTTAAAATATCTTTTCTGTTTGTAGATGTCTGTCCAGCCGTACATTTTAAGGACGGTATCCACTGTTTATGATTTTTTAATCGACGGTTAGCTTGTTTTGCAGATCCTCTCTGCTCCAGTTCTTCTTTTATTATTTCCATTATGTTTATTTCTTTTAAGTTGCTTACGTATTTTTGTATATAATTTCCGTAGTACTTTTCTCTCTGTTTTTGTTTTCGGAGCTTTCTCTTTGAGTTTAGTTATTTGTGTTATTAAATTTTTGACTTTTTCTGTGATCACACAGTCTCTCTCACTCTTATCATGCACGCGAGGTAACTTAGTAACAGATTCTTTAATAGTTTGTGTTATCATTGTATAAAACTCTTGTATGGTGGTGTAATTAACTGGGTGTAGTGCTTCGGAAACGATATTTACTAGTGACTCTTGTTGTATTGGATTTAGTCAAATATTTTTATTCTGGAATGCTTTTCTAGGTTTTTTATCTTTGCTGTTGGTAATATAGTCTGCTCTGACTAGTCTATGGTGTGTGGGGTGGGAGGGTTTTATTACTTGCATATTTTGTATGGATTTGACTCTACTTTTTCTCGTTATAATAAAATCTATTTCATTATATACTTTGCCATCTGGCGACTGCCATGTCCATTTTTGTTTAGGTTTCTTATTGAATTGTGAGTTCATTAAATAAAGTTAATTTTCCAAACAAAATTCAATCAACTTCTTACCTATATTATTTCTAGTTCCATACCCCGAGCAGCCTATTACAGCACTATCTTCTTCAGTGGGAATTCTATTCGATTTTCTCTTCGATCTTGGCATTAAAGTCACCCATCAGAATTAAGTTGGGATGTGTACTTTCCAAAGCATGTTGAATATCGCAGTAGAATTTATCTATCTCTTCCTCTGTAGCCTTTTCAGTGGGGGCATATGTCTGAATTATGTTATAATTCAGATTATCAATTAAGAGATCTAGTCTTGCAACTCTATCTGAAACGGCTTTGAAGTCAATGATGTAAGGCTTTAAATCCTTTTTTACCATAAAACCAACACCATTTCGGCCACTCTTCTGTCCTGTATACATAAGAATGTATTCATGGTGTTCTAAAATTAAAGTTCCTTCTAATTTTACTTCTGAAATTCCAAGACCATGCAATTTCAGAGATTCTAGTGCATGCTCTAGTTCTTCTAGGCGACCAATGCCAACTAAAGATCTCACATTAAGTGTTCCAATATATAAAATATTACAATTATTTTTACTGTTTGTACTATTGTTGTATTCATTATTATTTGGTTGGAGTATGGAGGGTAGTGGTCTACTTCTCCCACGGTGACCAACCGGCCTGGGAGAGATACTTTCTTGTGTTACTTTTAATGTACTTAATATTGGCAGGGGTGAAGGGGCCGCATTATGCTATTCGGAATTATTAACATTTATTGCAGGTGTCATCGTTTTCGGCTGGTGTGTTACAAAACTCATTATATCAATTTTATTCTTCTTTACAGTATGTCGATTGCTTGAATTAATTTCCCTTCTATTAGTGTTACTGTGGAAGTTATTAGATTGTGAGGATTCCGAAAGGTTTCTTTTATTATTGTTTTTATTTCTGTGTTCCGTGGTTTGTGTATTTTCATTCATAATTATTAATTTATCATACTTCAGAATTGCTTTTTTACCCTTGTTTCTTTCCTCTTTTAACTGTTCTTGTAATTCTTTACGCTTATTTAGTACTTCGAGGGGGAAGTCCTCTTTGATATAGTAACTTTTTCCCTCAAGTAGTTTTTTATTTCTTATGATTTTGATTTTCTTCTTCAGTGCGGTAAAGGTGACTAAAATTGGTCTAACCTTTTCTCCTTATTTGCCAAGCCTTTTAGTAAACTCGATACAATTTTCCTCGCATGTTATATTCATATCTGTATTTATTTTTTCCAAAATAATCTGTTCTAAATTCTTGTAGCTTTTTTCGTCTCCTGGAATGTTAAAAAAATATTAGGTTATTTCTGCGAATATATCTATCGAAATTTTTTCCTCTAATAATAAGTTTCGGGCTTCAAGATTTTTAAATTTTTCATTTATATTATTATTTATTTTATTTGTAATGTCTATTTTCATTTCCATCATATCATCTTTGGATGTTTTATAATATTTTTGTAATCTCCTCCATTTTAGGTGAAAGCGCCCTTTGGCAGAGAGAGAGTACTTCGTCCACGTTACCAAATATAATAATTACGCCCGCGCTTTTTTTCGAATTGATCGAATTCTGCTATTTGCCGCTAGATGGCAATTATTTAGACTTACGCTTGTCAGCGCTCGTTCGGTCTAGGTGGCGCTTCCTCTCGTCACTAGATGCCGCTGGTTGCCTGCCGTTGACTCGGAAATATTATGATAACTCTTGTGACAGAAATAAAATTATAGGTTATGTTAAATGCTAATCTTGATAACACTCACTACGATAATTTCTCTTAAAAGTAGTGGCCAAATGAGATGAAATATTTATTTAGTTACATATACACAAGGCACTAACCTGATCTTGGTGATTATCATACCAAACGGTTTAATAAAATTGCAGAAAACCTCTGAATTATTATATTCGAATTTCACTATAATTTGAATGATTTGGCAATTCCAGGCTTTATAGGTGTCATTCGAATGCAGTATATAATGTGAAAATTGCAATCAATTCTTCAAATTGCCTCCGTTTGTCCAAAGCTCGTTGACAATTTTGTTTTCAAAATATATCACTCCACTTCAAGTTTTCCACACTGATTCGACTGTTTTAGTGGATTTCGTGATCCAGTCTTTAACAATAATCACTTTTATATCGAAATTCAGCACTATTTGTATTTTAAACAGATTTTTTTATCGCAGCTAGGGTAAACTTGTAGTATCTGACAGCAGTCTTGCCACACGTATCATGATTAATATGTGTGTGTTTATTTTTTTGTTATTTTTAACACGCTTTTATTAGCTTCACCTGTATGTATGTATCTATGTATGTATGTATGTATGTATGTATGTATGTATGTATGTATGTATGTATGTATGTATGTATGTATGAATGTATGTAAAGGAATCTTCGAACGTAATTTTCATCGACTTCCAGACGTCAGATTAAACTGAAATTTTGCACACCAACACATCAAGTACCGATGACAATACAATAATTTGGTACCATCGAGCTGATCTGATGATGGATCCGGAAGGTAGGCACTGGAACTCCATAACGGAGCAACGTTTCCTAGCGCCACATATTTGAATGAAGTGTTCATTCAAATATTGAACTTAATTACAAAAATTGCTTACATTTAGGCCCTTACGGGATAGACAGAGAATATATTTATGTTCAATTTTATAATTATTTAACACTTTTTAGTGCAGGGCTTTTTAAAGCGTGTTTTTTTAGTTTTTTTAAACAGTAATTTTTATAACGGTGTTCGTTTTAAGTCTTTATATTGTTTCATTTTTGTTTTAGCGTGCGTGCCCTTACATTTAAAGGTATCATTAAGAGGAAACACTGGTGGTGTTTTTTCCATACAAACGTAATCCTCAGTTTCCTCTCTGGATAATGACACTAGAGCAATGATTATTTTACCATGCAATCTGTAGGTGCCACTGTATGTCCCTCGGTTTCGTTTTTCTTCATAAATTAATTATTATAAAAACTAAAAATCTTCTAAAATCACAAAAACTCATCATTTTTAACTGCCCTTATCAGACGTCCAGAAAACAAATATGACGAATATAAATAATAAAAGGAAAACCGACCGACATAGCCAAAGCCCTTCTTATTACTATTCTTGAAAAATAATTAAAATCGATTCAGTATTGGAGGAGGAAACTGGGGATTACGAAATAGCGATTTCGTCAATTTTAAATAGGTATAATCGATCCAAGCTGCAGTTGTCTCTATAGCCTGTATTCGGGCAGGGTTGAGGGAGGAGAGGCTTGGACAAATACATATATAGTCAAAGAAGTGTCGCGTAGTAGTCGATAATATATTATCGATACCTGCTCTAGTGTTGTTCATCGATATCGATATAGTATTACGTCTTTGGTAACCTACATGTAAGGTATAGTGTGCCCTAACCAAGATTGTTCTTTTTTATACTTTTGAGTGATGAAGGTTTAAAGAACAAGAAATGTGATCGTTCAAAGGTTATCATAATATCTAATATTTAGTAACCTTTTTCAAAATAACAGGACAAAATATCTATTTTTAATTGACTTAAAAAAAGGAGATTATCAATTCGACACGTATGTATGTATTATTGGACTGCCAAACAATATTATATATTCAAATGATAATCTATTAGGACTTCCAAACAAATATACAACATTTTATAGGTGTATGTATGGTTGTAAGTATGTATATTTATCCACGCATTTCTCGGAAACTATTAATCGGATTGTGACTATACTTTTTAGTTTCGTACCCGAAGGGTGCCAAACAAGACTCCGCTGTCCGTCCGTGCGTCTGTCTGTCAGTGGGCTGTATCTCATGAACGGATTACCGTTCATGAGATACGACCCACTGACAGACAGCCTACCTATTAAGGTAGACAGCTGAAATTTTCAGAGAATATGTATTTCTATGACCGCTATAACAAAAAATAATAAAAATGAAAAAGAAAAATTAAAGGGGCCGCTCATACAAGAAACTTCTTTTTTTTGTCATAGCAACGATAAGTTATTTAATATTGTACGGATCCCTCTGTGTGTGAGTCTGACTCTCACTTGGTTGGTATATTTATTTAAAATCGACTTGTATTTTTTTTTTCTTACATTTACGAGGATTTGACCAAAGTTTTCAGATATTTTCCCTTTGACACAACCAACGCCCATAGCTCGTATCAATAAGCCAGCCCGACACACTTATTATTCCATATCTTAAAAACTATTGAACTGATTTTGATGAAACTTCCTCACAAAATTTCAGGCTTCCAAACTAATATATAAAATTTCATAGGTGTATGTTTGTCCACGCATTTCTCTGAAACTATTAATCGGATTGTGACATTTTTTTTATTGGTTTACATTTACTTCTAGTGAGAGTTTTATTAAAATCGGTTCAGTTGTTTTCAAGATATGGAATAAGTAATACGTGCGGCGGCTTGGCTTGAGCTTGGTCAAATTCTAAATAATACGAAATAAAAAAGTTGGTAATTGGAATATAAAAGTAATTTAAAAAATTAAATCGACTTCAAAATACACAAAAAAAAAGTAATTTAATTTTTTTTATCGACTTCCAAATACACTAAAAAGAATGAAATAACTCTAATCTAACGCTGATTTGAAGTCAGCGAAAGAGCACGATGTATTCCAGTAAAAATATTTCGCTGACTTTAAGACAGTGTCAGATTAGAGTTATTTTTAATATTTTGTGAAGAAGTTTCATCAAAATCGGTTCAGTTTTTTTCAAGATATGGAGTAATACGCGTGAAGGCCTGGCTTGATACGAGCTACGTTTTATTATGATTCTACAATATTATTTCAAGGGCTTGTTTTATACGTATAAATAGAAGCGTTTTACCTGAAAATAAAACGCATATTAAATACTTACCTTATTTGAAACCTTATAAAATGAGATAGGCCTTCCTTGTTTTCTGCTCTAGACTTCCTTCTTTGTCTACCCAAATATTGCCGTCTCGCTCGCACATCTCCCCACTATCCACCCAGGCAGAGCGCGAGCTTGAGCCACGCGCGCTATCTCGTCATTGAGTCGAAATACCAGGCAGAACTAAAAATTAAGGTTTCAAATAAGGTAAGTATTTAATATGCGTTTTATTTTCAGGTAAAACGCTTCTATTAAAACTTGACCGTTATTTGAAACCTTATAAAATGAGACGTGTTTGTTTTCGCCTGGTGAAAGTGGATGCCAATGTGATTTTATGCTTGTAGCATAAAGTTATTTGTGACATAGGTAGGTACCTGTGATGTCTCCAGTATAGGTCATACGTGTACAGACTTCTGTGTAAGTCTGAAGGTATCGTGAGAGAGAATAGGTATCAAAAATACTAAGATGTGCGAGGTACTGTAATTTTATTTATAAAGTATAAACGAAATATGTAGGTGTAAATGGCTAGAAGCAAAGATCTTAATCAAATCATTGATGAGCATAAAAACATGTATCGTATGATTCGTATGTGATTGAACAGCAACATTCAAGTATTTAATTAATCATGCGAAGATAATGTGATCCCGCGATTAGTGGCTTATTATCAGCTATATGGTAACTGTCTGAAAGGGTTGCAGATCTCTAATGGGCATGAGACCAGATTTAGTGGATCTGAACTGATTATGCCAGCACCAGCGATGAATTATTCTATTTCGCACCCTATTAAAGATGCAGCTTTGGCAGGTCTTGTCAATAGTTGGTGGATTTTGCTGTGTCACGTTTATCGTATAAAAGGCGAATACAATCTGTACACACAGTAATGTATAGCTATATGTTTTGCTATAGTCTATGTACCTACCGACATTATTATTCTCCGACACGTGTAGGTACATCATATATTCTAATCAAAACGTTAATTACATACAGTACATATTTACTTACATGTGGTATTTTGCTATAATCACCAGCAACATTACTGCATAAACATTAACCAGAAATATAAGTTTTAAAGACCGACACAAGTAACATCATAACATAACTTTTACTTGTTCTAAAACTGTAAAGTGAAGTCATGTAGGTACAAGGGTACTTACACAAGGTACAAGGTTGAAGGCAACCTTAACACACTACAAAATTAAGACAACGCTGTGTTGGTCTGGATATACAAAATTAGTTACTTAAATTTTAGATATGTTTCTAAAAATTACACGAGTCAATCGACTATCTATCGTATCAATATATATCAAAATATGTCCAACCAACACATGAGAACTAAAACTGCATACATTTGATACCACTGACTTATTCAGCATAATGAACATTCATCTAAGTGTAAGAAGCAAGTAGTTAATAACTTTATTAGTACAGGAGTCATTGTGACAAATGGACTACTTAAGTTTGTTCATTTTATTTCAAACAAGCTACGGTTAGAAGCGATTTTTCAACAAAGATGCCATGGTTACAACAAGCAATCCAATACTCATATTTCTATAATTCCAGACCATCTTATGGTATCTACTTGGAGGTAGAAAAACCGTCCATGTATCTATCGATAGCGCTGTATCGTGAATGGGACTGTCAAAGCTCTGAACTTGAGGTCTGCCCTCCGAAATACTATCGAGGAATTAGTTACTAAAAGTTTGTTTCGAACCAATTTAGCTGAGGTAGCAGTTTAGAGATTAAACAAGATAGAGGGTAATGTTATGCTAGGTGGTAATTCCACGTGGAACAAAGGTGCTTTTTCTTCGTAAAACATTTATTCATGCTTTAGTCTAAATACAAAACTTTCAACTAAGTATGTACATTCCATATTATTGTGCAGGCGTATCCGCTGTGTAAGTGCTCCTCAAGCAGTAGTTGGTAATCAGTAACAATAGACGAGGATCTAATCTAATATATGAAAGAAATTGGAATGTTACATTCATATGACGATGATACGGTTCATCAGATGATTGTCACCCTCATTCCGAACATAGGTGACGTTTAATTTAGATATTGTCATGCTTTCAAGATAGCGAGGAGTGCTTTGTTATTGCAATGCAACATTTACCTGGCTAAACAACTGTTCGACTGTTTATTGCGCTTACAGGCTTCATCTGATTATAAATTTCAATAGAAAATGAGATTGCGATTGCAGTTGAATCAAAAAAGTATGCTGAATCACGGTAGTGCAGACTCTTTTGGGATATTACCAAGCTCGTTCAATAGACCGATTAGGCTCTAAGGTGATTTTGAAAGAAAATCAATAATATATCTAGTATTCCATTGAACCCCCAAAAACCCTGCGAGGGTGGGTAAATTTGTCAACATAGTGTAAGCCTCTGTAGCACAATTTTATTCATTCTTGTTTTAGAATTAAAACATAACGCCTTGGAAGGCAGGAGAAAGTCATTCAAATAATCGATAATAGGTATTCCTTATTCCCTATATGCTTGTTACCCCATTGGTTAATTAAGCAAAAAACTTTTGGCTGAGACCGAAAGGTAGGCAAGTTATCTATGTATAATATAGTTGCCATTACTGGTCATAGATTCGTATGTGCGTCGCTCACATTTACTAGTGAAAACATGCCTGAGATCTGAATTTTGCACAAACAGTCAGGGTTAAAATAAATCAGCGATACGGTAAACATTTAATTCGTGTCACACGTTATAATAGGTCAGTGAGATCAAATCAAAATCAAAAAGTCATTTATTCAGTTTAGGTCCTGATAAGGCACTTATAAACGTTAATTTGTTATATACAGTTGAATTTACCACCGGTTCGGAATACACTTAAACTGAGAACTGAGATTCACCACTTTTTAGCATCAGCAGACAATGTTCAATGGTGCGGGTGGATATCTGATACCACAGTACTGAACCGAATGACTTGACATTACCAACGGTTTTTTGGTAAAACAATACGCATCGACAGTGTATTATATTATTTTCAGTATATAAACCGGGGGTGCTTAGATGTCACCCTGCTGGTGGAATAGAATTTATTGTCCCGCTTTGAAATTATTAAATGTCAATCTTTAAGCACCTTGCAAAAAACGAGTATGGTCCGTAAGGGCACCAACCTCCAAGTCAAGTACTTAAGAGTACGCTGTAAGGGTACATTTTCCAGTTACTAGCCCCTGTGAGATTTGATAATGATGGGAAATATGCGTAGAGGCATCTCGGCATAGGACTTTGCAAATGTACATTTTAAAACCAACTATTCCCATGTTGGTGGTTATATTAGAGACTGTGCGACAGAACATTTCAAATCACCTGTCCTTGCATGGGTTGATTTAGATGGCGATTGTGAGAAGAGGCACAATATCTAGGTAAAGTACCCTGCGGTGAGGGTATATATTTCGAGTCCCTACGAGGCAGGGATAGAGTAAAAATCTGCTTTGACCTGTTTCTAAAGCAGGATCATTTAATTTTTAATTGAAAAGCAAAATAGGTTTTCAAACACCACACTGCCTTTTTAATCCTTTCATCGTTAATGTGCGTAGACACACCATCCAAACATAGTACCCTGCGAGAGTGTATTCTAAGGTCACGCAAAGATTTATATGCGTCAGGCGCGACATGATGTATTTGAAACCAGACTTGAAGGGTCCATTTCAAGTCACCCTGTAAGAGGTTGATTATGATGGAAAATGTGCGTACGGGCAGAAAATCCAAAATAATACCCTGCGAGGGTACATTTCTGTCCCTGCAAGCGGTTGATTAATATGGGGAACGTGTGTACAGGCATAACATCCAAGAAAATACCTCACGAGGCTACATTTCAACTTATCTGCCCCTTCAAGGGGTTGACTATTATTGGTAATGTGCATACGGAGTACTGGCACAACATCTCAAAAGAACACACGCGAGGGTATATTTCAACTCACCTGCCCCTGCAAAGGGTTGATTATTACGGGGAATGTGCATACGGAGTAAGGGCACAACATCCAAGAGAATAAATACCCCGCACCGGTACATTTCAGTGACTGCCCCTGCGTAGAGTTAATAATAATGGGGAATGTGCGTGCCGGCCCAACATCCAAGCAAATACTCTGCGCGAGTACGTTCTAAGTCACCTGCCCCTGCGCGGGGTTAATAATAATAAGGAATATGCGTACTGGCACAAGATCTAAGACAATACCCTGCGCGGGTATGATTTAAGTCACTGCCCCTGCGCGGGGCTAATAATAATGGGGAATGTGCGTACGGGCACAACATCCACGAAAATACCCTGCGCGGGTATGTTTTGAGTCACCTGGCCCTGCGCGGGTTGGTGTATGGATCAGACTAGCTTGCTAAGCAGGAGCATTTGATCCTTTTTATTAGAGGCAAAAATGTTTAAACTTTTTTAAGCACTGTAACTAGACTAGCAATAATGGCAGGCGAAATATCTGGTTAGCGGATCACAATTCCTCATTTGAATAATTTCAGTACAAATAAGTTGTAATAATTCTAATTCACTACATAACACTTTAAATTCTTTTTTATTATCAATCAACTTCTTTCACTTTTCACTTTTAATCACCGCTTCATTGCAAGATCCTCAACAGAGGTTTATTTAAGTAACTAGTAACACACAAGCTAGCACAAAGTTGTTACAGCGGCAAATTTCTTTAAAATATTTAACTATATAATAAATTGTTATTTAGACGGCACTGCTAACGTTTTCGACATTTAACATCGCCTGCGGTCATTATTAATTTTATTATAGATCCGAGAATCAGATATATGAGATATATGAGGCATTTGGATTTACTTGAGGACCTTACTCGACCCAGTGTTACGCTGCCTTTTAGATCATTTTTGCTCAGGGCAGTATCCGTTATCACTATTCGCACGTTGTGATTTATACAGTTAGCACTTGATGTAATTTAAATATTAATGTTCAATTGTGAACAAAACAGGAACTAACCTAGGAAAAACCAAGGATAATAAATTAATAAAAGCAAAATTATCAATAAAAAGTGGGTAGATTAAATAGTTTAAGAATTAGCTGTTCAAAGACATGAACATAAAATATCAAAATTAAATTAAAATATCGAACGGTAACACCGTTAAAATCATTATATTATTATTTTAATAAACTAAGAAGGAACAAAGGTATATAAAATATACAAATAACTTACGAGTGCCTAGGCTAGGCTAGGCACAACCGTCCGTTGCAGAAAACAGGACGCCAATGACGAGATAGCGCGCGTGGCTCAAGCTCGCGCTCTGCCTGGGTGGATAGTGGGGAGATGTGCGAGCGAGACGGCAATATTTGGGTAGACAAAGAAGGAAGTCTAGAGCAGAAAACAAGGAAGGCCTATCTCATTTTATAAGGTTTCAAATAACGGTCAAGTTTTAATAAGCTCTTTCACTAGTAAAAAAAACTACTTCATAATACACAAAAAAATATGAAATAACTGTAAACTGAAAATATCTTAAAGTCACGAAAGAGCACGTCGTATATATTCAATTAAAAATATTATAGCTGACATCAAGACTGTCAGATTAGAGTTATTTTTTACTTTCACACTGTTCCCTAAGTTGAAGTAAATATAAGGCATTAAAAAAAGAATGTTCACAATTCGATAAATAGTTTCGAAGAAATGCGTGGACTGTGAACAAATATAAATCTATAAAATGTTGTATAGGTATTTGTTTGGAAGCCTTAATAGATTATCATTATGTGAATATAATGCAGTTCCAATAATATTACATACATAAATGTCGAATATACATATAATCTATTTTTTTATATCGACTCAAAATACAAATAAAATAACGTATGGTTAGGTATTTGTTCTAATTTCAAAATCCCTAATGTCACTTGGAACAACAGAACTGCAAGCGCTGAAAGGTATATCAACTTGCCAGTCGCCGGCCGAATCACAGAAATATAATATTACAAGTAAAGTAAAATCGAGGGGCGGGCGGTCGGTGGGAGCGGTGCGAGCTACGGCACGCACACTTGCACCATGCACAGTCTGTTCACTCACACATTGATTTCCGGGCCACAGCGCGACTGCAATAGATTTGTTAAATACCTATCTTTCAAATTTCTTGCAGCCATCCTTTCATCTTAATAGTTGATCATTTTGTTATTATGTAATTTGTAATAAATTGTATAGCGATATATAATTCTAGGTAGCGGATCAAGTGCATCTGACGACACAGCTGACGATCGTATTACGTAGGTTGCGTTATCAGCAAAGTCGTCGACGTGCAATGGTCATTATGCACTATTGTTAGAATTATTAGAATTAAGTTGTAACCTTCATTTTTGTAATTAAAATGTTTAATTTTTTTTTCAAAAATGTGGTTGATGTAGCAATGCATCGACACTTTTATGTACGGAGCGAGCATGAACTTCAATCACCACCACCCGGGCATGTTAGACGCACGCTAGTCGCAAGTTAGGCGCACGTAGTATTTCTATAAATAGACTTTCATAATAATATACCAATGTGTGAAAGGAAAGTGACTTTTATTTCATATACACGGATTTAATTGCTAAACCCCTCCTCTTTTTTTATTCGTAGACGCTATATAAAAATAATATACCCTATGACACTCCCCCAGTAAAGACGAATCTAACGACACCTCATATGCTTAAATCCATCAAGCCGTTTAGGCTGCAGAGCGGCGCAAAGAAATAGACATACATACATACATATATACATACACTCGAAAAACAACCCTCCTTCCGGGTCAGTCGGGTAAAAACAAAAACAAGGAAAAGGACGAGGTTAAGAAGACGGAAGGTGACATTTTGATGGAAGAAGGTGAATTAGGAGTAGGAGTGGGAGTGGAAGTTGCGAGAGCGCCCTTGCGAGAACTTTGCGTCTCGCTGTCGCGCTTGTCCCGCTTGTCGGAGTCCGACTCGGACAGCACCGTGTGCAGCTTACCTTACCCAACGTCCTAGACGAGCCCATTCTTTCCTCCAATTTGTTACTACTAGCGCCATCTATCAGCGCCCTTAGGCAACTCGAATTCATCAGTAGAACGTGTGCCTTTTCCGCATAATATTAAGAAAAGAGAGGGCGCATCAATCGATTCGATGATTAAAAAAATTATAAAATCGAATCTACGTAATTTTTGGCAATAAATAATAAAATAAGGCATTGATGCTTCACCACCTATATTTTTAAACATATCTCTGAGGGAAGCTCGAGAACTCATATTATAAATAGCTCGCACTGCTTTTTTTGCAAAATAAAAATGGTTTCTATATCAGCAGCTTTACTCCAAAGTAAAATGCCATAGGACATAACACTATGAAAATACTTGGTTGCTTGTGTTAGTAGAATCAGAATCAGAATCATTTATTCGTAAAACATAGGGACATAGGTAAACATAATTGGATCTTAAATAAATAAATTGTGCGCTATGTTTCGCCATAAAAGGCATACAAAAAATATAAAATTAAATCAACCTTCAAAGTCCACAAAACAAACAAAACAATCACAAAAATTGATATAGAAAACATTAAAATAGAAAACAAAGTCACATAATTAAATAAGAAATTCATCAATTTTATATAGTGTATTGATTATTACTTAATCGAAGTGTTGAAGGTGGCTGTGGTTGTGGTGCGTTTTTAGTAGTCTATTAGTGACAGCCCATACGTCCTCCTTTCCTTGTTTGCCACAGAAATCTCTAAAGTTTTCGGTCGATGCTTTCTGTATGGCTGCGACGTATTCGACCTCGAGCGTCTTGTTTTTCTTTTATTATGTTGGTAAGGTCTTTATTACTTCTTTTCAGGTCTCGGAGTCGATGATGAAGGTGGATTACTTTTTGTTTGAGGTTTTCTAGTTCGGTGCTCCACCAGGGTATCTTGTGTTTCGGAACTTTCTTTCTCATTGTTTTGTTGCATGCACTGGTAATCGATACAATTATATTTCCTATGAATATGTCGATCTGTTTACTATCTAACTCTTCAGGATTTATTTGGTTTAACTTTTCTTTGATGATTTCTTGTTTTAAGGCATCGTAACGGTAACGGAAGGTGGTAGTGTTGATTTTTCTTTGTATTGTATTTCTGCCTAGGTCTATGCGGTAGGCAACGGCGTGGTGGTCCGAGGTTGGTATTGCGTCATGATTTACGTGCCAGTCCTTAATGTTTCTGCTCAGATTATTGGATGTGAGTGTTAGGTCTATGATGGAAGTTCTGGTTGTCCCGTGAGTGGTGGTTTCAAATGTGGGTTCCTTGCCGATGTTACACACGTCCAGATCATTGGTTGTGATAAGGTTGATGATTTCTTTTCCTCTTTTGTTAGCACAATTTGAACCCCAAGCCTCATGCCATCCATTTAAGTCTCCGCATATAAGGTGGCTGGAGTTTGTGGTATTTTTCAGGAAGTTTTCCAGTCGTGCAATGGTACCATACTCATCCGCATTAGGTTCAACGTAGACGCTACATATATATATAACATACCTGATTTTAGAGTGAGCTGTATTATGCAAGTAGTAGTCTGTAGGCGCAAGGTCTGGTGAGTAGGGCGGATGACGGAGAACTTCCAACCCCAGTTCTTGCGACTTGGAGACCGTCTGCTGTGCAGTATGAGGCCGCGCGGTATCGTGCAGGAGCAGTGGAGACGAGCGATTGACCAATGCTGGTTGGAGATGTGCCAGCTTCTCCATCATTGTGTTCAGTTCTTCACAGTACACATCTGCAATAATGCTCACCCCGTTTGGTAAGAAGCTGTGATGAATCACACCGGCGCTAGACCACCAAACAGTGACCATTACTTTTCTAGGGGTAAGTTTTCGTTTAGGGCATTGTTTAGGTGCTGAACCAGGATCCAACCTACTTGCTGAGCGCTTGCGGTTATCAAACAGAATCCATTTTTCATCGCAGGTAACAATGCGATTCAAAATTCCTTCATTTGTGTGTCTGTTGAGCAGTGCAAGTCACGTTTCGACGCGTACTTCGCGCTGGCGATCATTGAGTTCGTGGGGCACCCATTTGTCAAGCTTTTTTACCTTGCCTTGAGTGAGTCTATTCAGCAGTTTTTTGGCTTTATCGATGATGTGTAGGCAGTGTTTGACGAATCTCAGTCTTCTATCAATTAAGACGCCAAGATACTTGATCTCACCAACGAACGAGAGGCACTGACCATTCACGGCGATCCGACATCGAGTAGATTTATTGGTGAAGCCCATTATTTGGGTCTTGTCTGGGCCAAAGGTGAGTTTTACTGATGAGCCCCAGTCGTTGATATGGGAAAGTGCCAGGTTGGTGATCACCTCAAGTTCACTTATGGTCTTGGCGTGTGAGATTAAGAGGACATCATCGGCATACGCTTGTATATGACATCCGTCGGGCAAGGCTGTCTCAAGTAGTTGGTCGAGAATAATGTTCCATAACGATGGGCCACTCACGGAGCCCTGTATGCAGCCCATCGTCATAGGTTTACTGACCTGGCAGTCGGCAAAGGTGATTTGGACCTCTCGGTCTTCGGTATAACTTGGGCAGTCCATCTGTCTGAGTCGAGCAAAGATGGCGGGCCACCAGGCGTGGTCAAACGCAGTCCTGATGTCAAGGGAGGCAGCGATCACCAGCTCTTTGTTGGCGATCGCGCGCCTTACCACATCAAGGGCGCTGTGAACAGCCTGATTGGTGGAGGTGCGGAGTTTGAAGCCGTACTGGTGGGGAGAGGAGGAGTTAGTAATGTCAAGATGGTGTGTAAGTCTAGGTTAGGTTTTTTCCCTCCAACCTCCAACATAATCGGAGCCTGTTCTAATACCAGTTCTCGTTTTTATTCCTCTCGCACTTTCATTCTACATACTTTATCTTTCTTACATCCATCATCTTTCATTGCTTTATGGGTGGTGACACAACCAGGGATTTTATTTTATTACGATTTTGAACTACTCTATATAGATACATTTTATATTTTTAATCCTATTTACTTATAAACTACTGTTTACTATGCAATTCTCATCCTTCTTATATAATGCCATGCTAATCATTATATTAAGACAACATGATTTCTTAGACCGTTTTGTTTCTCTTTATCACCCTTTCCGCAATTTCCTCACAGTAATTTAAAAATGTATCTCTATTTTTACCAGACATTATTGTTTTTATATTATCTAACTCTAGTTTTAGGTCTAAAGCCTGCTCCATTTCAAATCTTTCTCTAGCAAATACTGGGCATTCCAGTAACATATGTGGCACCGTTTCGCTTATTGCGGAATCACAGATGCACGATGGGCTCTCTTTACACTTGAAGCGATTCAAGTATTCTGAGAACCCACCGTGCCCCGTCATAATCCGTATTCTTAGATATGTTGGCGTGAATTTCTTGGTTATTCTGTATGCCGCCATCGCATCCATCTCATATGGTTAGGTTAGGTTTTTTTTTTTTTTTTTTTTTTTATACTTCTACCTCCAACTTTATTGGAGCCTATTTTCAGCAAATTCTCTTTCATTCCAGTTCTCGCAGTTATTCCTCTCGCACTTTCATGCTACATACTATTTCTTTCTTTCATCCATCATCTTTCATTACCGTCATGGGTGGGATTCCCATTTATCAAAACTAATCTACTCTATTCTATGTATATTTTTCGGAAATGCTTAATATCTATTTATTTGGGGAGACTAAGACGACAAAAGGTTTTTTATTTCTTATGCTAATACACATTTTATGACATTTTTATTTTAAATACAACAGGTTCAATTTAAGCTTACAAAATTACTTAATTTTCATCCACAATTTAGTTACATTCCAATCTTAGAAAGCACAAATCATTTTAACACAAAAAGAAAAGAAAACAAGAAAAACAATAAAAACCAGAAACCCAAAAAGGAAGAAAAACATACAAAAAAAAAGAACATTTTATTAACAATTTAAAGTTTAAGTCAGACCGCGCATCTGACCGCACAGTCACACTCCGCCAAGAAAGTGCGCGAAATGCCCCCCACATTCTCGTAATTACGGTTGTCCCCAAACCGGAATTGTATGGGGCAATGTTTAAGTGGAATGGGTGTGACAAAATAGAACCACTGAGGGTTTTTTCTGTCAAACCCATTCAGATATCCCCCATGTCGACTGCGGTAGTGTCGCCCCATTGCCCTATTGTAAATTGCAACACCACACAAGATACACTGTTGATATTTTCTTGGGGGTTAGGTTTTTTTTTTTTAAGTTTCCCAGATTGAGTACACCGTCAATCTGGGGAGTTTATTAAAGAAACACATCAGCTAATGGATACATACAGTGTTTCGTGGAAGTATGAAGTTTACAATGTATTCTTAATTGTATGTAACTAAATTTGGGTATTATTACACATGAGTTAATAATGATTTTAATTGAGTAAATAACATAATTTTTAAAGAACAAAGTAAAATTTTTCTTCACGTGATTATTATAATTAAATACTTCACATAAAGTAAAATTAGCCTTAACTTAACAAAATTATTGTTGATCAAAATAACATTATCTTCACCTGATTATTAGGATTGAATATTTCACATTTATAAAATTAGCTTTAGCTTAAAATTATAAGTAAACATAAATAAATAAATAATTATAATACAACATAAATTAAAGTATAGCATAAAGTAGGTGAATCTTAACTAATTATACATAAAAATTAGACTTAATAGAACATAAATCAGAACATAACATAAAGTAACATTTGATTATGCTAAGGAGATCGAATTTATTGTAGTTAAACCTTAACTGAGTATTTATCAGAACTTAAAATATTACGTAAATTGTACAATTATTAAAGATAAATAGACTTAGAGATAAGAAGATTGCAAGGTGAACAAACAAGTTTTATTCTAGATAACATTATAAATCAGTTGATAGTGCACTTGAAATTTGGTTGATGATCTTATGTTTGGTTAAATGATTTTAGTTGCCTGACTATAGAGTTGATGTGTGCGGTGTAAAGATTTTTGATGTTTTCCTTATTAATGAGAGTGTGGATGTCGAAAGGATCTATTCGATGGTTATCAGCCTCTATGATAAGTGCTAGTCTGGTGTTAGCAAATTTAGGACAATGTTCGATGAGGTGAGTAAATGATTGAATGGACGTGTTGTCGCATGGGCATAAGTTGTCGTCAGTGATTTTGAATCTATGTAAATACTCTTTATGAAAACCGTGCCCTGTAAATATTTGAGTGAAAGGGAAGGTGAGTTTAATATGTTTTAGGGTATTATTAATGTGTGTGAGTGTCGGGAACCATTGCTTCATGACTGTACCTTTGGTGTTGGCTTGGTACATTTGTTCTGCGATGACTTCACTTTCTCTTTTTTCCTTGTATTTTACAAAGCTGATTGGGAATGATGAGTAACTGCACTTTGAATGGGAGAGAATAGCACTTTTGGCTGCGATATCCGCTTTTTCATTGCCTGCAATACCGCAGTTAGCTTTGACCCATAAGAATTCAATTCTAGTCTGAGTGTCATGTAATATTTTATGAATTTGTACAACTATGGGGTGCTTGCTGTTGGGATTCGAGATTTCAAGGAGGCCTGATTTGCTGTTGGATAGAATGGCTGCGCTTTTGATATTTTTGTCAATTAACCATTGGCAGGCAGCTAAAATTGAGTATATTTCAGCTTGGAAGACTGTGCAGCTATCGTGAAGTTTTATTTTCCTGATGATTTCTCTGCCAGTGTGGAGGGGGGGGGGGATGACTACAAATGCCGCGCCAACTTTATTGTCTTGTTTGCTCCCATCCGTGTAGATATGATGAATTGATGTCGAGTTCGTTGTTGGCTTCTTTGAATTGAATAGTGCTTCGGTACGCCGGGTGGATGAGTTTAGATGGCTTGGCTGGTTCCTCAAGTTTGATATCGGTCGGCAGGTGTTCTGTGGTTTCTGATAGTTTTGTGATTTCAATGTTTGCGGATTCTTGAATTTTTCTGCTAAGCGGTGTAAGTTGAGCGAGGGAGATAGCGTTTAGTGTGTTGATAGTTTTGAAACCATGGATGATTTTGATAGCGAACAGTCTTTGAAGTGCTAGGAATTTGGCTTTGATGTGCTGGTAATTAAGGGCTGAATGCCATATGCTGGATGCGTTACAAATTATTGGTTCTATAACCTGCTTATAGATGATTCTAATGTTTTCTGGCTGTACTCCCCACGTGGGGCGAACAAATATGGAGAGTTTCGTGTAGATTTTCTGAGCCTTGGTTATTACATATTCGGCATGCTTGATGAAGTTGAGTTTTTTATCGATGAGAATACCTAATAATTTTATTGTGTTTGCAAATGAAAGGGTTTGTCCATTCATGTGCAGACTTATTTTACTGGCTTTGGGAGTGAAGGCAATGGCGTTAGTTTTTTGAGGGTTAAATGTTAGTTTTACCTTGTTGCCCCAATCGGTGATGGTTTTTAATGCAGCGTTGGTGATGTGTTCTAGAGTTTTGGTATCATGGTGGTAGGTGATGAGGAATACATCGTCAGCAAATGCTTGAATGTAACATCCATCGGGGAGATTGATCTCAAGTAGCTCATCCAGTATAAGGTTCCAAAAGGTGGGGCCACAAACTGATCCTTGGATGCATCCTTTAGATAATTTTTTGTCTGCACTAGTGTCTCCTAGCCTCGTTGTAAAACTCATGAAAAGAGTTTTCAACGATACTGGGGAGGAGTAAGGTATCTAGGGGACCACAATAGATCCCAATGGGTCGAAGTGTCCGAGCTATTTCTCGGCCCCTCCTTAAGATAAGATAAGATAAGTGTCTGCGAAGTCTATTTTGACGGTGCGATCGGCGAGGTAGTTTTGTATAAGCTTATATATATTCTTTGGACAGTTAATGTGGTGTAAGCGCTGTAGTATGGATGGCCACCAGGCGTTGTCAAATGCCGCTTTAATATCGAGTGATACTGCAATTACTTGATGCCGGTTGCTTTTATGATTACGTATGTTTTCTATAATTTTGCTGAGAGCATCAATAGTTGATGTCTGTTCTTTAAATCCAAACTGTCTATAGTTCGAGGTGTTGGTTGTGTCCATATGGTATGTGAGTCTTTTGGATATTAATTTTTCCAGGAGTTTTCCGAAGACTTTGATCAGTCCGATTGGTCTGAATGAGGAGGATTCGGTGTAATCTGTCTTACCCGGTTTGGGTATTATTTTTACGTATGCCATTTTCCATTCCTCTGGGAAGTGGCCGAGTGTTAGGCATCTGTTCATAATATCTGTCATAATCTCCGGGTAGGTGGATGCAAAACAAAAACAAATATCTGAGGTGAGGCCATCCAAGCCTGGTGATCTATTAGGATTCATTTCCCTGAGGTTGCGTATGATTTCCTCTTGTGAGAAGGGTGGATCGTCGGGTGTATCTGGAATGCAATTTGATCTGTGCCTTATTTCCTTTTGTAGTGGTGTGGTGTCATCTATGTCATCGGGGTAGAATCTATTTAGGAATGCCGTGGCAGTTTCCTGGCTTGTTTTGGTGTACTGGTTGTTGGCAAGTTTAAGGGTGGATGGTGGTTGTGCAGGAGATGCGGTTTTGATAAGTCTGTTGGTGAGAGACCAAACATCCTCCTTCCCTTGCCTGGTGCAGAATTCTCTGAAATGAGCCGTTGAGGTATTCCTTATCGCTTCCGCGTACATGGTGCGGCTGTTAGCTAGGTTTGTCAAATCTTCGTCTAATGGAAGATTTTTGCGTTTGAGTTGTCTAATTTGGTGGTGGTTGTGTATAACTTGTTTCTTAAGTGTATCCAATTCGTCGGTCCACCAGATGCATTGATGTTTGGGGTTTCTTGTGGGTTGTAGGGTGGTTTTACATACCTTCTGGATGATCTTGGTGATTTTTGCAATGTAATCGTTAAGGCTGTCCTTGCTGAGATTAGCTATGCGTGTGTTGGTTAGTCCGGCGGCATTCATTTTGTCCTTGGCGGCTCCCAGTCCTTGATGTGTTTGGTCTGATATTTGCGCGTAGACTGTTTCTTGTTTCTACAGAGTTATTGTTGGCTGATGTGTAGTTCAAAGGTGATAGCATGGTGATCAGAGGATGGGCACACCGCAGGGTCGACTATCCAATTAGAAATATGGTTGGAGAATAAATTGGTAACGAGTGTAAGGTCGATGATGGATTCTCTAAGTATACCGTGAGTGATAGCAGCAAAGGTGTTACTTGACTTGTCGTTACATGGGGTGAGATTGTGGAGGGTGATCAGAGAGGCGATGTCCTGTCCTCTTTTGTTGGATTTGGAGGAGCCCCAGAGTTCGTGCCAGCCATTAAAGTCACCTCCTATGATGTGTATATCGTTCTTGGTGTGTTGTAAGAAAAGTTCAAGTTTGCCTAGGGTGTTGTTTTGGTCTTGGTTAGGTTCAATGTATACGCTGATGATGTAAATGTTCTTTCTGTCCTTGATGTTTAATTTGATGATGCATAAGTTGGAATTTGAATATTCAGGGATACCAAGGGTACTGCATGTTTTCTTGTTGACTAGAATACACGCATTGACATCTGTATTATTGGTGGGAAACTGGTATATTAAAAAGTCGGGGATTCCCTTCGCCGGGTTGAGTTGACCTGTCTTGCCGATGTAAGGCTCGTTGATTAGGATGATATGGTGTTCGTTTGCAATGGAGTGTTGGATGATTTCTTGATGTGCATTGTGTCCTCGTCCCAGGTTGCATTGTAGGATTCGGAGCGGCTTTCTGTTCCAGGTACAACGCGACCACACCTTCTCTACGCGATGGCGCAGCGCATCGCATTCTTCTTTTCCTGGTGGCGACTTCGTGCTTCATAGCCTCGAGTTCTTCGGACCACCACGGCATGGTAAGTGTTTGGATGTCTTTTTTCTTTGGCATGGCTTCGTTACAGGCTTTGGTAATTACTGCTGTATATTTTACGATTAGGGTATCTAAACTTTCTTTGTTATTTATTTGTTCAATCTGTGTTTTATTTATGCTATTGTCCACTTTTAATTGGTCCATTTTTTCATAAAAAAGATCCCAATTAGCTTTTTTTGTGTTGTATTTCCTTGTGGTTCTTTTTATATTAATACCTTTGCCTTTCTGTAATTTAAGTTTTATTATCATCCCGTTGTGGTCCGAGCCTGTTAGGTCTTCGACTACTGTCCATTCTTCCACCAGGTCAAGCAGGTCCTCTGTACATAAGGTCACGTCAACGTGGCTTGTCAGTCGACGTCCTCCTCTGATGGTTTCGAAGGTGGGTTTGTTCCCGCAATTTAGTACCTGCAGATTGAGCTCTCCAATCATTCCTGCCAGATCGTCCCCTCTATCATCGATGACGCTGCTTCCCCACCAAGTGCTTTTGGCATTAGCATCACCTCCAATGATGGCTTTCCTAGGCTTTAGCTCGTTCATCACAGCTGTTAGGTGGTCCAGGTATGGCCCGATGGGTTGATCAGGCTCAAAGTAGTACGAGACGGCGATCAACTCCCACGCGCTCGTTCGCAGCTTCACCACCACGATGTTGTTGGTGGTGAGTCTGGGGAACTGTATCACGTCGATGTCATGGTTAAACACGACTATCGCTGCCTTTACAGTGCCCCCACTGCAATTCGCGTTTTGGTAGACTCTAGCCCCCCCGTACGACTTCATTGCCTTTATACTACCCACATATGGCTCCTGGACTAGTGCGATGGCTATCTTGCGCTTTGTAGCCTCAAGCATGAGTTCATTGGTAGCCAGCTGTTTACGTTGGAGGTTCGCTTGCACTGCGATGTAAGTTTGGGTAGCTGTCGTCTGTGTATCGCCCGGGACCACCTTAGCAATACGGTACTGCAGCTCGAGCTAATGCTTCCCACTTCTTGCGCACCGGGCATTCCTGGCTATATACCGTATGGCCAGTTTCGTCATGCTTTTCTCGGATGCAGTTTTTACACGTCGGTATATCACCTGTTGCCAATCTGGTACACTCAGCCTTGAGATGTGGCCCCCCGCAATAATTGCACAGATCCACAGGCTCCGTACACGTTTTCCGACCATGCCCATATGCCAAGCACTTTGTACACCGTACTAGGGGCGACTGGTCTTCGACTTTAACGCTCTGTAGATCGATGAAGTCTCTGCCAGCCGAGATAAGTTTCTGGTACAACTTAGTTGCCACCTGTAGAACGACATGGTTCTCCAACGAGTTCCGTGCCCTCCTCCGGTATTTCACAGTGGCAGTCGTTTCTTCAGCCGTCAGACCCTCTAGCAGGCGTTTATTCTGGACTCTTAAGGCAGTCAAGATGTCTTCGTCATTATTTGAAGACAAGAGGTCCTTGATTATTACAAGTGGGTTGCGATTTCTTGCTTCTTCCACTTTGAGGTTTTTGTCCTTTTTGAGCTGGGCTGTTGTTTTTGCCATCTCTTCTTTGCTGTTGAAGCTCAAGACAACCTTCTTGTCCTTGACTTTTCGGACCCTCTCGATCTGCAGGCCGCTATTTTTTGCATCCAAAACCTGCTGCACCCTTCCTACGACTTCGGTACTGGTGTCCATTGTGACATCGGACGACACGATGACAGAGTGCTTCGGTTTTTGACCCCAGGTGTTTTTGGGTGCGCTCAGTGTCTCCGCATACGTGGGAGTGTTCTCTTTAATATCAGAGATCATTTTCCCCATTTCTTGGGTGGTCTCTTCGAGCGCCCGAATCTCCTTAAGGATTTCTTTGTCACTGTGTCGTTCCCTGTCACGCGACTCTTGTGCCTCCTTTTGTTCCTGCATTGCCACCTGCAGCTGTTTGATCATTTGGTTGCCCTCCTTCACTATCCGAGTTTGCTCTTCTAGTGCGGAGCGCAACCAAGTAATGTTCTGCGGGTCTTCCCCTTTTTCCTTCTCCTTTTGGCTTACTGATCCCCCCTGTTGTTGATCCTGCCCATCTTTCCCCTTTTCTGCCTCTTTAACCAGCTGATACAGTCGGTCAATTGCCGTTACAACCACGGTTTTAATTTCAGATTTAAGATTTCGTGAGTTGTTGAGTTTGAGCTTCGCCTTGTTCAGGCAAGCCCTCGCCTCAGCAACTCGCGTCGGATATTTTTGCTGCTTGGACATCGGGCTCCTAGGGATTTCCGTAATCGAGGAACCAGATGTTCCGGCTTTGCACTCTTGGGTGAGGGAAATCTTGGCCTTTGCCTTAGGAGGGTCCTGAGTCTTCGTGTTTGGTGTCCGTTGGGTGGCGCTCTTGACAGCCTCCCATTCTCCGATACTTTTTCTGAGAGCAAACGTCTTGTCTTTGTCCGATGCGGAGCCAGCTTGATCGGTTTTTAGCGGCGATTTTGTCTTAGCGACTGGGCTGCGACCAACTGTTGCCATGTCGATGAGGGCTCGCGGTATGGTTCACAAAAAGTGTGAACTTGTAAATCAAATAAAAGTGTATATAAATGTAAATGTGTCAATTGTATAGTTTTAAGTACGTTGTAATATAGATGTATATAGTCAATATAGAAGTATAAGTAAAATGTAAACAAAAGTGTAAAAATCTATTATAATCAAATAAAATTATAATGTCACGATCTCTATCAATGTAGAGTCGGATACCGCCAGGTGATCCAGTCACGCTTATTCTACAATAAAAAGATCCGAATCCTTTTGAGTCAAACTGACAAAATTACACTCTACCTAGAGTTGTATATTTGTAGGCATTTATAGTCCGACAAGTGAGCAAAGAAATAGCGTTCCAGTTTAAAAAAAAAATTATACTTTCTCTATGTAGAGTCAGATGTTATAAAAGTGATCCGGTCACACACGCTTCGCTTCAGGCAAATACCAGAATTTCCAATGCAAAAATTGGAGAATTTACTCTACCTAGAGTAAGTCTCATCGGCAAATATGTACCCTATTTTTAAAAGAAAACCGTGTCGATATCTGAGTACCGAATCTCAAGGTATGAGGGTTTCAAGATTTACAATCTAAGATGGTCGCCGAAAATTTCAAACAGGTGTATCTTCTACACGTGATACAGCAGAAGAATCTCAGTTTTAAGTAATATAAAATTATCCGTAGTGATTTCTATCTCTATGTAGAGTTCACCCGGTTGTCATATACAAATCTTAAAAAACAAAAAGTTTAAATAATGTTTACTCTATGTAGAGTCGTTTTTATGACCTATCAGATAGGGCTGGTCGCAAGTGTACTTGGCTCGAAAACCGTAGCTTCGTACGTTAGGTCAATAAGAAGTTATACAATTTTAAAGATTTCCAAAATGGCCGCCTCTATAATAATTTGAAACAATAGTAATTGAAATAATGCAATGAGTCTAAACTGAAGTTTATTTTAAAAGTGTAAATAAATTCTAATATGAATTTTTATAAATTTTGAAAAATGTTCTCTATGTAGAGTTTTATGGGTATACCCTATACGGGTAGAGTCGGCTGTGGTAGTGACAACTGTCGAAACCGCAGTCCGATAGGACGTTCCGTTAAAAAGTTATGGATTTTACAGTTATAATCAAAAGCAGGGGGTGCAAATTACAATAAATTAGATTAAATTCAAAATGTTGCCTAATTGGCCCGAGTTTGGGCTTAATTTAAAGGGTTTCTTATTGTCAACCCAGTGGTCCAAACCGAATTGACAATAAGTATTTTTCTAAAAAGTTTTGTTTGCCCCCTTGACACGCCCAGCGGCTATGTCAAAACCCTTTTTTAGGGGTAGGGGGCTGAAACTTTCCCAAAATGATCTATTGGGGTCAAAGGGTTGGACTCCAGTGCAACCGTGGGGGGGAGGGTTTGGGGGGGGCCCACGGAAAAAATGACAAAAGTGAGCTAGCGTGCCCCCTTTCGGAGATATTGGCCGACACAGCTTTTTTGCGGTTTGTCGCCAATACCAGTTAAATCAGTAAAATCTGTTAATGAAAGATGAGTTAATTTAAAAAATCTAAGTAAATTGTTGTGGACTCTAACTAAGACGTTTAATATTAATGTAAAATAAAAAATTTAATTTTAGGGTATTTTAACTGTTTTAAATAATTTTGAAAAACTGGATGTCGTTACCAACGACCGCAAAAAAACGGAATTTAATTTTTTAGACTATCTTAAGGGCTCCTGACTGTTCTGGAAAAATCACAGATGACTTAGAAGGCCTAGGCACACCCCGTGGTATTTTTTCCAGGACCGTCAGTTACCTAGTTTTTTCAAAACGATTTGACCTTGAAAGTGAAATTTTTCAATAACTCCGAAAATACTCGTCAGAGGTAAAAAAATGTTTGGGCTCTGGGAGGGTCTGAGGGAACACTCCCCAATTGAGTCCAAAATTTTTAGTTGTCGCCCCTGGTTATTGTTCAGCTTAGCTGACTGTGCTGCCAACCACCGTAGTCAGCAAAAACTTAAATTCTAGGGTCTAGGGTGAATTAAAAATTCTGGAAAAATCCCCAGTTGTATGCACGTAGTACGTTCTACCCCTGATAATTTTTTCAGAACTTTCAGATTTCGCCAGAAGTCTAGGCTAAAAGTGCCTGAGTGCTATAATACGGTATACAAATTGTTTAAAAGCTATTTCGCGCGAAACTTGGTGCCCAAAAAATCTAATTTTGGTATGAAGATAAAGGTATTTAAATGAGCTATTAAGTTATGTTGAAAAATGTATGGGTCACCGCTTAAAGTTTTTTGAAATTTAGATTTGAATTTAAAGTTGACAATTTTAAACAAATTTGGTACTAATGTATGATATACAAAGTTTTAAAAGCAATTACGCGAGAGACGTGGTGCCCGAAAAATCTAATTTTGGTGCTAAAGTAAAAGTCTTTAGTTGTACAGTAAAATTATGTCAAAAAAAATATGGGTCACCGCTTTAAATTTTGAGAAATTTAGATTTGCATTTACAGTTAAAAAATTTTTACAAGTTTGAAAAATTTGGTACTAAAGTATGGTATACAAAATTTTTAAAAGCGATTTCGCGCGAAGATTGGTGCCCGAAAAATCTAATTTTGGTATTAAAATAAAGGTCTTTAGTTGTACTATTTGATTATGCCGAAAAGTATATGGGTCACCGCTTTAGAATTTGAAAAATTTACAGTTAAATTTAATGTTGAGAATCTTGCCTGAGGTCTAGCAGCTTTTTGTCTGTAACTCCCTTGCTTTGGGTCCGATCGCGATGTTCGAGGTGTCGGATGACTCGTCGTGATGTCTCCCGTCAGATGCCGTCTTCAAAATAATCCAAACTCCTCGGTTTCCTGGAGCACGTGCCACGTGGTTCGTGTTGTTTCCAAGGAAAATTCGCCTTTTCGGGCCGGAAAATTTTTCTTTTCGGAGGGATGAAAGGCGCCCCGACGAGCTCCCGTTCTGCAGTCGAAAAAATATATGTCGTCGCTCTTGTTCTCCCGTAAACACCGCGTGAAGTTCGGGAATTTGAGGTTATCTCTCTTTTTCACCGATAACTTTTGAACCGCACAAGTCACGTTCACAATTTATACGCCAATCGATTGGGCTTTTTAGCGCGCACAATTTGACACTAAACACTGGTTATTTCGGTAATTTTTTCCCGTTTAGGCGATTTTTTCAGTGCGGAGCGGCGCGAAAACGATGCGTAGGTTAGGTTAGGTTTTTTTAAGATTTCCCAGGCCAAGTACGCCCTTGGCCTGGGGAGTGTATTAACGGAAACACTATGCTAATGACTACAATGTGCTTACCATACTTAAAGTAGTATACAGTTTATGCTGAGTTATAATTATAGCGAGTTTTTACAGTGGTTTTTTTCTCTTATACTTAGAATTTCGATTACATTATAACAGTAATACGTGGTAGGTTTTATATAAAAATAGATGTTTTTCTTATAGTTAGGGTTTCTTAAGGTGGTTTGACAATATGTTATTATAAATATTATTATATTACAATATACTACAATTTATCAATCAACAAATATATCTTAATCTATAGTTACTCAATTAACATTAATCTTATAATTCCTTAATTACTATACTTGGTAATGGCCCTACCAATTCTAATTGTAATCAATTATAGAGCCGGAGTTGTGCTCAAGGGCGGGCCGCTATCTGGCTGACCGAATCCAGCAGCTTGGTTGACTGCTGAATTCAGTCAACCAAACAGGAGCCCGCCCGCCCACATTGTAAAAAGCCATCGTGATGGTAGCGATGGCTGAGGTTCGACGTTGGGCCTTTTACTTGAATCATACACATTATAAAATAAAACAAAGCTTAATAGTAATTATGTTACAAAAGAAATAAATCAAAGCTTAATAGTAAGTATGTTACAATGATGTAATTAAAACAATTAAGTTAAATATTTCAAAAGAATGGGTTTACAATCGATAGTAATAGAAAGCCCCGTGAGTCAGGGATGTGCTCAAAAGCGGGCCGCCGCTTGGCTGACCGAATCCAGCAGCTTGGTTGACTGCTGAATTCAGTCAACCAAACAGGAGCCCGCCCGCCCACATTGTAAAAAGCCATCGTGATGGTAGCGATGGCTGAGGTTCGACGTTGGGCCTTTTACTTGAATCATACACATTATAAAATAAATCAAAGCTTAATAGTAAGTATGTTACATAAGAAATAAATCAAAGCTTAATAGTAAGTATGTTACAATGATGTAATTAAAACAATTAAGTTAAATATTTCAAAAGAATGGGTTTACAATCAGTAGTAATAGAAAGCCCCGTGAGTCGGGGATGTGCTCAAAAGCGGGCCGCCGCTTGGCTGACCGAATCCAGCAGCTTGGTTGACTTCAGTCAACCAATCAGAAGCCCGCCCGCCCACATCGTGATGGTTGCGATGGTTGCAGTTTCATGTAGGGCTATTGGTTTTGAATTTAACACATTATAAGATAAACAAAGTTTGAGAGTTAGCAAATTACAATGGTATCAATTGGAACGCTTATCGTAGCCTTTGAATGGTGTACACATATTTAAATTATTTGTTAACCCAAACAGTAGTTATATGGTGTATTATTACAGTTGGCTCAAGGGTATTCTGGACGATGTCCCGATTGGGGCGTTTGCTATTAAGAATTGTTGGGCAAAGAAAAGGGGGTACGTACACACCATCGCCAATGATAATGCACGCAGACATATATGGTGTTTGTGTGTTATGTGTTATGTCTGAGTTCATGGTTTTTTTTTTTTTTTTTTTTTTTTAAATAATAAATAGTGTATATATTGTGTACATAATGTGTATATAATGTATGTAATATAATGTATCACGTATGATTAATTTATATAAAACTAGGTAGGCGTATGTAACGCACCGCATGCACACATAAATTCAACTATACCTTGTCGCATCCATCGCATCCATCCACATTCATTTGCATCCATTTGCATCCATCTGCATCCATTTGCATCCATCCACATATATTTACATCAGTTGGATGCAGACGGATGCATACGGATGCATCCGTCTGCATCCATCTGCATCCATCCGCATCCATCCGTATCCATCTGCATCCATCTGCATCCATCTGCATCCATTTGCATCCATCTGCATCCATTTGCATCCATCCGCATCCATCCGCATCCATTTGCATCCATCCACATCCATTTACATCAGTTGGATGCAGACGGATGCATCCATCTGCATCCATTTGCATCCATCCGCATCCATTTACATCAGTTGGATGCAGACGGATGCATCCATCTGCATCCATCTGCATCCATTTGCATCCATTTGCATCCATCCGCATCCATTCGCATCCATCTGCATCCATTTGCATCCATCCACATCCATTTACATCAGTAGGATGCAGACGGATGCATCCATCTGCATCCATTTGCATCCATCTGCATCCATCTGCATCCATTTGCATCCATCCGCATTCATTTGCATCCATTTGCATCCATCTGCATCCATTTGCATCCATCCACATCCATTTACATCAGTTGGATGCAGACGGATGCATACGGATGCATCCATTTGCATCCATCTGCATCCGCCCGCATCCATCCGCATCCATTTGCATCCGTCTGCATCCATCTGAAATGAAATGAAATGAAATGAAATGAAATGAAATGAAATGAAATGAAAATTTATTTCTAAAAATTGTACACAAAAACTCCTTACGCTAAAATAAAAATATAAAAGGTAAAATACAATGTTTAGGCTACTGCAACGTCGCGACTGTGGCAAACCCTTGGTCAGGCTTACAGGCGACAGCTCGTCTGCAGCAGCACAAAGAACAAACTTAAAATAAAAAAAAACTAATAAATCCTTTTTTTGTAGCACAAGCTTGTAACAACACAAAGTAAACAGTGCATTAAAAGTAAAAATACATTAAAAGGAGTAGCACCTTAGCATCCGTACTAGGTTAATCCTGTGTTACAGATACTAAGTACTTCCCAATGAATATACATAATATATATTTGTTTGTCACAAGGATTCAAGATTTTCGGTTGCCTGGACAGTATCATCATACCTATATTTGTATATGCCTATATATATATTTTAAAGGTATCTATATCTTATTTATATATACTTATATAAATAATAAATAAATAAATAATAATATAAACTTATATAATATAATACTTTTGTAAATTAACTGTAAGTCTGTTGTGTCTGATCTCTGAAGGTGTACATAACTGTTCATGTGTATAAATTTGTCCGTTTGCTGTGTTACAACACTTACATTACATCTTATGGTCAGAATACAAAACTACCCCATTTTTTCCATTTTTTTTTTAAATTATTATTATTAATTTCTTTTTATTATTATTTTTTTTTCTTATTTATTTCAGAATTTTTAGTTGTGTTTCCGTATTATTATAATCCAGTGTAAGCAGATATTCTGTTACAGCTTTCTTGCAATTACTGTAATTTAGTGGGTAAATATTTATGTAACTACTAAATCTATTATAGAGGAACGGTCCCAAAAAGCAGTGGTGCCTGTGAGCTAGTACCGAATTAAATTTAGGTATGATGAAGATTTTATCCTTTCGACGCTTGAGGGCTACAATATTTTTTTCAAATTTAGTCGACGAATGTTGTTTTAGTAAGATTTTTAATATAAATAACTTTCTCACAGTTAATACCTTAAGCTCAGAAAATAGTTTTGTAGTTGAGTATATAAAAGGTTTGCTCGACATGACTTTCAAAACCGCTCTTTGGGACCGCTCAACACTAAGCAGGTAAGTTTTAAATGTTCCACCCCAAGCTGTTATACCATAGGAAAGGATGGATTGACAGAGCGCTAGATAAGTGGTACGCAGTAGTGCAGTATCGGCAATGGAGCGGAGTCTTTTGAAAATTATGATCAACTTCCGAATTCGTGTAGTTAAAGCACTAATTTGATTCTTCCAAGATAACAGATTATCTACGTACAGGCCTAAATACTTGACAACCGAAACCACCTCCAGAGTAGTACATGTACACTGCAAGTCATTAGGCATACATGTATGGGCTCGTATCGAAACACTTAGATTGTTGGAGCGAAGATCTTTATTAGATTTATAAAATGTAACCACCTTTGTTTTGTCAAGGTTTAGTGTCAGTAGGTTCGTGTTTAACCAGAGCATCACTTTTCTCAAACCGTTCTCAGCCCTATCCACCATCTCTTCCCAAGATTTTCCATGAAATAGTAATGCCGTATCATCAGCAAAAGTGACTACTTTGCCTTGCATTAGTTCCATGTCACAGAGCTGGTTTATATAAATGAGAAATAAACACGGACCCAGCACACTGCCCTGTGGGACTCCGTAGGTTATCATTTCTTCAGCACTTACATATTCTCCGATTTTGACTCTTTGTGATCTATTAGTGAGGTAATCAGCAAAAATTTTAAGAGTCAAACCACGAATACCTACCTTCTCCAGTTTAGTCAGGAGGATTGGGATAGAGACAGTGTCGAATGCCTTTGCAAGATCCAGGAAGACCCCTACGCATTTATTATTTTTGTCCAAGTTTCGAACTACGAAATTTGTCAGTTCATTTACGGCGTCTTCTGTAGACTTACCTTCAGTAAAACCAAACTGATTCTTGGAAATAATATCAAATTTGGTCAAATATGATACTAATCGTTTTTTCAGTAATCTTTCAAGGACCTTGGAAAGTGATGTTAATACTGAAATTGGTCTATAATTGCTTACACTGCCTCTATCCCCTGCCTTATAAATTGGTGTTATTAAAGCGGTCTTACAATGCGCTGGAAAAATACCATTCTTGAAGCATAAGTTAGATATGTGAGTTATGCATGGCAAAAGCACATGTCTTGCCATTTTTAAAATTTTGGTAGGGATACCGTCATGACCAGTAGCACAATCATTTTTTAAACCTAGAATTATTTGTTCAACCTCCTGATCATCGGTATCTAGAAGAACCATTGAATTCTGATGATAAGAAGAATGAGCTTCGTGACATATTGAATTTTTATTGTATGTAGTTGATCCAGTGATTTTACTAGCCAACACTTTACCCACGTCAGCAAAGTATTTATTTACGTAGTTTATTGAATCGGTAATGTTGTTTTTTAAGTGTAAAAGCTCAGTGAGATCATTTGGGGTGGTTTTAGAATTTGTGTACGTTATCTCTTTTATTATTTTCCAACTCTTTTTATTATCTCTTCCGGCTTTTTTTAGTTCCATCTTATTGTATGTATCTTTCACGTTTTGTAGTATATTATTACAGTAGTTGCGGTATCTCTTGTATGTGGTTACCACAGTCTTGTTATCAGGCATTTTTTTACTATCACTGTGTAATTTGTCCCGATTTCTTATGCAACGCAGTAAACCAGGAGTTATCCAGGGCCTCAATATTCTCTTCCTGTTAGATTTAGTAATAGTTATATAGTTATTATCAATAACGCTTGTAATTATATTGATAAATATGTCAGTAGCCTCATTTACATCATCAGAGTTAAGAACACCAGAAAAGTTTTTCCTAGACAGCTCCGAGATCACTCCATCATATTTGATCATTTTATATTTAGTTGGATCGTTTTTGTTATAGTTAATGTTGCATAGTGATAGAACTACTGTGTAGTGATCTGTTAGAGAAGTATTTATGATAAGTGTGGATGGCTGGCCTCTTGTTTTCAGCATGACATGATCTAGGCAATTTAGTTCACGTGTTGGTAATGTATGTGAAGGAAAGAGTTCATGAAAAGCTAGCAAAGTGAGATATTCTAGGGAATGCGCGTTACTGTTATTATTGGTAATATTGATGTTTATATCCCCTGTCAAAATAATGTTAGGAAATGATTTAAGTGATATCAGTAGTCCGTTAATTATTTCGAGGAAGTTGTCCAAAACTCGAAAAGCTGGAGATCTATATATGGCAATGATTGCTGTTTCCAAACCGATTTTAATTATTAGACAGTTTCCTTGGAAAGGGGCGGGCTCTGTTACAGTAAGATTCAAATCCCTCTTTGAATAAACAACTACCCCGTCATTTTGGGTCGTGCAATTTTTTGTATAGAACATATTGTAATGTGGGAGCAAAGGTGGCTGATTTAGTTTTTTTAGCCAACATTCCGTCAATATCACTACATCTATATCATAGTTTAAGCGAGCCAAAAAAAGTTCAAATTCAGGCATGTTACGGTCTATACTTCTTATGTTTTGGCATAAAAGGGTAAATGATTTATTCTGTTTACTCATAAAAATGTTTGAAGTTGCCACATCGCACTCCAAAGATTTATAATTAAAGCAGTTGTCTATATCGGAATGTATTTGATTTATGATCGCCATTGATGAAAAATAAATTTGTGACGTAAATTAGTAGTATACCTTCTGACAGTCGTAATGTTATAGAATAGTAATCCAACCATTATGTTCAAGCAATTACATAAACAATCAATAAAATATAATTTTATTTCCAGTTTTAACTTCAGATAGTATAACACAATCAAATAGCTTGCAATTATAACACACCCTTCATAGTACAAAATATTGTTTTGACTTTTACATCCTTTGTTCGTAGTGTAAAATAAACATTCAGGACTTACTATACATGGTTTAAATTGTATATAATAATAATTAAGGTAGAAGGCACAGTTACTAGTTAAAATATAATACAAATCCATATAGTGGCAACAAACACTTCTAGATAAATACAGCGACTTAATAATAACTAAAAAGAAAGTAATTTTGTAAATTAGGCATTGGAAATTTATGAAATTTTGTAGATAGGAATTTTGTAAATAGGAAGTATATAAAAAAATTGGAATACCATAGAGAGACCTTAGAAACAAATTGGTAATTATTTGTCAAGCACTTAAATTTTCCTTGAGTTGCCCTTCTTCTTTGATGTAGATATGTTGCTCACCATCACATTTGCGCATGAATACCTTTCCATTGGCCGTCCAGACGTATTTGAATTGATGCTTCTTAGCATGTTCTCTGGCTAAATAGAACAGTTTTCTTGCTGTTGGTGTCAGGCATTCGGATATATAAACTGGTGTAGCTGTTCCTCCGATTTTCAAAACTGTTGTATTTAGTTTGTTACCAATATTAGCAGCATTATATTTCCGTACCGCATTTATCAGGTGATCTTTCGAGTTCTTGTTCGAGAGTTCCAATACAATAGTTTTTTTAGAATCCTTACCAGGGAGGCGGTATACATCGCGTATTTCACTTGTCAGCGTGTTTAATTGCAGTGTTGAAGACAGATTTTGAGTAATGTTTAAAAGATCCCCATGGGTCTCATCCGATTTACAAGGAATATTTCGAATTTCAACTTTATTAATACATGATAGTCATCTGCATCCATCTGCATCCATCTGCATCCATTTGCATCCATTTGCATTCATCTCCATCCATCCGCATCCGTCCGCATCCAATTGCATCCATCCACATTCATTCGCATCCCATTACCTTTGACTGCATCCAACAGCATTTGAGTATTTTGAATCTTTGTTTTGTGCCCGACCTGCGCCAATAAGTCCGCCCGTATGTACCGTATGAACCCAGACCCATGTAGTCATATTCATACATATTATATGCGTATTTAATATTATATATACATACAGATGCGTACACATACGCCAACAGACACATATTTACGTTATTGTTATACACATAAACACGCGCACACACACGCTTTTTTTTTTTTTTTTTTTTTTTTTTTCCACATGTGTGCAACGCATGCATATATATGTTCCTATATATATATATATATAATAAATATATACTTATATTATAATATATACTATATTTGTAATAATAATCAATTTATGTACCATATCATTGTTATATACTACTTATATATATTAAATAACATGTTGTTGTTGTCATATATACATATGTACATACTTTATGTTTGTTATTTACAGTACTATCTTAATTATTTACCTATCATTTTATTTATAATATCTATTTACAATATGTATTCTATGTTACTTTCCCATATTGTGTACTATACATAATATATGCATATATGTTCCAGTGCCTACCCGTGCTTCATTTTTCCCATGTACCTGGTTTACGTATTATATGCTTTATGTGTTTATTTTATGGGTATCCTGTTTATGTGTATGTGAGAGATTTGAGCAGAGCCAAGCCATATGCCGCCGGGCGTCGGGGGCCTCTTCAGAACCTTTATGTACCATTAAACTCCTTTAGTTTTCCAATTATATTGTTGATGTGATTAATAAAGGTGTCCGTAGCCGACTCTTTTGTGATGATTTCTTCAAGTTTGTAAGGGTCGATTCCCAGTCCACCTGTCACTATGTTCAGGTCCATTCGGGTGTCATTGAACTTTGGGCATTGCTGAACTAGGTGTTCGATTGTTTGGGTGGTGTTGTTGTCACACGGACAATGATCATTATTTATTATTTTAAATCTATGTAGATATTCCTTATGGAATCCGTGTCCTGTAAGTATTTGAGTGATTGGGAATGTTGGTTTAATTCTTTCCATGACCTTGTGAAGGGATTTGAGGGTGGGGCACCATTTTCTAAGTATGGCCCCCTTAGTGTTGTTTGCGTATGCTGTTTCAGAGTTTTGGTAGCTGTTTATTTTGTTTTGTCTTTTCGCGTAGCTCATGGGAAATTTGCTGTATGATGGTGTGATGTGGCTGGTTGCCGCGCTTTTTGCTGCCACATCGGCCTCTTCATTTCCCTCAATTCCCACATGTGCTCTTATCCATGTGAATGTGACATTTATATTGTTGGTGTTAATAATACGGTGTATTTCGGTCACCAGTGGATGGTCACTGTTGGGGTTGCCGATTTCCTGAAGGCTGGATTTGCTGTCTGACAAGATGTTTATGTTGTTTATTTCCTCCTTAGCTGTCCACCTTAGGGCTTCTGTGATGGCTAGTAATTCCGCTTGGTAGACAGAGCAGCTGCCGTGTAATTTGTATTTTTTGGTTATTTTCCTTCCATTGGGGCAGTGCACCACATACGCCGCTCCCACTCCGCCCTCATGCTTGCTACCATCAGTATATATTCTATGTGCGTTGTGTTCAATAATGTTGTTAATTTCTAGTTGGTTTTCTGCCTGGTTGTATTCTATATATTTTCTTTCAGCTGGGTGCAGAAGCTCATGTGGTTTGGCGGGAGTTTCCAAGGTGATATCGCCAGGGAGGTGTTGAGTTGTTTTAGTTAATTTTGTTAGCTCGTTGTACGCAGTCTCTCGCACCTTGATGTTTAGAGGTGTGAGTCCCGCCAAGGCGATTGAATTGGTAGTGTTGATGGTTCTAAAGCCGTGTATGATTTTTATGGCGAATTTCCTTTGCATTGATTTAAGTTTGTTGTTGACATGTTGGTATTTTAGTGCCGGACTCCAAATCGATGAGGCATATGTGACTATGGGTTCTATTACCTGTTGGTATATTATTTTCACATTTTCAGCATGCACTCCCCAAGTGGGTCTCACGAATTTAGCCAATCTGGTGTAAATTTTTTGCGCTTTGGTTATAGCGTATTCAGCGTGCTTTATGAATTTGAGCTTGCTGTCCATAATGACCCCCAATATCTTAACTTGGCTTGATAGTTCTAGGTTTTCATTGTTCATTTTAACTTTGACTGATTTGGCCTTGTTTGTGAATGGGATAGCTACCGTTTTTGCTGGGCCAAACTTAAGTTTGACTCCATTTCCCCATTTGTGGATAATTTCTAGAGTTTCGTTTACTTTACATTCTAGGTTTTTGACATTTTTGTCGTGGACAATTAAAAATACGTCATCCGCAAATGCCTGGATGCGACTGCCTTCGGGCAATTTTGTCTCCAACAATTCGTCCAGTATGATATTCCAGAATGTAGGTCCACAGACAGATCCCTGTATGCATCCCCTGGTAAGGTTTTTGGTTCTTCTGCTTTCAGCTATGTCTATCGTGACCTGTCTGTTTTCTAAGTAATTTTTTATGATTTGATATATGTTTTTTGGACATTTTATATGTTTGAGGCGTGTGAGGATCGCAGGCCACCAGGCATTATCAAATGCCGCCTGTATGTCCAATGACACCGCCACAATGTGTTCTCGTTGGCTTTGTAGGATTTTTATTTCATTAATTATTGCAGATAATGCTTGAATAGTAGATTTTTGCGCTTTGAATCCATATTGTTGGTCATTGGTGGTTTTCGTTTTTTGCATAAAGTAGTTGAGTCTTTTTATTATTAGTTTTTCGAGTAGTTTTCCCAGTACGTTGATGAGTCCTATGGGTCTGTATGCCGATGCGCTAGTGTATTCTGGTTTCCCAGGTTTGGGTATGATTCTGACATAGGCTTTTTTCCAGTACTCCGGGAAGTATTCGAGTTGCACGCACCTGTTCATTGTGTCCAGTATTATCTCGGGGTAGGTTTTTGCAAAGCACAGACATATGTCAGATGTCAGGTGATCCATGCCAGGTGCTCTGTTGGGATTCATTTCTTCTAATGAGTGTAATATTTCCTGAATTGTGAAAGGTGGCTCGTCTGGAGTGTCAGGTGCTTCGCTGGTTGCCTGGTTTCTTCTGTTTTGTTGTTCCTGTGTGTCCTGTTCTGCTATGTCATCTGGGTAAAATTTTTTGAGAAATTCATCGGCAGTTTCGGCGCTGGTTGTGGTATATTGACCACTGGTGGTTATAATAGTGGATGGTGGCTGCATTGGGGATGTGTTTTTTAGCAGTCTGTTCGTGAGCGACCATACATCTTCTTTGCCTTGTTTATTGCAGAATTCTTTGAAGTTTTCAGTTGAAGTGTTTCTAATTTTTTCCCCGTATTCCGTTTTTAGTCTATTCCTTTCTTCTAGGGCTTCGTTCATTGGTTTGTTGTTTGATTTGAGTCTGCTAAGTAGGTGATGATTTTTTATTACTTTCTTTTTTAGCTGTTCAAGTTCTTAATTCCACCACAGATGTTTAGGAGTAATTCTTTTTGGTTTGCTGAAAGTGTTTTTGCAAGCCAGCTGGATTGCTCTTGTTATTTCTCTGATGTAATCTTCCAGTTGGGAAGTGTTCATATTGAGGATTTGGCAGTTTTCTAGATTTTCCTTGGTTATTTCTATTTGTATTGCTTCTTTGATTGGTTCCCAATTCTTTATCATTTTGGTATTGTACTCAAATGTAGACGTGTTTTTGTTCCTTAAGATGTTTTGCTTGCTATAATTAAGTGTGAATTCGATACCGTGGTGATCCGATGAAGGGCATATGTCGTGGTTCACCTTCCATTCTTGTATTTTGTTGCTTATGTGATCGCTCACCAGAGTCAAATCCACTATTGAGGCTCTGGTTTGGTTATTTGTAATGACTTCAAATGTATTGTTGTTTCCAGTGTTGCACACTGTGAGTTCGTGTATAGTCATGAGGTCGAATATATGTTCTCCTCTTTTGTTGGATTTAGCGGATCCCCATATCGGATGCCAGCCATTGAGATCACCACCTATGATGTGTGTTGCGTTTGGTGTGCTGTGCAGTAATATTTCCAGCTTGGTCATTGTTCCGTTTGGGTCTTCACCTGGTTCTACGTATATGCAAGAGATGTAGATATTCCCTCTATTGGTTTTCAGGCTGATTGTGCTGAGATTTGAGTTGGAATATTCCATTTCGCCCAGGGTTCCTCCTGTATTGTCTCGGATGAGTATGCACGTTTTTGCCTGACCATTGGTGGGATATTGATAATTTTTGTATCCTGGTACATTGCATATCTTGTTTGTGTTTCTTCGGTTGCATGGTTCTGTCAGAAGGATAACGTTGACTTCGTTGCTGAGTGCATATGCTATTGTTTCCTGTTGTGCATTGTGGCCCCTGGCCACATTGCATTGTATAAACATGATTTTATTTTGGTTTCTTGGCACGTTTCCGTTGTTATTCATAATCAGTGCGGTTTGTCAATTTTATTTTCATGGCCCTAACGCCCGGGCACAGGCTGGAGGTTGCTCGATGCATTGTGTTGATTTTAGTGTTGTATTTGCTGTTATGTATTATGCAATTGTTGCATTTGATTTTGTTGGGGTTGTTTTTGTTGGGGCAGTCCTTGTGATTGTGCGTGGTTTCCGCACAGTGTCGACAGCATTCCCCTTCCGCGGTGCACCTACTGATGGTGTGTCCGTACCCTAGACATCTGAGGCACTGCTTGAATGGTGAATATTCCTCTATGTGTACTCTACTGTGTTCCACATTTAACCTCTGGGCCCTCATTGTTGAGTGCCATAACCGTGGAGATATACGTAGTACCGCATTGTAGAGGGCTTTGTTTTTATTAGGTTTTGTGAAGCATAATTTTATATCGTCATTTTCTATTGTTGAGTAAATGTCATTTTGTTGAATGATAATGTCAGTCAGTTCAGATGAGGGGGTGTCCCTTGAAATACCCTTGAGCTCAATCATGGGTTTAAGGTTTCTGGCGGGTTCCGCCCCCAGCTTTCCTTCCCCAGCAATTCTATTGAGCGTTTCGTCGCGTTGTGATGTATTCTCAAATTCTACTCTTAATTTGTTTCCAGAAAGGGGTGTGACCTTGGTAGGGGCATATCTTACCCCCCGGAAGGACACATCCCTCTTCCAGCTTTCTTTAATATTATTGTTAGCTTTTGGATTTTTATTGGAAATAATTAATGCAGGTTTGGTTTTTTTATTGTCTTTGCATTGTGTGCCGACCACATCAGAGTAGCTGGGTCTGCTGGGGAGTTCAACCAGGGGCGCAATACCGCTTGGGTTAATGTTTTCAACGATGGCTTTGGTGACCCGGGACACGATTGCCTCCTCAGATTCTTTTAGAACTTTCTCGATATGGTTATTATAACTACTGTTGCTGTTATCTGAAGTGCTAGTTTGTGAGAGCTGTGTTCTGATTTGTAGTGATGTTTTTAGAATTTGTTGTATTTTATTAGCAGATTCAAGAATAATTTCTTTTGAGACTTTAGTGACACTCCTGCCCCGTCCCACCTCAGCCACTATTTGTTGCGCCAGTACCAGCAACTCCTGGTATTCCGGGTAATCCGGGGGAGGGTCGTCACTGCAGGCACTCATGATTGTGTAGTAATAATTTGTTGTTATGTTATATGATATATTTTATAGTGTTGTAATGATACCCAATATAGTTTTTATTGTTATCATGTGGTGCCAGCAGAGACGATATAAGTTAATTTATATTAAAACAATTATAGATTACTATTACTAACACTTACATAGTCTCTTATTCCTGTTGTTTTGTTGAAACGCTGTAATTTTGGGGGCATTGTTCTTATAAGACCCTGTAAAGTGAACACTGAGAGCACTTGAACACATAGAGCACTGTTACCTATTAATCTAAGAGATGTTTCTAGGGGGAGGAGGGAGGGCAGACAGGGGGGACACAATAGCTAGCACTTGCACTATTTCTTCCCGAGCGCAGGGTCAACCGCAGACAACTGCAGACAGGTGCAGACAACTGCAGACAGGTGCAGACAACCGCAGCCAACCGCAGACAGGTGCAGACAACTGCAGCCAACCGCAGACAGGTGCAGCCAATTGCAGCCAACCGCAGCCAGGCGCAGCCAAGTGCAGCCAGGTGCAGCCAATCGCAGCCAATCGCAGTCACCAGGCGCGGATGCACCAACCACAACTCAGATGTTGATTCGGATGACGCGGATGCACCGCTGCTGCAGCCGTAGACACCAGCCCAGATGCCCAGAGACAATAGCCGATTCGGATGTGCAGCCAATTGCAGACAGGTGCAGCCAATTGCAGACAGGTGCAGCCAAGTGCAGCCAAGTGCAGCCACCCGCAGCCACCAGACGTGGATGCGCACCTTAGATGTTGATTCGGATGACGTGCATGCACCGCTGTTGCAGCCGCAGACACCAGTTCAGATGCCCAGAAAAAGTAACCGATTCGGATGTGCAGCCAATTGCAGACAGGTGCAGCCAATTGCAGACAGGTGCAGCTTAGTGCAGCCAAGTGCAGCCACCCACAGCTACCAGACGTGGATGCGCACCTTAGATGTTGATTCGGATAACGTGGATGCACCACTGTTGCAGCCGCAGACACCAGTTCAGATGCCCAGAAAAAGTGATCAATTTGGATGTGCAGCCAATTGCAGACAGGTGCAGCCAATTGCAGCCAGGTGCAGCCAATTGCAGACACGGATGCACCACCTTCTATAGATCCGGATGCACCGGTGCAGTCACAGCGAACTGCCACAGTCTCAGAGTCAAACTAGAAAAAAATTGCAGACATGGATGCACCGTTGCAGACACTGACGAGGATCCGGATGCACCGAAAAAGTTACCGATTCGGATGTGCAGCCAATTGCAGACAGGTGAAGCCAATTGCAGACACGGATGCACCACCTTCTATAGATCTGGATGCACCGGTGCAGTCACAGCGAACTGCCACAGTCTCAGAGTCAAACTAGAAAAAATTTGCAGACATGGATGCACCGTTGCAGACACCGACGAGGATCCAGATGCACCGAAAAAAATAACCGATTCGTATGTGCAGCCAATCGCAGACAGGTGCAGCCAATTGCAGACACGGATGCACCACCCTCTATAGATCTGGTTGCACCGGTGCAGTCACAGCGAACTGCCACCGTCTCAGAGTCAAACTAGAAAAAGTTGGCAGACATGGATGCACCGTTGCAGACACCGACGAGGATCCGGATGCATCAAAAAAGTAACCGATTTGGATGTGCAGCCAATTGCAGACAGGTGCAGCCAATTGCAGACACGGATGCACCACCTTCTATAGATTTGGATGCACCTGGTGCAGACACAGCGAACTGCCACAGTCTCAGAGTCAAACTTGAAAAAATTTTGCAGACATGGATGCACCGTTGCAGACACCGACGAGGATCCGGATGCACCGAAAAAGTAACCGATTCGGATGTGCAGCCAATCGCAGACAGGTGCAGCCAATTGCAGACACGGATGCACCACCTTCTATAGATCTGGATGCACCGGTACAGTCACAGCGAACTGCCACAGTCTCAGAGTCAAACTAGAAAAAATTTGCAGACATGGATGCACCGTTGCAGACACCGACGAGGATCCGGATGCACCGAAAAAGTAACCGATTCGGATGTGCAGCCAATCGCAGACAGGTGCAGCCAATTGCAGACACGGATGCACCACCTTCTATAGATCTGGATGCACCGGTACAGTCACAGCGAACTGCCACAGTCTCAGTCAAACTAGAAAAAATTTGCAGACATGGATGCACCTTTGCAGACACCGACGAGGATCCGGATGCATCGAAAAAATAACCGATTCGTATGTGCAGCCAATCGCAGACAGGTGCAGCCAATTGCAGACACGGATGCACCACCCTATATAGATCTGGTTGCACCGGTGCAGTCACAGCGAACTGCCACAGTCTCAGAGTCAAACTAGAAAAAGTTGGCAGACATGGATGCACCGTTGCAGACACCGACGAGGATCCGGATGCATCAAAAAAGTAACCGATTTGGATGTGCAGCCAATTGCAGACAGGTGCAGCCAATTGCAGACACGGATGCACCACCTTCTATAGATTTGGATGCACCTGGTGCAGACACAGCGAACTGCCACAGTCTCAGAGTCAAACTTGAAAAAATTTTGCAGACATGGATGCACCGTTGCAGACACCGACGAGGATCCGGATGCACCGAAAAAGTAACCGATTCGGATGTGCAGCCAATCGCAGACAGGTGCAGCCAATTGCAGACACGGATGCACCACCTTCTATAGATCTGGATGCACCGGTACAGTCACAGCGAACTGCCACAGTCTCAGAGTCAAACTAGAAAAAATTTGCAGACATGGATGCACCGTTGCAGACACCGACGAGGATCCGGATGCACCGAAAAAGTAACCGATTCGGATGTGCAGCCAATCGCAGACAGGTGCAGCCAATTGCAGACACGGATGCACCACCTTCTATAGATCTGGATGCACCGGTACAGTCACAGCGAACTGCCACAGTCTCAGTCAAACTAGAAAAAATTTGCAGACATGGATGCACCGTTGCAGACACCGACGAGGATCCGGATGCATCGAAAAAATAACCGATTCGTATGTGCAGCCAATCGCAGACAGGTGCAGCCAATTGCAGACACGGATGCACCACCCTCTATAGATCTGGTTGCACCGGTGCAGTCACAGCGAACTGCCACAGTCTCAGAGTCAAACTAGAAAAAGTTGGCAGACATGGATGCACCGTTGCAGACACCGACGAGGATCCGGATGCATCAAAAAAGTAACCGATTTGGATGTGCAGCCAATTGCAGACACGGATGCACCACCTTCTATAGATTTGGATGCACCTGGTGCAGACACAGCGAACTGCCACAGTCTCAGAGTCAAACTTGAAAAAATTTTGCAGACATGGATGCACCGTTGCAGACACCGACGAGGATCCGGATGCACCGAAAAAGTAACCGATTCGGATGTGCAGCCAATCGCAGACAGGTGCAGCCAATTGCAGACACGGATGCACCACCTTCTATAGATCTGGATGCACCGGTACAGTCACAGCGAACTGCCACAGTCTCAGAGTCAAACTAGAAAAAATTTGCAGACATGGATGCACCGTTGCAGACACCGACGAGGATCCGGATGCACCGAAAAAGTAACCGATTCGGATGTGCAGCCAATCGCAGACAGGTGCAGCCAATTGCAGACACGGATGCACCACCTTCTATAGATCTGGATGCACCGGTACAGTCACAGCGAACTGCCACAGTCTCAGTCAAACTAGAAAAAATTTGCAGACATGGATGCACCGTTGCAGACACCGACGAGGATCCGGATGCATCGAAAAAGTAACCGATTCGGATGTGCAGCCAATCGCAGACAGGTGCAGCCAATTGCAGACACGGATGCACCACCTTCTATAGATCTGGATGCACCGGTACAGTCACAACGAACTGCCACAGTCTCAGAGTCAAACTAGAAAAAAATTGCAGACATGGATGCACCGTTGCAGACACCGACGAGGATCCGGATGCACCGAAAAAGTAACCGATTCGGATGTGCAGCCAATTGCAGACAGGTGCAGCCAATTGCAGACACGGATGTACCACCTTCTATAGATCTGGATGCACCGGTGCAGACACAGTGAACTGCCACAGTCTCAGAGTCAAACTAGAAAAAATTGGCAGACATGGATGCACCGTTGCAGACACCGACGAGGGTCCGGATGCACCGATGCAGACAGGGATGCACCACTGTTGCAGCCGCGGACACCGGTCTAGAACTGGAAGAACTGGATGCAGACAAGGATGCACAGTACTAGAGGCAGACACGGATGCACACTCTTAAAAATCCTTCTCAACTGTCTATTCACTTTGTGCAAGAGGGACACAGTTAATCGAAATATAGTTGCACTTAAATACCTGTTAATATAATCCAATTAATCACTGCAATCCTAAAGGAGCCCGCACACGAGCGATAATTACTGAGCGATTTTTTGACGCTCAATATAGAACATTCAGAGTTCAATACTGAAACGCACACGAGCTACAAAAAATCGCTCACTGACAAAATCGTTGCACTTGCAAGTTACATAAATAAATATAAGTATAGTTAGAAAACCTTTAATAAAACTTAATTACACTTAAATTAAAATAATATTTACAACTTATTCTAAAACATAATTAAATATAACCTATTAAACTAATAAAACCTAAAAATCTAAATACTTAATAAATATTATTGTACGGAATCTACAAGTACGTATTAATGATGATGGTTCCCGCACCTACGCATCCCTAACAAATCTAACGGGTTTGCGAGCTGCGCCGGCGCGGCGGCCAACGCCCAGTCGTTCAGTTCGAGAATTCTCCACGGCCAGTGCGCTTTGAGACTTCACAGGTGACGGCTGCGTCACTTGCTTCGAATTTTGTATCTAGTTTAATATCACGTGGAATCCCGCTAGGGTAAGTTCCCATGTATTATCTATCTGATTCTCCATTGTAAGGTGTTCTAGCTTTCTATCTTTCCTATCCATGCTAGCGCTGCTTCCTTTTTATTGTTTGTCAGGGACACTGTAACCTAGATTCAAACCTACCTACACAGTTGCGCAGCAAACGCTTTAGCCTTTTTGTTTCTGGCCTTCCAGGATTTACGTCTACATTTACGTCTACATTTACGTCTACATTTACGCCTACCTTGCATCTACCTATGCAGCTTGATAACTAGCTGTGGAACGCTGAGGGACCTACCTCCTGTACTGCCTGCCTGGACTACCTACTCCCGCTGACATCCTGGGAGCTGGACCAGACCGAAGCGAAAACTGAAGCTGCTACTTCTACCTTAGTTCAGGCCAGTGTTCCCCCTGTTAAAAACTGTACCCCCTGTGAAATCTGGACGTGAGGCGGCCACAGAATTTTAGGCAATTAAATGTTTCATTGGACTAGTTTCCATTGTTTCATTTAATCGAACCCTACCCACCTATCTGTTGGCGTCCCCCTAAGGGACTTGCCACAGTGGCGCTCTTTACGTGTGTTTCTAGTGGCCTATTCACGTCTAGATTATTCCAGAAGTCAGCAGCTAGTACAATCATCTATCTACCTACATATTGTACTGTGAACGTGAAGGTGACATTGCAGAATAGCGAACTGGTACGTACTATCTTATTTTATTTTTTTATGTGACCGCTTACCCTGATTTTTTCTTTTCTCATTTTTCATTACCTATCATTGTTAACTGCTACGTATTAGTATCTTCCTACTAATTGTGTTAATGATTGAGTAATTTTGTTATATAGTAATTATTTGAATATTCTAAACCGTTATTATTAGTACCTACCTACTGATAATAATTAATATATGCTAAAACTAAATTGTAAAATTAAATCTATTGTTTGTTATACGTAACAGTTCGCATACCTAAATTCATTCATTTCATACCTTTTCGTTTCTTTCATCTTTTCGTTTTCATTTCATTGTCATTCATTCAAAAAAAAAAAAAAAAAAAACATTTCAATTTTAATTTTATTTGCTTTGACCATCACCTAATCGTAGATAAGCTTATTTTCTCATCTTGTAAAGAACACCAATCATTCATTTCTCATTATATTCATTAACTACTTAAGTAAATCGTCTAGTTAATCATGGGAACTCATACTATTAAATTCTTTTTGCTAAACAAAAACGAATTAACCTACGAAGTACTCATTAGAGGCGAGGAACCTGCATCAACCGTACTTGGATTACGTAAACAAATAAATAAATTAACACCGCTTATACCTACTTCTGATATTTGTGAATCTGGAATCGATCCGGATATTGATATTTCTGGCGTTAGCACTTCCTTAAGTGAATTTACATCGCGAGTTAAATCGTTAGAGGAGAAGTACGATTCAAATCTCTTTGAACGCACTAGAGCGTTGGGTAATCATCTATATCACCGTCTAAAAAGAATAGATTGCACGGACTCTAAACATTTAGAAAGAGTGAGGGCTTTGTCGAAAAATGTTACGAACTTGATTAATAAAATTTTTACTATTAATAAATCGGCTAATCCGATTCCTAGCTGTGAGCCTGTTGTAGACGTTGAACAGACATCGTCGTCGCTAGACTCTGTACAAAACGTAACGATACATTGTGACCGCTCGCATTTAAATGATATACAAAAAATAAAATTTAACGGCAAAACGTGTGTACATGCATTTGTCCAGAGAGTGAACGAGTGTAGTACTGCTAGAAACATATCGCCTTCTAAATTAATGAACTATGCTACGGAAATATTCACGGACGATGCGTTACATTGGTTTCGTAGTATTAAAGACAGTGTTACTACTTGGGATGAGTTAATTTCTTTACTGATTGAGGATTTTAGTCATTTTGATTTCGACTACCGGCTATTGTCTGAGATACGAAACAGAACACAGGGTGATTCTGAAAATATTACTATATATTTTGCTAAAATGTCTGAATTATTTTCCAGGCTAACTAAAAAGATTTCTGAACAAGAGAAATTAGACATCTTAATGCACAATATTAGACCGTGTTACTCTAGCGTACTAGCTTCTAATTCTTCAACTATCAATTCTATCGATAATTTAAGAACCATTTGTAAGAACTTTGAAAAAATTCAGTCTTTGACTTCTCAATTTAAAGAACCTCCTAGAGTGTCTACTGATACGTTAGCTCCTGATCTAGCATTTTCAAAAACGTCTGAACCTAGTACTAGCAGATCTAATACATATAATCAAAATAGATACAATAGTTACAATTCTAATAAATCTAATAGTAATTTTTACAACAAGAAATATAACTATAAAAATCAACCAACAAATAATACTAATTATTCAGGTGTAGCTGCTATTGCTTCTTCTAATTCTAATACTAAAAATGTTTTCTGCCCTCGCTGCCGTAACTCTGAACACTCTTTGAAGCAATGTAAAGCTGATAGGTTCCCCATTTGCTTTAAATGTGGAACAATGAATGTCACTTACCCTGAATGTCCTAAATGTAAATCTCAATCTAATTCAAAAAAACTAGCTACTGAAGATTGCTGTAATATAAATGAGGTAAAAAACTTAACTAAAACTACTGATTCTACTAAAACTAAAAATTTTGATGAAAAGGATTGGAAAGCCTGGCTTTCAACTATTAAAATTTTCTTTTCTAGTTATTTCATTACAACAATCTTCGATAAAAAACCTATTGATGATGTTCGTCCTTACGCGGCTATCCAAGTAGGCGACAAAAACCTCTGCGGTTTACTCGATTCTGGTTCTACAGTAACTATTCTAGGTAATAATGCTCATCTAAATTTAATTTCACTAGGTCATACAGTCATTAATAACGATGTTGTGAGAACTTTTACTGCTGCTGGTGGACAAAGTATGGTTTCTATAGGATACATTAATCTTCCAGTTACTTTTGAAAACCAATTTCACTTACTAAAAGCATACGTTGTTCCGACTGTTAAATCAAATTTAATTCTAGGCATTGATTTTTGGACAAAATTTAATCTATTTCCTAAATTTTCAAATTCTATATCTCTGCACGATGCTACTAGTTATGATGGTGATGTGACTACTGTAACTGATGCTAAAAGTATACTACAGTCCTATAATGAACTAACTGAATGTCAGCGAGTTACTGCTGATAACATTATAGAACAGTTTAAAAATATCTCAACTGAAAAACGTGGTTTAGGTAGAACTAACTTAGTATCACATACTATTGATACTGGCGATGCCTTACCTATTCGGCAAAGATACTATCGCGTTTCGCCTGAAAAACAACGTATCTTATCTGAACAACTAGACGAGATGCTGTCGCTGGGTGTCGTTGAGGAATGTGAGAGTCCATGGTCTTCACCTGTATTATTAACTCCTAAGAAGGATGGCAAGCTCAGATTCTGTCTAGACAGTCGTAAGCTAAATTCTGTTACGAAAAAAGACGCATATAAATTACCTTATATTTCAGAAATTCTAGATAACCTAAAAAATGCTAAATACCTAAGTAGCATAGACCTATCTAAGGCCTACTGGCAAGTGCCTATTTCTGAGAATGATCGGAATAAAACTGCATTCTATATTCCTCATCGTGGCACCTTTAGATTTGTGACTATGCCCTTCGGATTGACAAATTCTCCCGCTACTCAACAAAGACTTGTTGATACTCTTTTCTATGGGCCTGAATTTGAAAACTCAGTCTTTGTATACATCGATGATATCGTCATATGCTCGGCTCAATTCGAAAATCACATTTCCCTGCTTTTAAAAGTAATTAAGAAACTAACAATGGCTAATCTGACTATTAACTACGAAAAATCCGTATTTTTCCGTACGGAACTTAAATATCTAGGCTATGTTGTTGATTCTAAAGGTCTTCACGTCGATCCTAATAAAATTGACACCATTTTAAATTACCCTACTCCTACAAATAAAAAAGAAGTAAAAAGATTTCTAGGAATTGCTTCTTGGTACCGTAAATTTGTCCCTAAATTTAGCTCTATTGCTGGTCCTTTGAATAAGCTAACTTCTACTAATAAAAAATCTAATCCTTTTCTTTGGACTACTGAAGCTGAGGAGTCTTTCACTAAACTCAAAGAACTTCTTGTATCTGCCCCAATCCTATCATGCCCTAACTTTGACCTACCGTTCGAAGTACACACTGACGCTAGTGACTATGGTGTTGGAGGATTACTAACGCAGACTATTGACGGAGTTGAACATCCTATCGCCTACACTAGTAGAACCTTGACAGGTCCAGAGAAAAACTATAGCATCACTGAGAGAGAGGCTCTTGCTGTCTTGGTGGCTTTGGAACACTGGAGATGCTATCTCGATAATGGTACTAAGTTTACTGTCTATACAGACCATTCAGCACTCAAGTGGTTTCTTAATCTAAATAACCCTACTGGACGCTTAGCTAGATGGGGTGTTCGTCTATCTGCATTTAACTTTGAAATGAAACACCGTCGAGGTGTTGATAATATTATACCGGATGCTTTGTCTCGCGTTTGCCAAATTTCAGCCATTGATAATAATCTAAACACTACATTAACTACAAATGATCAATGGTATCTAAACATATACAATGGTTCTCAAAATTCTCCTACCTCTTTTCCAAACTACTTAGTCAAGAATAATCGTTTATTTCGCTTCATGAAAACTCATCATCCTCTAAATAAAGAGTTCGAGTGGAAAGAAGTTGTTCCTGCAGAATATAGAACAAAAATTATATCTGAAAACCATTCTGAACCAACCGCTGGTCATTTTGGTATTTTTAAAACTTATAAGCGCATCAGTCTTAGGTACTACTGGCCTGGTATGCACGCTAACGTAGTAACAGCTGTAACATCCTGTGATACCTGTATATCACATAAACACCAAAACCACGCTGCCTTAGGTGAAATGGGTCGGCCCAAACACTGTTCGAGACCTTTTCAAACTATAAGCATAGATTTAGTAGGACCTCTACCGCCTACTAGAAAACTAAACTGCTACATCTTAGTCGTGACTTGTTGTTTTAGTAAGTATTGCTTATTATTTCCAATCAAGCGCGCGACTGCAGAAATTGTTACTAAGATCTTAGAAGAACAAGTATTTCTAATACATGGCATTCCTTCTACTGTGATACTTGATAACGGTAAACAATTTATAAGTGCTACGTTAAAACAGATGTTTGAAAAATATAAAGTACCTAAATTACACTTCACTCCTAAGTATTCACCTCATGTTAATACAGTTGAACGCTACAATAAGACTGTTATGACTGCTATCTCCACATTTATTTCTAACGATCAACGTATTTGGGATCAACTTGTACCAAAAATCCAATTCGCTGTGAATAGTTCTGTAAACGAGGTAACAGGCTACACTCCTTCCTTTCTAGTGTACGGGCGTGAATTAGTTACTTGTGGTTCACATTATATCGATACTGAGAACGATAACGACGTCATCTTTCAACCTCGAGATTCCTACGCTGAGAATATTGGTGTGCTTTCTAGTATCTTTAATAAAGTACAATCACTACTACTACAGGCTCATAGTAGGAATTGTCAACAATATAATTTACGCAGAAGACCTGCTGAATTTAATATTGGTGACGTTATCTGGAAAAGGACTTTTTATCAAAGTGATAAAGACAAGTATTTTAATAAAAAATTAGCTCCTAAATTCATAAAATGTAAAATCATTGATAAAAAGTCTCCTCTGGTCTATGAATTAGCAGATATGTCTGGAAAACTACTAGGTTCCTGGCATATCAAAGATATGAAACTTATTAACTATAAAGAATAAAATAAAACCTATATACTAGCCTTAAAATTAGATTAAAACTATTACCTAAACTGTAGTGTACTAAAGAAACATAAGTATTTTAGTACACCTAACTTATTGTTTGAGTATAACTTAAAATTTACTAATTATACTCTGTTTGTAAGGATCTCAAGTCATTAATAGTAAGATTTGATGATGTTATGAAAGAAGATGGTATGATGCGTGAAGTATAGAATGTAGTCTGTGAGTAATGATAAGTTTAGTATGAAATAATAGGTAGTAGTCGGATTTTGCAGTCTAGTATGCAAAATCCTTCGTTTTTTGGCGGGGTACTGTAACGTTGCACTTGCAAGTTACATAAATAAATATAAGTATAGTTAGAAAACCTTTAATAAAACTTAATTACACTTAAATTAAAATAATATTTACAACTTATTCTAAAACATAATTAAATATAACCTATTAAACTAATAAAACCTAAAAATCTAAATACTTAATAAATATTATTGTACGGAATCTACAAGTACGTATTAATGATGATGGTTCCCGCACCTACGCATCCCTAACAAATCTAACGGGTTTGCGAGCTGCGCCGGCGCGGCGGCCAACGCCCAGTCGTTCAGTTCGAGAATTCTCCACGGCCAGTGCGCTTTGAGACTTCACAGGTGACGGCTGCGTCACTTGCTTCGAATTTTGTATCTAGTTTAATATCACGTGGAATCCCGCTAGGGTAAGTTCCCATGTATTATCTATCTGATTCTCCATTGTAAGGTGTTCTAGCTTTCTATCTTTCCTATCCATGCTAGCGCTGCTTCCTTTTTATTGTTTGTCAGGGACACTGTAACCTAGATTCAAACCTACCTACACAGTTGCGCAGCAAACGCTTTAGCCTTTTTGTTTCTGGCCTTCCAGGATTTACGTCTACATTTACGTCTACATTTACGTCTACATTTACGCCTACCTTGCATCTACCTATGCAGCTTGATAACTAGCTGTGGAACGCTGAGGGACCTACCTCCTGTACTGCCTGCCTGGACTACCTACTCCCGCTGACATCCTGGGAGCTGGACCAGACCGAAGCGAAAACTGAAGCTGCTACTTCTACCTTAGTTCAGGCCAGTGTTCCCCCTGTTAAAAACTGTACCCCCTGTGAAATCTGGACGTGAGGCGGCCACAGAATTTTAGGCAATTAAATGTTTCATTGGACTAGTTTCCATTGTTTCATTTAATCGAACCCTACCCACCTATCTGTTGGCGTCCCCCTAAGGGACTTGCCACACCCGGGCGCGGCGATTATTCCTGTAAAATGGAACGTTTGGAAATGTACTAGCTAACGCACACGAACCACCAACTACCCAGCGACAGTCGGCCGCTTACTGATGTTAGGGATGGACGTTATCTCTGCAATGGATATCGACATAGATATATTAATACAAGAAGTGGAAAGATGGCCATGTGTTTACGACACTGGATTAGCCGAATTAATTATAATGAAAAAAAAATAGGGCAGAAATATGTTTAAAATTAAATAGTAGGTGGGGAAAGTTCAGCGGGTTAAAACAATATTCGATAAGTGGATCCAATCTTATTTATTAAAAAATTTAGTATTATTTAAATGTGATCATTATTGATTTGCTAGAACATTCTAATAATGATAATATTTTTTTATTGATATTAATGAATAGTAACAACAATATAGGTAACAAAAGGTTCTTATGTTTATGTACTTATTATACTATGATAACAATGATTAATGATTACTAGCATCTAAACTAGGACGAACCTAGATGCTAGTTTCTTCCTTATGGTGCGTCCATGCTACGCGAACCGAGCACGAGCCGAGCCACGAACGAGCACACTGCGAGCACGGATTTGCGTAGCGCAAATCGAAATAGTAGGACGGGCTTGCGAGCCTCGAACGAGCATTCGTCTCGCGCTCGACTGCGTTCCGCCCGACTGACCGTTTTTTAATGAACACAGGGATTCGCATCGCACTCGTTGTAACGTCCACACTTGACATCGCGAGCAACGAATGAATTCTGTTAATTTGTGGCTAGCTCGTGCTCGGTTCGCGTAGCGTGGACGCACCATAGCAATTTTTAAATAATCTAAATCGTATTTAATTTTTACGTTATGGAAGGTATATTGATACTGCGCGATGGATGTTTTTACAAATACCGTCACACCAAAATTCTTAAATTGGTTGTGACGGTTAGACCACTGTGAGTGCGAGCTTCGAATTTACAGCAAATCTTATGCAATTTATCAATTCTTAATCTTTTAATGAATTGAATTGTATATAATGCGTACATATTTTATCATAAAATATTGGAATTACGTAGGATCTGGCGCGAAATCGAAAAATATATTCCGTTGCTATATTGCTTTAGCTTCTTTTCTAGGGGGCCTGGTAGCAATCTATTACATATTGTTTTGGTTCGCATGTAATATAAATGTCAAATTAAGTCAATTTTTTTATACCACAAAGTCAGTAAACAAACTTACGGCCAGCCTGTGGTAATGCGGTTACCGTAGCCATATGGACGCTTGCAACACACGAGGCATCACTCACGCGTTACCGACCCTTCCCCCTCCCCAATGAACTCTGGCAATCTTACTCACGCGCAGGAACACAACAAAATTGTCAATGAGGTCAAATCAAGTCAAATCTAGGCTGTATGTCGATTTAGTTCTCACCCTTGCTTCCAACTGCGGGCGCCATTTTAGGATTATAATAAAATTTTACATAATGTTTTTAATATTTATTGGTCTTTATGGCAGGGGTGTAATGGGGTTTCAAAATTTGAAGGCGCGAGCGAAGCCGCGAGAAAAAGCTAGTTGTACAAAAAGTATTTAACAGAGTATAAAATATAAATGCTTAAAATTAAAACTACTGTAAGTACAATAGGCGGTCTTATCGCTAAGAAGCGATCTCTTCCAGACAACCCTTGGATGGAGAGTAATTTAGACACGTCATTAGACGATGATGTATTCTTTTATAACAAAAAATAGATAGGTAAATAAATGTACAGACATATAATTATATAAGCCTTTACATAAATACAATTTCATACATAAATACGTAGGTTAAAGAAAATAATGGTACCGACTCTGTTGTAAATCGCACTAAACTAATTTTAGTCACATCTCATCTCTTTCTTACGAACATGATTGAAAAAGGATAGAACATATTTTAAGTTGTCAAATTAATCTTTGCCGTATATTTTGTGTGTATTTAGGCGAGACCGAGATAGATGGCGACTAAATTTATATTGAAAACAAGCATTGGACTAATTTGAAAGGACTAAATTTCTTACATCCTTTTGTTATGTTATGTTCTTTGTTAGAAAGAGACATAGTGACATTAAAATTAGTTTAGTTGTGAACAACAGAATCAGGGCCATTATCTTATCATATACGAGTATATCAATATCTTTTAAAAATATCGATACGATATATTATTTCATTTTCCCATTCCTAATGCATCCCTTCTTCGATAGCCAGCGACAAAATGAAGGTCGTGTGCGTTGAGTCGCTCACAAAATCGCTGACAAAACTCGCCGAGAAAATCGCCGCAATTATCTCGGCTTCAAAAAGTAGCTCATGTGCGGGAAGCTTTATGGTGCCTTCTCACGGCGCGTTGTAGCCCGAGCCGCGCCGCGCCGCGCCGCGCCCCGCGCCGTGTGAAGGCAACGGCTCGGCGCGACTCGGGCATGCGCGTCCAATGCTCGGCGCGACTCGGCTTGGCGCGTCCAATTTCGTCGCTTCACACGGCGCGTGGTAGGACGAGTCGCGCCGCGCCGCGCCGCGCCTCGCGCCGTGTGAAGGCAATGCTCGGCGCGACTTGGGCTGGCGCGTCCGATCCACTAAATGTCGGTAACTTCAAAGGTGCGGCGTGGGCAGGGTTGGATTTCGTAGTATAATAAATATAAATATAGTACTTATGTAGTATTGTAATGCCAGGATACTTACTACCTACGAGAAAATACCATAATTGTACCTTCAGGTCGATTAATTCTGTTATTTGTTGAAATAAATTAAAAATATTACTTTAATTATGAAATAAAGTTGTAATAGTTGTTTTAGTTGTAGTAAATCGGCCTATTTACTCCTGATTCTTTCATGCGATGCTGTGAAAGAAAGTAAATGTAATTTGTATTGAATTTATTCCATCTGACGACATGCTATGTCGTGTCAATGCCAAAGACGAAGTTACAATTGACGGATTGGCTGAGATAAACATCTACTTGCCTAAATTTGGTCAATTTGTACCTACAATAACAATAAAACTAAAATGTCCTTACAAATACATTTTTATTTCAGTTAAATAACAAAATGGACGATAAGCAAAATGCAGTATTATTTTCGACAAGTATCTAGTATAATTTTATTTTCCATATAAGTACAATAATATTTTGAGGGTCTGAATGCAACCCTGGGCGCGGGCGCGCGCAGGGTGTGTGGCTCGGTTTTGTGCGGAGTTGTGTTTGCGTTTGAACACGTTCATTTCATCTCGAAGCGTTCGAACGTGAGGTACTCTGCGAGCTTAAATATGGAGTGGTCGAATGACACGATTGCCGATTTTTTACATTATTACGAGAACGAACCATCTTTGTGGAACACGAAAAATGCGGAGCACAAAAATAAGAATTACCAGCACGATGCCTGGATCAGAATAGTTTAGTAAAGGACAAAAAAACCCGACTGCGTAAAACAAAAAATAACTGAAAAGAGTACAACAGCTATAGAATTTTGAAAATATAGTATTATAATATATACATATATATATATATACAGGATGTTGTTTTGGTCGGCGACAAGCGATCCAGGAGCGGTAGTACAAAATATATATTCCCAAAAATATGTTGAGAAATACCTTATTCAATTTGAAATAAAATTACCTCAAAGTATGGTTACTAGGCACGTGCACAGACTAGAGCTAGGCGCAAGCCGCCATCGCCGCACCCTGATTACATGATTATACATATAGATACCATTATAATTTTTTTTTTTATTTTATTAAAAAAAATTAAGTATTTTTTTATATTTTTTTTAGCTCCAGTATCATTTGTATTATCGATCCTGAGTCGCTCGTCGCTGACCAAAACAATGACCTGTATATGTATGGAATGGGCTTAATTTATCTATTCCGTGGGCTTACTCCCATACCCATCCCTTACTCCCATAGTTAAGACGAATCTAACGACACCTCATGTTTAACTCCATCAAGCCGTTTAGGCTGCAGAGCGTGCCAAAGAAAGACATACATACACTCGAAAAACATAACCCTCCTCCCGGTTCAGTCGGGTAAAAATAGAAATTGTCATTTAAGGGGGCTCTTCATGGCCAACGCAACTTCAACGCAAGCATAGCCTAAAAGCTTGTACTTTCATCCAACATAATGTTTGACTGCGAAAAAAGAGAGACAGCATCAGAGCCCTCGGTTATCAGTCGGTAAATTCCGCTTATCACTCGCGGCCGCTTCGCTAGGTCGTCATTCATGATTTCGCATATCATAAAATTTGTTCCAGGAGTATACTTCTTGTGAAACAATCTTACAAGTTTGTGAAAAAAAGTTAGTTATTTAGAATCTCCAATATATTTGCAAGCCTGGTATCTAGATATTTCGTTACTTTTTCAATTTATAGGTACATTAGATATTGCCAAAGTTCAGGTAAAAATTGTGCAAAAACGCTGTTTTTCGGAGGCTTTTACTGAATTTGTTTCACACTTTTTTTTTTTCTCCTAGATACACGGCTAGATATAGTGTACAAGATACCAATTTGTTTAAAACATCTAACGAAAAATGTTTAACAACGCCATCATCAGTACACAGCTTTTGTATGAAAAGTATGGGCGGATTGACTGCTCTTAATTGTCGTTTTAAATTTCTCCATGGCTGGACGTGCGACTGCGTGGCGTTGCGTGTCTCGATATGCGGCAAATTCCAATCAAACGAGCGCCGCGCCGCGCCGCGCCCGTGTGAAGGGGTGACTCGGGCTCGCGCGTGGCGCGTGCTTGCTCGTAGAAATCGGCGCGGCGCGGCGCGGCTCGGCCTACCACGCGCCGTGAGAAGCCACCATTATATGTACTTCACTATATATCACTCAGGCACATAGCACATTCACCAATAACTTATATACCGCACCAATATCACATAATTAGCACTATATTTTTATAAACTTCTATAATGTTAATTTATATATCAAATCACTTTATAAGATTTAAGTAATCAAATGCAGTCACTTTCTGAACTCGCGTGCAGCCACAGACGGAGCTGCAGCCGCCTTAAGCGGCTGCCGGGGCAGCGCGCCCCGACGTACGCGCGCGCCTTGTTTGATTATTCTCCGACGACTGACCGATCGCGCCTCCGCCCGGCCCCCGCGTCGCCCGCGTAATTCCCCCCGACCCTCGTAGCCTATATAGCTAAGAGACACTACGCGCGCGACCCTATCCCCTATCCCCGTCCCAGAGAGCGTACAGCTGGCCCTCTATGCCGATGACGCGGCATACTACACCGCGTCCAGAAAACCCAACTTCGCAGCGCTCAAAATGCAGCGCTGCCTAGACGCTCTCCCCGCCTGGTTAGCTGCCTGGAGGTTATCAGTAAACGTTGCAAAAACGCAGGCTGTTTACATCGGACCTCGCCACGTTTTGCCTACAAAGCTAAAGATGCAAGGGCAAATCATAGAGTGGTCTCCGACTGCGAACTATCTCGGAGTCACGATCGACCGCCGGCTCTCTATGATTAAACATGTGGACAAGGTGGTAAACGCCGTCCGCTCCTCCCGCGCCCTCCTCCGCCCTGTGCTCTCGGCACGCGGCCTGCCCCTAAGGACAAGATTAGGGGTATACAAAGGTTACGTGAGATCCCGGCTCACGTACGCAGCCCCGGCGTGGTATTCATTGCTAACGCCGTTCCAACGCAACAGACTCCAGATACAGCAGAACATCTCGCTGCGCACCATCGTCGCTGCCAACCGGTACGTGAGAAACGAGGTGATAGCACGCGACCTCAAAGTCGAGAGCATAGGCGACTTCATTGCCCGCCTTGCCACCAACATGTTCCGGCGGGCCGACATGTCAAAACTGCCCCATGTGCAGAATTTGGCTCCGCTGCACAGTCGGCCCCCGGAAGGCAAGGCGTACGCGCGGGAGTTGATAGCGGCCCCGCATACCTGACTCCACACCGTACCTAACTTCGTGCCGCCCCCACCGCCGGTCGCCAGCCGGGCGCTACGCGCCCGCCAGGCTCGATAGGCGGCTGAGCTCCATGAAGATTGACTAGCTGCCATCACAGCAGCCTTTTTACCCGGAAATAACCAACTCCAAGGCCCTATGCGTTTTCACGCATAGCGATCATCGCAACCTCAATTCAGGGGCCATCCGGCCCCGCCATTGATTCCCCGGCCCCCGCAAGGGGTCGTGTGACGTCCCCAAAACTTACGCGCGACCCACTCCGCGGCCGTCCGCGGAGTCGGCCGGTCGGCTGCGCTCCGCAGCTGCCTCGGATGCGTCTGCTTAGCAGACGCAGAAGCAGCCGCGGTAGTGCAGCCGCAGACGCGGATGCGCCCCGCGTAGGCTGCGTCTGGATGCGTCTGCAACTTGCAGACGCAGACGCAGCCGGAAACGCAGGTGCGCAGACGCGGATGCACCCCCGCCTGGCCGCGTCTGGATGCAGACGTGGATGCAGCCAGGGGCGTGGATGCAGACGCTCCCCGGGTGGCTGCGTTGGATGCGTCTGGATGCAGACGCGGATGCAGCCAGGGGCGCGGATGCAGACACTCCCCGGGCAGCCACGTCGGATGCAGACGTGGATGCAGCCAAGGGCGTGGATGCAGACGCTCCCCAGGTGGCTGCGTTGGATGCGTCTGGATGCAGACGCGGATGCAGCCAGGGGCGTGGATGCAGCCAAAGACGTGGCTGCGCAGACGCGGATGCACGGTCGCGACTGGAGCTCCGAGTGGACGCGCGCGCTCTCCAGGACCGACCGACGACGACTGATTGGTTAGGTTAGGTTAGGGTTTTTTTTTTTTTTTTTTTTTTTTTTTTTTTTTTTTTTTTTTTTTTTTTCCCTGTCCGGGCGCTATCGGCCCGGCCCGCGAGCTACTTTATTTACCCTCTGACGGTTAGGTTAGGTTAGGTTAGGTTAGGTTGTCTGAGGCTCTGTGTTTTCACGGGCCTCGGCACGCGCCACCTCGGGATGCCCATATCGTCGTGAGTGGAGTCCGCATAGACGTCGGGTCGACGATGAGATACCTAGGTCTCGTCCTCGACGGTCGGTGGGATTTCACAGCCCACTTCGGGCGCCTGGTGCCAAGGGTGATGGGCGCGGCGGCTGCTCTTGGGCGGCTGCTGCCGAACACTGGCGAGCCGGGCGCCCTTTGTAGGCGGCTGTACCTGGGGATCGTGCGATCAATGGTGACGTACGGAGCTCCCGTATGGGCGGAGGCCCTGAATCGCCGCAATATCGCTCTTTTGCGTAGACCGCAGAGGGTGGTGGCGATCAGAGCAATACGGGGATATCGCACGATCTCCTGCGAAGCGGCGTGTGTGCTGGCCGGTTCCTTGCCATGGGACCTCGAAGCGAGAGCCCTCGCGTCAGTATATTTCTGGCGCGAGGAGGCGCTGGCCCAGGGCGAGACGCCGGCACCACGCGAGGTGGAGGGGCGTAGGGCGCAGTTGCGCACGCTTGCCATCCAGGAGTGGAAGTCAAGGCTGGAGCACCCTAGTGCGGGTCTTAGGACTATCGAGGCCATCCGTCCAGTTTTGGATGAGTGGCTGGAGCGGGGGCATGGTGTGTTGACCTTCCGGTTGACGCAGATCCTCTCGGGACACGGTTGTTTCGGGAGGTATCTGTGTCGGATTGCCGGGAGGGAGCCGACCGCCGAGTGCCACCACTGTGACGGGTGCCTCGAGGAGGAGGCACAGCATACGCTGGAGGTGTGCCCAGCCTGGGCAAGCGAGCGCAGCGAGCTCTGCGCCGAAGTGGGGACAGATCTCTCGCTGCCGAGCGTGGTTCGCGCTGTGGTTGACAGCGAGAGATCGTGGGACGCACTCCACTCCTTTTGCGAGCGAGTTATGCTCGCAAAGGAGGCGGCGGAACGTGACAGGGAGGACACAACCACCCTGGCTATCCGCCGCAGGAGAACCGGGCGTCGGAGGGCGGCTTTTTTGAGCCACCTTCCCCCCAACATGGGCCCAAGGGTGGCGGACTCGGGGGAGTCTGCCGCCCATCAACATCGGGCCCGAGTAGTGGAGCGTGTGTTCCCGCACGCTACTCAGGAGGAGACGGCGGAGACAAGAGCTCCGGTCTCTGCCGTCGACGAAGAGGAGGCCTCCGATCAGGCCGTCGCTGCTGGATACGCGGACGAATGCTTCGGCGCCCCCGTATATCCAGCCGGCAGCGACAGGTAGGAATGCCGTGGGGTTTTAGTCAGTAGGAGTCTGACATAACCCGGCCGCTCCCCCCGGAGTGTCCGGGTATCCATGAGGATTTCCCCACGTAAAAAAAAAAAAAAAAAAAAAAAAAGGTTAGGTTAGGTTCCCCCCCGACCCTCCCCCCCGACGTGTTGCCACCTTGTCGTGGTGGGGGGGCTTGCGTGTCCCAACGATCCCCGAGGCTATACCGGCAGGGCCACCCATACCGGGCAGGCTTGGGGGGAGGGGCCAGACCAAGAGCAACACAGTGGAGGAGACGTCTTTGGATGTCTGGCGGAGTCTTTAGGATTGCCGCGTGAGGCGATGGGTCTGCCGGTTTCTTCTGGCAGACAGGCTTCGGCCACCGTCGGCTCAACCCGTAATCCTGAATTGACAGGACCGGGGGTTCTTCGGAATCGCGGGGAAGAAAACCCCTTTAAAAATTACCCAAATCCCAAGCTCCGGCGCCTGGCGATGGGATGTATGGCTGGGGGAAACCCAGTCCCAAGGGCGTCGTTCGAGGGACCTCACCCTCTAAAAAAGGACAATATGGCAGCAACGAACAGTGTAACAACTACCCAGGAGGGTCCCAACCAATTGGTTGGGGAATCCCTTGGTGCCTCGGCACTCAGCCCCATCGTATCTGGGGGGGCAACCTGTCGTTCACGTATTGAGCGCGAAGAAGGTGTTTTAAAGGACTGTCGCGTGGTTCTGGAAAGAACTGTGCAAAAAGCGGGAGAAGAGAGAAGTGTTGGAGCTCAGGATGTGGGCATGGATGTGACGTCCGAGCCATCCGAATCCAATGCCAAAGGCCGATTTTGGGTGAGAAAGCGTACGCATTCCGGAGGTTACTCCGGTTCCGACAGCGCCTCCAGCCTTGACAGGTCCCGGAAGATCCATACAGGACATAGAGGAAGAGGTACAGCCCGTCAACCTTTGACAGGCCCGTACAGTAAGAGGGCTCAGCTTGTAGCTGCGAAACGCGCAGCGGCAGAGCAACAGGCTGAGGAGGAGGTGGCAGTTTTGTCACAGAGGCTCCAGTCTGCCTCGGATAGATTTAAGAAGCCGTCTGCGGATATCACCGCGACGGCTGATGCGCTGAGTAAGAGAGTTGAGGATTCCGTGGCGATAATTTACAAGGTCGCCAAGAGATCCTTAAATCTCAAAGGCTCGTTTTCCCACGACCTTCAGGTCGCTGCAGCGGCTATAGAAGATACGGTGCAGGACTTGCGGTCCCGCACCACTAATGGGGAGAACCAAAGGCTGCTGGCAATAAATGCCAGCCTAAAATCGGAGCTCGCAGAAATGCGAAAGGAGTTGGCTCAATTAAGAGCTGATATGCAGCGAGCTCCGACGGGGAACACAGTGGCGCCACAGCCTTCGTCTACGTCTCGTGACACAGAGGAGCTATCGCGCCAAATCCTGACCCAGGTTGGGGTAATGATGAGCGCCCGGTTCGAGGCGCTTGCGCTGGACGGGAGGTTGCTTCCCGAGCAACGTACCCGGCCACCGCTAGCCGCTGATCGGCTTAGAGCACCTCCTCCTGCACTCACGAATCTCGCGACTTCTGCAAGTGAGCGGGGGGCTGGTGGTGCGCCTTCGCCACGTGAGAACAAGGGTAGGGCTCCCGCGCCGGAAGCATCGGACGTTGGTCTGGGCACTCGAAGAGCGGTGCCCCTATCGCTAAAGAAACAGCCCAAGAGTCGCGTTCTCGGCCGCCGGCCCCGAGAGCTCAGGATGAGCCCTGGTCTAAGGTGGGGCCGCGCGGTAAGCGGAAGCCCCAGGCGCAGACTACTTCTGCGCCGACACAGAGACAGCAGTCGCAGCGGCAACAACAGCCGCGAGTTCGCGTCCCAAGCACGGCGGCTGTAGTTATCAAACTGGAGCCGTCCGCGTTGGAGAGGGGCGTGACATACGCGGCAGCAATAAAAGAGGCCCGAGGAAAGGTGGACCCGGCTAGCTTGGGCATCCCCGGCCTACGTTTTAAAACGGCCGCTACGGGCGCCCGCATTTTTATGGTGCCTGGCGAAAATAGCGGTGAGAAGGCAGACTCCCTCGCAGCAGCACTGAGGGAGGCCTTCAAGGAGGAAGTCGTCCGTGTCTCCAGACCCGTGAAGTGTGTGAATCTGCGCATCATGGATCTGGATGACTCGGTAACTCCTGAGGATGTTCAGGCCGCGTTGGCCAAAGTTGGTGGATGTCCAAAGGAATCCATAAGGCCGGGTGTGATTCGCTGGGGTCACCAAGGCCTCGGGTCAGTTGTTGTTAGCTGCCCTGCTGCAGCTGCCAATAAAATATTGGAGAAAAAGGAGCGCTTGCTGGTCGGCTGGGTGTCGGCACAGGTAAAGCTCCTGCAGGCGCGCCCGACGCGCTGCTTCCGATGCCTGGAGTGTGGGCACGTCAGGGAGCAGTGTCAGTCGGAAGTGGACCGTGGCGGACAGTGCTACCGGTGTGGCCAGCTTGGCCATAAAGCCGGTGAGTGCTCTGCCGCGCCACACTGTACGGTGTGCGAGGCTGCGGGAAAGCCGGCGTCCCACAAACTTGGGAACAAGGCTTGCGTCGCGGCCCGGCCGCCCAGCAAAAAGAAAAAGAAGAAGTCGAGGGCTAAAGCAGCCGCGTCGGCCAGCTCACAGCCAAGCACCAGCGCGGCGGCGAGCGAAGTGGTGGTTCCGATGGCAACGGAATAACGCACGCCCTTCGCTTGCTGCAGGCTAATATCAACCACTGTGCCAGAGCTCAGGATTTGCTAGTCCAGAGCATGGCCCAGTGGAGGATACAGCTGGCTGTGGTGCCTGAGCCGTACCTCATCCCTCCCGGTGATGACTGGGTTGGGGACCGGGATGGCCTAGTTGCCCTTGTCCGTCGGGGCGCCGCTGGCTCCCCTCCCTTCGAAAAAGTAGCGAAGGGTAGGGGATGCGTCGCGGCGTTGTTGGGGGAGATAATGACCATAGGGGTCTATTTTTCTCCCAACAGGTCCCTCGCCGAATTCGAGTCCTTTATGGACGAGGTGGGGGCCCTGATCGGACGGAGCCATCCTCACCCCGTGCTGGTGGTCGGGGATCTCAACGCCAAGTCTGTGGCGTGGGGATCTCCCGCAACCGATGCGAGGGGTGAGTTCTTGGGGGATTGGCTCCTGGCAAATGGCCTATCGGTCCTCAATCGGGGGTCGGTAAACACGTGCGTGCGGTTTCAGGGTGGATCGATCGTGGACGTATCGTTTGCGACCTCCGCCCTGGCACGCCGGGTCCGAGGCTGGGAAGTACTGGAGGACGTGGAGACATTGTCGGATCACCGATATATTCGGTTCGACGTCTCCGCTCTGCTCCAGAGAGTACCGGATAGCCCGATTCGGCCCCCGAATGGGATGAGTCCAAGATGGCGGCTTAAAGCCCTCGACACGGACGTGGCAAAGGAGGCGGCGATGGTTCAGTCCTGGGTGCCCGCGCCTAATGGACCTGTGGTGGTTGAGGACGAAGCGGACTGGTTCCGGGAGGCGATGACGCAGGTGTGTGATGCGTCGATGCCCCGGGCCAGGCTTTGTCCTCCTATAGATCAGGTGTACTGGTGGACTGCGGAACTCACACAACTGCGTGAGTCTTGCGTTGAGGTTAGACGCCGGTACACCAGATACCGCAGGAGAAGGCGCAGGGACGAAGCCCAGACGGCTGCCCTATACGCTGCCTACAGAGAGGAGAAAATAGCGCTGCAGACGGCGATAGCCATCGCCAAAACCCGTGCTTGGGAGGAGTCGTTGGAGGCTCTCAATCGTGATCCATGGGGAAGGCCCTACAAGGCTGTGAGGGGCAAACTTCGCCCCTGGGCCCCCCCGATCACACAGAGTCTCCAGCCGCGACTCCGGGAGGAGGTTGTTTCGGCCCTGTTTCCACACAGGGAGGAACACCTTCCCCCGGCGATGGTTGCGCGTGACGCAGCGCCCCTACTACCGGACGTGACTCTGGTGGTCCCGGAAGTATCGCAGGGGGAGCTGGGTGCGGCCGTTTTAAGGCTTCGTGCCAAAAATTCGGCCCCCGGCCCCGATGGCGTTCCGGGACGTGTGTTGGCTCTGGCCCTGAACCCCGACGCCCTGGAGCTTCGATTGAGGGGACTATTCGACGCCTGTCTGGCTCAAGCCATAATTCCACAGAGGTGGAAGACAGGTCGTCTGGTTCCATCGTGCTGCTCGACGACATTGCCAAACTCTTTGAAAGAGTTGTGGCTAGGCGGATCGTCGAGCACCTGGAGGGTGTGGGTCCGGATCTGGCGGAGAGCCAGTATGGGTTCGCGGTGATGCGGGTTAAGTCCCAAGCGCAGGAGGTAGTTACCCGGGGCGGGGTTGTCTTGGCGGTGTCACTCGACATCGCCAACGCATTCAACTCCCTCCCCTGGAGCTGCATACTGGAGGCGCTCCGGTATCATGGAGTGCCCCTGTACCTGCGCCGAGTTATCGGGGCTTACCTGTCTGAAAGGTCGGTGGTCTACCCCGGCCGAGAGGGCTGGGGCCGACGGGAAATGTCGTGCGGTGTTCCACAGGGTTCGGTTCTGGGTCCGCTCCTGTGGAACATCGGGTACGACTGGGTGCTGCGGGTACCGTGTATCCGGGGTGTCGACGTAACGTGTTACGCCGACGATACCCTGGTCACCGCCCGCGGCACGACGTATAGTACAGCCGCCTACCGCGCCACCGCTGGAGTGGCGCAATTTGTGGGCCGGATACGACGGTTGGGCTTGGAGGTGGCCCTTAGCAAGTCTGAGGCCCTGTGTTTTCACGGGCCTCGGCAGGCGCCACCTCGGGATGCCCATATCGTCGTGAGTGGAGTCCGCATAGGCGTCGGGTTGACGATGAGATATTTAGGTCTCGTCCTCGACGGTCGGTGGGATTTCACAGCCCACTTCGGGCGCCTGGTGCCAAGGGTGATGGGCGCGGCGGCTGCTCTCGGGCGGCTGCTGCCGAACACCGGCGAGCCGGGCGCCCTTTGTAGGCGGCTGTACCTGGGGATCGTGCGATCAATGGTGACGTACGGAGCTCCCGTATGGGCGGAGGCCCTGAATCGCCGCAATATCGCCCTTTTGCGGAGACCGCAGAGGGTGGTGGCAATCAGGGCTATACGGGGATATCGCACGATCTCCTGCGAAGCGGCGTGTGTGCTGGCCGGGTCCTTGCCATGGGACCTCGAGGCGAGAGCCCTCGCGTCAGTTTATTTTTGGCGCGAGGAGGCGCTGGCCCAAGGTGAGAGGTGGAGGAGCGCAGGGCGCAGTTGCGCGCGCTCGCTATCCAGGAGTGGAAGTCCAGGCTGGAGCACCCTAGTGGTGCACCCTAGTGGGCCCGAGTAGTGGAGCGTGTGTTCCCGCACGCTACTCAGGAGGAGACGGCAGAGACAAGAGCTCCGGTCTCTGCCGTCGACGTAGAGGAGGCCTCCTCGCAGGCCGTCGCTGCTGGATACGCGGACGAATGCTTCGGCGCCCCCGTATATCCAGCCGGCAGCGATAGGTAGGAACGCCGTGGGGTTTTAGTCAGTAGGAGTCTGACATAACCCGGCCGCTCCCCCCGGAGTGCCCGGGTATCCATGAGGATTTCCCCACGAAAAAAAAAAAAAAAAAAAAAGGTTCCCCCCCGACGGGCCTTACCTTCATTGGTTGGGCCTACGAGGTAGTGATCCTCTTTAAAAAACACCCGAATCCCAAGCGGCGCCGCACCGCGAGGGGATGGATGGTCGGACGGATTTCCGGCCATTAGTGCGTGTCCCCACACTGGCACCTGTCGCCACCAGTGTGGGTTACCCCTAGACTTACCCGGGTACAGGGGTCTCTGCCCGGGTGGACTTATTTTTCCCCCCTATTCGTGGGATTTCAAATGGAAAACTTAATTAATATAAACGAGGAGTTAAGGAGCAAAGGTGTTGAGGGGATGGAGGAAGGTGAAGTAGATGTAGGAGTAGGAGTGGGAGTGGAAGTGGCGGGAGCGCCTCTGCGGGAACTTCGTGTCCTGTTGCCGCGCTTGTCCCGCTTGTCGGAGTCTGACTCGGATAGCACCGTTGGCAGTTTAGTCACGGTGTTATAGACGCTTCCGACACGGTCGCGGTACTGGCTGTGAAGTCCAATCATCTAAAGGGGTCATACCAGAAGATGCTCAAAGATGCATCGGAGACAATTAACCGCAGTGGTATTTGCTACCGCTGTGGAGTCCTGGGCCACCGGGCCAGTGATTGTGAGCCGAAGTGCGCAATCTGTGCAGCGGCCGGCAAACCGGCAGCGCACCCTATTGGCGGGGGAAACTGCGGCAGCCGCCGGAAGTCCGGGCACAAAAAGCCCAACACTAAAAAGGCAAGGGAGGCCACGGGCAAAGCCCCGCAGCCGACCCAACAGGAGCCGATGGAGACTGCCCTCTAAATGCCCCAGTCTCTCTCCTTGCTGCAGACCAACATTAACCACTCTGCCAGGGCTCAGGATCTTCTAGTCCAGACACTGGTAGAGTGGAGAATAAAGGTGGCCGTGGTCGCCGAGCCCTACTTCGTCCCCGCTCGGGATGACTGGGTTGGAGACCACGAGGGTTTGGTGGCCATTATCGCCCCGACTGCTACCAGCGCCCCGCCCTTCGAACGTGTGATGAAGGGAAGGGGTTGCGTGCTGGCAGTCGTGGGCGACACTGCAGTAATAGGGGTGTACTTCTCGCCCAACCGGAGCCTTGCCGAATTTGATCAGTTTCTTGTTGAAGTCGGCGCTCTGGTTGGGCAGATAGCCCCCTACCCCGTGCTAGTCGCAGGGGACTTCAACGCGAAATCCATTGCGTGGGGTTCACCTGCGACGGACGCACGGGGGGAGACACTGGAGGAGTGGGCAGTCTCAATGGGCTTGGCCCTCCTCAACACGGGGTCGGAGGACACGTGCGTGCGGCAACAGGGTGGCTCGATCGTAGACCTGACTTTTGCGTCTGCTACCCTGGCGCGCCGTGTCCAAGGTTGGAGGGTGGTTGTGGGCGTGGAGACACTATCGGACCATCGATACATCCGATTCGATGTCTCCGCGCCCCATACTGGCTCGCAGAGAGATGACCGGCCCCGTGGGGCGGACGGCCCCCGTTGGGTCCTCAGAAAGCTGGACAGGGAGGTGGCTAAAGAGGTGGCCATCATTGAGGACTGGGTGTCTGGACCCGTCATTGGTGAGGATGTGGAGGTGGAGGCGGGGCTTCTCGGCGCGTCGCTGAACCGCATATGTGATGCGGCGATGCCAAAGGCCAAACCGCTCCCTCCGCGGCGTTGGGTGTATTGGTGGAGCGAAGAACTCCGCCAAATGCGTGTGTCCTGCGGAAGAGCTCGCCATCGATACACCCGATGCAGAAGGAGACGGGTCCTTGACACCCAAGAGGAGAGCGCTTCCTACGCCGCCTACCGCTCTGCGTGCGAGAACCTACAAGTGGCGATCGCGCGCGCCAAGGATGCGGCGTGGGAGGAGTGGCTCCGAATCCTCGATGAAGACCCCTGGGGCAGGCCATATAGGGCCGTACGTAAGAAGTTGCGGCCCTGGGCGCCCCCCCTGACCAGCAGCCTAGAGGAAACCCTCCTGGACGATGTGGTCACCACCCTTTTCCCTTGCTTTCCCTGGCCCTACCGGGAAGAATGGGTTCCACTGTCAGTCTGTCGTACACTCCCGGCGCTGTCTGCTGGGGACGACACCCCGGCACCGGAAGTGACGGAGGGCGATTTCGGGGCGGCCGTTTTGAGACTGAGGTCGAAAAAGACGGCCCCGGGCCCGGACGGCGTGCCGGGGACTGCCCTGGTGATCGCGCTGGGGGAGTTAGGAGGGAGGGTGAGGTTGCGTGTTGTTCGCGGTATCAGTCTTATATTCTTCATCATTCATTCTTAATTTAGCTTTTTCTCATTCCTTTACTTCCATTCATCTTATTAGTATTTCATTAGTTATCCATTTCATCCATAACATTCTATCTGCTTTCCATTCTCATTCATGATTTCAGTCATCCAATTTTCTTTCCTTACAGTCATCTCATTAACTTTCTTTTCGAAACTCCTAGACTACATAATAATTTTATAAAACAATAAAGATGTTGATGCAGTGATGTTTAATAATCTATGTTCAGTTTCATATACTCATTATATAAAGTGAACATAAGTCTATACATTATCATCTTCCGAAAAACCGTTAACAATATTAAAAATTTACAAGTTCTCTAAGAAAATTTTATTTTTGACTACAGAAAGTCAAAAATGTAATGCGGTAGTCGCAAAGAGGTCGTTATAATATGAATACGTCAAAAATTTTGGAGTCGCTATATCAATTTTTACGCGTTTTATTGATGGGTTAGGTTAGGTTAGGTTAGGTTAGGTTTTTTTTTTTTTTTTTTTTTTTTTATGGCCCTGTAGGCCTTTTCGTCCCTCTGACGATATCAGAGTCTTTGGATATCGTTGAATTATTTTCGTCCTTTTTTTTTTTTTTATATATGCTTTGTAAATAAATAAATAAAATTAAATAAATAAATTCGTCTAGTAAATCTTAACAACATTAAATAAATTCAAATTTTTTAAAATTTCCAATCCTTATTTTTAAAACTTTTATTAAATTCCAAATAATATTTTAAAACATTCATTAAATTCAAATTCGATTCTTAATTCCTAACTTTTTTGTTTAAAACCATTTATACTTTACCCATTTTCACAATATCAATAGATACTAAATTTTAAAACATTTAATAAATACGTTCAACGTTTTTTTTTTTTTTTTTTTTTTTAAAACATTCTCATTTCCAAAGCTTGTCCGTCCATCCATCCATCTTTATTTGTTTTTGGCTAACACACTGCTCGCTACGGTTCTACAATAATCTAGAAAGGTCGTTTGAGTTTCCTTTCCCCTGAACAACTCTCCAAGGCTTGCTTCTGTGATGTGTGCGTTTAGCACACATTCGGCCTCATAGCGCTCCTTCCCGAAACCTGGGCACTCGGCGAGGATATGTCTGACTGTTTGGCTCACGCCCGGCTCGCAGAAGCACGATGGGTCCTCCTTACACTTGAATCTGCATAAGTATTCGGAGAACCCGCCGTGCCCTGTCAGCACCTGCGTTATCACGCCTGCTGGGCGGAGCTTTCGAACAATCCTGTATGCCTCCACTGCGTCGGGAAGGAACGCCCTGGTGACCCCAGCCGTGTCGCCGGCTTTATATCTCCGGTTCCATTCGTCAAGCGAGTCTTTACGGAGTTCTCGCTTGACGAATGATAGCGGGCACCCGTCGTAATCCGGCCGCTTTTTTGAGTGTAGGGCAGCTTCCTTGGCCAACTGGTCCGCTCGCTCGTTCCCCTCTAGACCCGCGTGTGCTTTGATCCAGAACAAAGAAACTACCTTGTTCTGGAGTCTGCTGCGCTTGATGTTTTCGCGAGCTTCGACAGCTAAGGGGTGGGGAGAACTTGCGTTGACCACGGATTCCAACGCCGAACGCGAGTCACTGAGGATCCCGAAACTAGCATCCCCGCTATTGAGGATTAAACTCGTTGCTTTGCTTATGGCCAGCAATTCCGCCTGGTAGACCGTGCAGTGCGGTGGCAGCTTGAGTTTGAGGGCTTTGGTCTCGATCCCACTTTTCCACAGAGATAGTGCGGCGCCGACTTTGCCCTCAATCTTGCTGCCATCTGTGTATATTTGGACCGCCTGATTGGCGCGGTCATTCACTTGCTGTTGGTCCACCAGGCTCATGAATTCCAGGCACATATGCTCTGCCGGATGCGGGGCTTCGGCGAAGACTACCCTATGCTCTACCTCCCGATCGCCTAGCACTGTCAGGGGAAATCCCCTCTTGGCCTCAAACAGGGCGGCTGCCTCCTGTATTCTAAGGTCGAGAGGCAGTATCCCAGACAGCACCAGTGCCGCGTTCAGGGAGACGGTGCGGTAGGCTCCACACAGCTTCTGGGCGAATCCTCGTTGGACCGCGTTCAGCTGCCTCTGCACTCCAAGTTTCTTCGTTGCCGGCGCCCAGGCGCTGGAGGCATACGAGATCACTGGCTCCACCGTTGCCGTGTAGATGACACGGATCACCTCCGGGTGGAGACCCCAGCTGATCTTGGCGGCTCTGGACAACTGCTTATAAATGTTCAACGCCTTTCTGCAGATGTTCGCAGTGTGGGCATTGAACGTTAGCTTATTGTCAATTGTGAGCCCCAAGATTTTGATCTCGTCAGACATGCCAATGTCGACCCCGCCCATATGCAGGAGTGGCGTGTCAAATTTAAGCTTCCTGGTGATCACCATTGCTTTTGTTTTATGTGGCGCAAACTTAAGCTTATTTTTGACACCCCACTCCCGGACATACTCGAGGGCGGCATTGGCCTGTCTCTGTACCTCCAGCGCCGTGTCGGCGGCAAAAACCAGGACCACATCGTCAGCAAAAGCCTGACAGTAGTCGCCCCGGCGTTCTAGGCCTCTCAGCAATGGGTCGAGAAGAAGGTTCCAGAGGATGGGTCCGCCGATAGAGCCTTGTACGCAACCTTTATTGGTACTTTTGGCGTACTCTTCACCGGCGTACCTCACCCTCACTTTTCGGTCCCGAAGGTAGCTGTCCAGGACTCTCCTCAGATTCACCGGACAATGTTCCTCAGCCAGTCGGACTCGAATCGCAGGCCACCAGGCGCTGTCGAAGGCTCCCTCTATATCCAATGATACCATGGTAATCAGCTTCTTATCCGCTAGATTACCACGTATACATTTCATCAGATCATAGAGGGAGTCCTCAGTGCTCTTCTGGGGCATGAATCCATACTGGCGAGTACTCATCCGGGGAATCAGGTGCCATTGCAACCTTCGGACCATCATCACCGGTTAGGTTAGGTTAGGTTAGGTTAGGTTAGGTTAGGTTAGGTTAGGTTAGGTTAGGTTAGGTAAGGTTAGGTTCCCCCCCGACGTGTTGCCACCTTGTCGTGGTGGGGGGGCTTGCGTGTCCCAAGGATCCTCGTGGCTATACCGGCAGGGTTACCCATACCGGGAGGCACGGGGTGAGGGATCTGACGAAGAGCAACACTTCCTTTCCCTTTCATTTCCTTCCCCTCTCTCCCCTTCCTATTCTCCCCTACCTTTCCTTCCTTTCACTTCCCTTATCCAATTTCCGACGTGGAGGGAGCGGCGGTCACGGTGTGCACTCACACTGCCTCCGTAAACGGCCTTTTTTAAGGCCCCGCCGGTCAACCCGTAACCGCAACGATGGCAGGAGGCCTACGCGAACGGGGGGCCTTACCTTTATTGGTTGGGCCTATGAGGTAGTGATCCTCTGTAAAAAACACCCGAATCCCAAGCGGCGCCGCACCGCGAGGGGATGGATGGTCGGACGGATTTCCGGCCATTAGTGCGTGTCCCCACACTGGCACCTGTCGCCACCAGTGTGGGTTACCCCATAGACTTGCCCGGGTACAGGGGTCTCTGCCCGGGTGGACGTTATTTCCCCCATAATCGTGGGATTTATTATGGAATCATTTTATATTAACAAAAACAACGAAGTTAACGAGAAGATGCTGGAGGAGGAGGTCGATAAGGTGGTAGAGACGTGCGCGCGGGAGCTGCGCGTAAAACTAACGAGGCTGTCTGATACAGATACAGACAGCAGCATGAGCATGGAGTCCGTAGGGACGGAGAGGCGGCGCTCCCCATATCTAAAGAGGCCTGCTTCAGACGAGAAAGAGGATGATTATTACGAAAGAATGTCGCCGGCCAAAGGTGCGGCGCATAAATCGAAGAGAGGGAGAGGCCGTCCGCCGACAACGGGCAGATACGTAGGTCTGGCGGAAGCTAAGGCCATGTTAAACGCCGCCAAGCATGAGGAGCTGCGCCTTGAGGCAGAGGAGAGGGTGGCCGCCATGGCGAGGAGTCTTCAAGAGACCAGAGCCGCCTGCCTCCATGGCCTAAAGCCGCCCATAACCGGAGAAGACACAGAGCAGACTATGTCTGGATTAAATAAAATGGTGAAGGAGGCGACGGACATCATTAAGTACGTGGCCGTCGCGTCGGGTAACTTGAAGGGTACCTATATAAAGTCCCTCAAAATCGCGGCGGCCACAATAAATGAGGCGACTGCGGGTCTGTGTACCCGCAAAATTACAGAGGAAGTGGCAAGGCTGGAGTCTGCCAACGCAAAACTCGCCAGCCAGCTGGCGGAGCTACGCGCAGAAGTGGCCGAGGTCCGACAAAGGCCAACAGGGGCACCTGAGGCCACCATGAAAGATATGCTGTCAGAAGTCTCGCGCTCTAACATCACCCAATTTGGGGCGATGCTGAATGCGAGATTCGCAAACATACTACGCAAATATACTACGCTACCGGAGCCGAGATTGAGGCCGCCACTTGCGGCCGATAAAAGGAGGGAGGCTGCGCAACCATCACCCTCGGGGGTGCCTGCTGAGACAGATCCATCATGGCCGCCAATGAAGAAGCCGGCTGCGCGGCCGCAGCCCACCCCTTCCACCCAGCCCCCAAGTGCGGGTAAGGGGAAGGGCAAAGGCAAAGGAAAGAAGTCGGCGGCGGCGGTGGAGGCAGCGACTGCAGCATTAGTAGTTAGGGAGCCTGGCCTTAGTGCGCCTCCTCACATACCGTCGGAAAATGAATGGAGACAAGCTGGTAAGCGTGGCAAGCAACAGAAGGTTGGGAGTGCTGCCCCAGGCGCTAAGGAGAAAAAAAAGAAGAAAAAGAAGAAGGCGACGGCGACACTCCGCCCCCCACGCACAGCAGCGGTGACGCTTACCCTGCTGCCGGGCGCGGCTGAAAAAGGCGCGACCTACAGGTCCATACTAACCGAGGCTCGTAGTAGGCTGGATTACGAGAGCCTCGGTATTAGTGAGATGCGCTGCAGGACGACGGTGACAGGCGCCCGTATGTTGGAAGTAGTTGGTGAGACGGGCGCCAAAAAGGCCGACTCGCTAGCTACCGCACTCAGAGGCGTCTTGAGCGCGGACCTGGTGCGGGTGTCGCGCCCGGTAAAGCGGGCGGAGATCAGGGTTGCCGAGCTGGATGACTCGGTAACTGAGGCGGAGGTCATAAGTGCCGTCGCTAATATAGGAGGTTGCCCCGCCGACCAAGTCAAGGCCGGCGTTATCAGCGCCCGTGGCTCCTTGTGGCTGAGCTGCCCGGTGGAGGCCGCCAAAAAACTGGTCGACGCTGGTCGCCTTAGAGTGGGTTGGGTGTCGGCGCGTGTAGCACTGCTGGACTTCCGACCCCTCAGGTGCTTCAGGTGCCTGGAGGGTTGGCCACGTCGCCAGCAAATGTGCGGCCGAAGTGGACCGCAGCAGCTTATGTTTCCGCTGCGGGAAGCCGGATCACCGGGCACGCGAGTGCCAGTCGGCGCCGAACTGCCCCATCTGTGCAGCTGTAGGCAGGCCGGCGGAGCACGCCCTCGGTGGGTCGCCTGGGTGCCCAAGCGGCACCAATAGCAAAAGGAAGGCTAAGGGTCCCAAAGCCCCTAAGCCGACCAAGCGCCCAAGTGGTGCCGAGGAGGAGCCCATGGACACGGCCAATAAATGACACCGTGGTCCATACTGCAGGCGAACATCAACCACTCCGCCAGGGCACAGGACCTGCTGGTCCAGACCATGGCGGAGTGGGAGATCAAAATAGCCGTGGTCGCCGAGCCTTACTTTGTTCCCACCCGGGATGACTGGGTTGGGGACCGTGAGGACTCGGTGGCCATCGTCGCCCAGATGGTCGCCGGTGCCCCACCCTTCGCAGGTGTTGTGAAAAGTCGGGGCCACGTGATGGCTATCGTGGGCGACGTTGCAGTAGTGGGGGTTTACTTTCCTCCCAGCCGGAGCCTCGCCGAATTCGAGCAGATGCTCGTTGAGGTTGGGGCTCTGGTCGGGCAAGTAAGCCCCCACCCCGTGCTAGTTGCTGGGGATTTCAACGCCAAATCCACGGCGTGGGGATCCCCGGTGACGGACGCACGGGGGGAGGTGCTCGAAGAGTGGGCTGCAGCCACGGGCCTGGCCATACTCAATGTGGGGTCGGAGCACACGTGCGTGCGGCGACAGGGTGGGTCGATCGTGGACATAACGTTTGCGTCGGCCCCCCTTGCGCGCCGTATTCATGGCTGGAGGGTGGTGGATGCGGAGACGTTGTCGGATCACCGTTACATCCGATTCGATATCTCCGCACTCACCACCGCCTCGCCGATGCACGCCCGATCCCCTCGTTTTGGGGATGGCCCCAGATGGGTGCTGGGCCGACTGGACAGGGAGCGGGCTGGAGAACAGGCCATTGTGGAGGCCTGGGTGTCGGGTCCCGACATCATTCCTGACGTGGACGAGGAGGCGGAGCTCCTCGGCAGTTCGCTGGCTCGCATTTGCGATGCGGCGATGCCGAGGGCCCGTCCCGTTCCGCCGCGGCGCTGGGTGTACTGGTGGCGTGACGATCTCCGCCAAGTGCGCGAAGCGTGTGTGGCGGCGCGCCGCCGTTACACCCGGTGCAGAAGGAGGCGGGTCAGGGACCACACCGAAGAGGAAACCTCCTTCGCTGCCTACAGTGCCTTGCGCACGACCTTCCAGGTCGCTATTGCGCAGGCCAAGGAGGCAGCGTGGGAGGAATGGCTGGGGATCCTCAATAGGGATCCATGGGGGAGACCATACAGGGTCGTACGAAATAAGATGCGGCCTTGGGCTCCCCCCCTGACGAGCAGTCTCCAGCCGGAGTTTCTCGAAGAGGTGGTCGTCGCCCTCTTTCCGCGTCGGGAGGAGTGGGTGCCCCCATCGATGGTGGCTCCCCATCTGGTGCGAGACGCCGGGGAAGAGTGTCCCCCGCCACCGGTATCGGAGAGCGAGCTCGGGGCGGCCGTCCTAAGACTAAAGTCGAAGAAGACCGCCCCGGGCCCGGATGGTGTGCCGGGAACCGCCCTGGCGATCGCACTGGAGGACATTGGTGAGAGGGTGAGGTCCCTGTTCTCAGCGTGCCTGGCGCAGGGCCGATTTCCCCAGCGGTGGAAAACGGGCAAGCTCGTCCTTCTACAGAAGGGCGGCCGCCCGGCCGGACAGCCGTCGTCGTATCGTCCGATCGTGCTGCTCGACGAGGTGAGCAAGTTATTCGAGCGTGTGCTCGCTGCTCGCCTCGTCGAGAGTATGGATCCGGACGTCGATGACGCGCAGTTCGGTTTCCGCCGGGGTCGATCGACCCTGGATGCCGTCGCGCGGGTCAGGGACCTCGCCGAGGAGGCCGTCTCCCGGGGTGGCGTGTTATTTGCGGTGTCTCTAGACATCCGCAATGCATTTAACACGCTGCCCTGGGAGACCGTGAGAGCGGCGCTGCGGTATCATCGGGTACCGCAGTACCTTCAGAGGGTCGTGGCCGACTACTTCGCCGGGAGGGAAGTCGTGTTCCCGACGAAGTACGGCTCCGGGAGGAGGGAGATGTCTTGCGGTGTTCCACAGGGATCGGTCTTGGGACCGCTCCTGTGGAACATCGGCTACGACTGGGTGCTGCAACTTGGGAGGCCCCGGAGGCACTTGCCGACGCTTGTACAACGGTGTGGTACGCTCCATGGCGCTCTACGGGGCGCCAATATGGGCAGACGCCATGAGCGCCCGTAACCTGGCTGCGCTGCGACGTCCGCAGCGCGCCATGGCACTCAGGGTGGCCCGGGCGTACCGCACCGTGTCGTGCGTCGGCGCGTGTGTGCTTGCCGGTACGCCGCCGTGGGACCTCGAAGCCGAGGTGCTCGCGGCGGTGTATCGGCGAAAGAGGGCGGAGGTGGTCGATGGTGGCCGCCCCCACCCGCTGGAAATCCGGCGTTGGAGGGAGGACGCTCATGAGGTCCTTCTCCAAAGGTGGTCGGCTCGCCTGGAAAATCCCGGGGCGAGTCAGGCGTTGGTGGCCGCCGTCCGGCCCATCCTTAGGGAGTGGCTGGAACGGCGGCATGGGGCTCTCTCCTTCCACCTGACACAGGTACTCACCGGGCATGGTTGCTTCGGTGACTACTTGTGCCGGGTGGCGGGTAGAGAGCCCACGGGGGGGTGCCACCATTGCGTGGCCAGGGTCGTGGACACGGCGCAACATACGCGCGAGGAGTGCTCAGCTTGGGCGGTCCCTCGCGCCGCCTTGTCCGCGGCCATTGGTGGGGACTTGTCGCTGCCGGCCGTGGTTTCGGCCATGGTCGAGAGCGACGAGTCGTGGGAGGCGGTCGCCTCCTTCTGCAACGAAGTGATGTTGCAGAAGGAGGCGGCGGAGCGGGAGCGAGAAGACGCTGTCGACTCGCTCCCGATCCGTCGCCGGCGCTGGGGCAAGCGGCGACGGGCCTTCGCGGCCCGGATGCCGCCGCCCTAGGGGACCTGTGGGCGGTAGATCGGGGGATCTGCTGTCCACACTAGAGGTCCCGTGCTGGAGATGCCCTACGTGTTCTGTGGGCATCTCAGCGGAGGGGGGCGGGGCTTGTTCGGTTATTTTGTCCGAACAAGCCCCGCCCCGACGAGGAGGGCTCCCCACTTTAAGGGGAGCGACACCACGGCGGGGCACGCGGTTGCAGACCTTTTGCGGTTCCCGTAGCCCCGCTATTGGTGAGAGGAGGAACACCCCAGGGTTTTAGTCAGTAGGAGTCTGACATAACCCGGTCGCCTCCCCCGAGGCTGCCGGGTATCCATGTAGGATTTCCCTGGGTCAAAAAAAAAAAAAAAAAAAAGGTTAGGTTAGGTTAGGTTAGGTTAGGTTAGGTTAGGTTTTTTTTTTTATTAATTGTGTAAAGGCACCCGTCATCACAGGGTGTTGTCCAATACACATAAGTATATATTTCAACATAAGCTATGACTACTACATGTTGTATACTAAGACTAGTTAGGTAGGTTTTTTATATAATAATATGACAATAATTTTAATATTGTTGCAACTAGATTGCATACTGTTAGGTGACAATTTAATAATTGGTGACTTTCCCCAAAGGGACACGTTTTTACAATAATTAGGTAATTATTGACAATTAAAATAGAATAATTAAGAAACAAATAAAAATAAGGAAAAGACACACAATAAAACAATCATTAATTAACATACAGAAAAAAATCATAAAAAGAGAGAAAACACCGTGAATATTATGTAAATACTACAATAGGTATAGTTTATAGGAGTATATTAATACAAGTGTTCCTAATAATTTGCTTAAAGTTGGGTGACATTTTCATTAATGGCGATAAAGACGTCAGTCTGTCAAGAGACATAATACTAGCTACAATCTAGGTAATTATTTACTATTAAAAGATACATTACAACAAGTAAACAAATAATAATAAAATCTTTAACAAAAGAAAATCAGAGACCAAATACAATAGTTTTATAGATACTTGTGTATATTAAGAACAATCTATTATACGGATGGTAATGGCTCTAAGTTTTGTTGAAATTCTTTAGGTTTGAGACTATTTTGTTGATATGGGTAGTAAATGCTTCGATGGCAGATTCTTTAGTTATTAACTGGTTTATATCAAATGGGTCAACTCTAAGGTTGTCGGCTACTATAGTGAGGTCCAGTCTAGTCCGGGAAAATCTAGGACAGTGCTGTATCAGATGCTCGATAGTCTGCGAGGTTGTATCGTCGCAGGGGCATTTGTCATTGTCAACAATTTTAAAGCGGTGAAGATAAAATTTATGATAGCCATGACCCGTGAGGATTTGTGTGAATTCAAATGTGGGACTGATAACTGTGAGGGCTCTGTCCAGTTGTTCCAAAGAGGGAAACCATTTCCTAAGGATAGGGCCTTTGGTGTTGTTAGAGTAAACCCGCTCGGATGATTTTCTGCTCTCAATTTTGTTGAGAAGTTTAATGTAGCTTATTGGGTATTTGGTAAAATTATATCTGTTGTGACTGGAGGCAGCTTGTTTAGCTGCAAGGTCCGCTTGCTCATTACCTTCAATGCCCACATGAGACTTGACCCATGCAAATCTGACATCCATGGGATCCTCAGAGATGATTCTATGCACAGCTACCACCAATGGGTGAGTGCTGTTTGGGTTGCTGATCTCCATGAGCACCGACTTGCTGTCCGTGAGCAGCCCGATTTTGCAAAGATGTTTAGAGTGGGCCCATTCTATGGCTTGATGTAATGCAAGTATTTCAGCCTGGAAGACCGAGCAGCAGTCATGCAGCTTAAATTTCTTTATCACTCTTTCCCCATCCGGGCAATGCACGACAAAAGCCGCACCAACCTTGCCGTCGTGCTTGCTCCCGTCGGTAAAGATGAGGTGAGTGTTAGGGTCAACAATTTCGTCAACTTCCACCTGATCAGATGCTTCCTTGAATGTCAGGGTTTTTCGTAGTGCAGGGTGGAGAAGTTCCGCCGGCTTTGCCCTTTTGTCCAGCATAACATCCGTGGGCAGGTGGTTGTTGGAGCCAGTTATCCTGGTCGTTTCATTACTGGCAATTTCCTTCACCTTAATATTGAGGGGAGTTAACTGAGCTAATGCTATGGCGTTAATAGTGCTGATGGTGCGAAAACCGCGAATGATTTTAATGGCAAAGGAACGTTGAAAGGAAAGAAGCTTGGCGTTAATATGTTTGAATCTAAGGACAGACTGCCAGATGCTCGAAGCGTAGGAGATGATGGGCTCGATGACCTGGTGGTAAATTATCCTAATGTTATCGGCCTGGATGCCCCAAGTGGGGCGCACGAATTTGATCAGTTTATGGTAGATCCTCATGGCTTTGCTGATGGCATGGTAGACGTGTTGGATAAAATTGAGTTTCTTGTCCAATATGACCCCCAGCACCTTGGTCTGGGTCGAAAACTCAACACTTTGGCTGCCCATACGAAGCTTGACTGCACCAGCCTTACGTGTGAAGGGGACCGCTGATGTTTTACCCGGTCCGAAGACGAGCTTCACGCTGTCTCCCCACTGCATTATTATATTAAGAGCCAAGTTAATATTCCTCTCCAGTATCTGGACGTCTTTGCCGTGAGCTACCACAAACACGTCGTCTGCAAAGGCTTGTAAGTCACATCCATCCGGCATGTCCATGTCCAAAAGTTGATCCAAAATCAGATTCCAGAGGGTGGGCCCACAAACCGATCCCTGAATACAGCCCCTGGACAGAGCTTTCTCGGCACGGCTGTCACTCACATCAAGAACGACTCGTCGGTGAGAAAGATAATCGCGCAAGATGATGTAGATGTTATTAGGGCATCTGACGTGTTTGAGCCTCACAAGAATCGCCGGCCACCAGGCGTTGTTAAAGGCAGCTTTGATGTCTAATGATACAGCAAGCACCTGCTCTCCTTTGCTTTTAAGGGCCGTGATATTAGTTACTATACGGTGGAGTGCGTCGCTGGTGGAAATCTGCTCCTTAAATCCAAACTGCCTCACGCTTGATGAGTTAGTGGTGTTTAAATGGTAAGTGAGTCTTCGGGTGATCAGCTTTTCCAAGGTCTTACCAAAAACACTAATGAGGCCAATGGGTCTAAATGAGGCAGTGTCTGTGTATGTGCTTTTACCTGGCTTCGGGATGATTTTAACATACGCTTCCTTCCAAATAACTGGAAAGTACCCCAGGTGGAGGCAACGGTTCATGACCGCTGTGAAGAGCTGTGGGAAGGTGGTGATGAAGCACAGACAGATGTCAGACGTTAGGTGGTCAGATCCTGGGGCTCGATTAGGATTCATTCCCTTTATGACAGAGAGGACCTCTTCAGTAGTAAAGGGTGGGTCGTCCGAGGTGTTAGGTGCGGAGTATGCTTCAGCTCGCACATCTGCCTGGGCTGTGGTGTCATCTTGGTCATCGTCATTAGGGAAATAATGGTCAAGAAAAGCTGTGGCCGTCTCCAAGCTGGAGGTGGTGTAGTTACCGTCGACCTTCTTGATGGTAGATGGAGGCTGGGCAGGTGAGGCGGACTTGAGCAGTCGGTTTGTGAGGGACCACACGTCATCTTTGTCCTGAGCGCTGCAGAACTCTCTAAAGCTGGTGGTTAGGGCAGTTCTGAGAGTTGTAGAATATTTGGAGCGAAGTTCTCTTTTGGTTTCAAGGGCTTCGCCCAGGGGCAGTTTTTTCCTATTTAGGGAATGGATTAGGTGATGATTGGCAATAACTTGCCTTTTGAGATCAGCAAGTTCGTCAGTCCACCATTCTCGTCTGGTAATCCCTTTCTTAGGGCGCTTAAGGAGTCTGCTACAAACTTGCTGGATGGTCTCGGTGGTGCGTTCTAAGAAGTGCTCGATCCCAGGCTCGTCAAGCAACTCAACCTCCACATCGGATAATCCCTTCCTAGCCATCTCTTCGGCGAATGCCTCGCTGATAGGCTCCCAGTCCCTGACCATGCTGGTATTGTAGGCGAATGTCGATGATTTCCTTTTTTGGGTCATATTATGGTGTTTTCCGAGCTTGAGAGTGTATTGAATAGCATGGTGATCCGACATGGGGCACACGGCTTCGTCGACGTGCCAGTCCTGGATGCCCGAAGCCAGGGAGTCGGTGGCGAATGTGACGTCGATGATAGAACCACGGGTCACTCCCATGGTCACAGTCTCGAACGTATAATTTTTACCCACATTACAGGGGGTCAGGTTGTGGAGCATCATGATCTCGGCGACCTCGTGACCCCTCCTGTTGGACTCAGTTGATCCCCACTGTTCATGCCAACCATTAAAGTCCCCCCCCACAATGTGCGCAGAGTCGTGTGAGGTGCCGAGAAAAAGATCGAGTCGATTGAGAGTTCCATGCTTATCGTTTCTGGGTTCGACGTATACGCTAGTGAGATAGATGTCACCGTCAGAAGTGCAGAGCTTCACTATACATAAGTTGGGAGAGGAGTGTTGTGTGACACCAAGAGTTGCACCTAGGTCATCCTTGATGATAATACAGGCCTTGACGTCCCTATCGGTGGAGAATTGATACACCCTGTAACCGGGGATGGAGTTGACTCCACGAGTGGGATTCAAGTAGGGTTCGGTAAGAAGAATGACCTGGATGTCGTTGCGGAAAGAGTATTGAAGGAGTTCATTCTGTGCATAATAACCATGTGCAACATTGCATTGAATAATTTTGATGTGGTTTTTGTTTCTAGGGAAGCTAGTCATAGTCTGTCCTGTCAATAAGTGAATTTTTCATGGCCCGAATACCTGGGCACTGATCAGAATTAGCGTAGTGGGAGGTGTTTATGTTAGTGTTATATCTTATGTTGTGTTGCACACAGTTGTAGCATTTGGAGAGGTTGGGGAGTCTTCTATTGGGGCATTCTTTATATTTGTGTGTGGTATCTGCGCAGTATGGGCATATAGAGTGGGAAGCTGAGCATTTGCTCTCTGTATGACCGTATTTTAAGCATCTCATGCACTGACTGAACGGGGAATATTCCTCGATATGAACTCTGCTATAATCCACGTTGAGCCTTTTTGATTTAATGACATTGCGCCAGAGGTGAGGGGACAATCGGAATACAGCGTTGTAAAGAGCGTTGTTTCTATTGGGCTTAGTAAAACAGGGGGTGAAGTCATCCGGGCTAGCAGTTCTGAGACAATCATTTTGGTTGATAACGACATCCACGAGGTCATCGGGGTGGGTGTCTCTGGAGATGCCCTTGAGTATTAACATGGGTTTTAAATTTTTTGCAGGCACGGCGTTCAAACGACTTTGATTGTTTATGCGCTGGATGGTTTCATCTCTTTGTGATGCTTCACCAAATTCCAATCTGAGTCTGTTACCGGGCAATGATTTTATTTTCGTAGGGGCATAACCAACCGAGCGAAATGAGATGTCTTTCTTCCATTCCGCTGCAATATTGATATTGGGTTCGGTCTTGCTAGCTACGATAACAAGTGCTGGGTTGGCCTTACGATGCCTGGTCGGATTCTTTCCAGGTTCACCTAAAATTTTGGCATATGATGTATTGATGTCCATTGGACCCTGTTCGATCCGTCCGCTGAACAAATCGGAAACTGCCTTGGTGACTGATTGTGTGACCCTAGACACAATAGTCTCCTCAGCGTCCCGGAGATCATCTTTAAAATTATTTGGTGGAGAGCAGGAGAGTTGTGCGTCCTGTGTTAGAACTTCGCCATTGGAGTCAAGAATACTCCTGATCTCCTTGGCAGCCCTGATGATTTCCTGCTTGGAGTCCTTACGAACGCTTTTTTCTTTAGTAATTTCGTGCAGGATAGTATTAGCTAGTTCGATGATCCTCTCACGGCCCATGTTAGTCTCTCGCCTGGGGGGGTCCGAGCAAGTTGTATTAATGCTGGGGGAGTCAATATTGGTCCTATTTATGTCGAGGGGATCGACCCTGGCCCTTATCGTGTCGGGAAGGGTAGCCCCAGCTGTAATCACATTGGGGGGATCAACCTTAGATGTGTTCATGTCGGGGATGGCAGCCCCAACTGTCTCCGGGTCGGTGGTGTCAATCCTAGATGTATTCCTGTCAGGGGGGTCTCCCCTAGCTATATTCATGGCAGGGGGGGCAACCCTAGCTGTATTCATATCGGAGGGGTTAACCATATCGAGAGATCCCAAGAGTTAGCGTTCGGGACAGATGTAGATCTTAAGGTCACAATGAATTTCACCCGCCGGCACCAGAAAACCCACCAAGGCTGTTCCCAAATTCCCAAATCGAGGAGTTCAAGGTCGGGACAAATGTCTCCTGTTAGAGGGGGAAGACTAGAGTCTAGAACAAGTTTGACATCTGCCAGGGCTGATTTGGTTAAAAAGTTATCAATAGAAACGTGAACAAAACTTAGGCTAGTAAAACCAGACCCGTACCATGTGTCGGATAGACCCTAAAAGAGCTTCATCGGAACATGAGCGAAAATTTGCTCAGATTTTCGATTGGACGCCTGGTTTGGAAGCTATGAGCAAAGCAAAGATATCCGCGAATGGCGTCAGGGTCCCGTTTCTCGTTTGGTGAATTGTTTACCAGAAACGATAAGACTTACAAGAGATTTAAGAGCTGGTATCCGATGCTGAGTAAATTGCGGATACGATAAAAAATAATAAAGTGGATGTCTTCCTTACCGAAGACCCAGATATCCAGCCCTAGGATTTAAGAATTCCGGTACCAATCTGCAAATAGAGTGGTAATTAGGGAACCAGACCGATTTTGGATGTCCCAAGCCCAGATTAATAAATAAGGGCCGGATGTAGTTGGAGTGCCACTCACAGAATCAGTCAGCTAGTCAGGGTTACCAGGGAATCAGGCTTTGAAGATCCAAAAAAGTGAGCAAAATTAATGAATTACGGGTAATGGAATAGCTACGTAGAAAATGCAGATAAAAATATAATGAAAACTGTTAAATGAAGGTAAGGGTATCTGTTATTTGATGAATAAGTCAGAACTTGCCCATCTCATAAAGAACAGGCCCCAGAAGGAGGCAAAGTTCAGATTGGAGAGTATGGAATTTTTAAAATTTTAAAATTACAGTTAAATCAAGATTTGGTATTAAAATTATAATAAATATGTTACCAAAGGATATACACAAGTAGCGAGCACAAAATAAAAGTAATTATCAGTCCATATAAATAAAGAGTCGCGAACCCAGATGCGTTGTTTCCCGGTTGATGGTTTGAATCTGCTCCCGAAGCACCTATCCTCCCGCAATTTTCTCACTGCCGAGATGCTCTTCACCTCCAGCGCTCCTTAACGAATGGCTAAGGGCAGGATGGGCGGCGAGCTTCAGCTGTGAGTGACCGCAGCAGCTCAGAACACAGGTGGGCTGATGGGAGGCAGATGTGAAGAATCCACCTTATTGGACCGCTTTTATGGTACTCCAAGAGGTCAGTAGTACGTAAGATGGTGATGGTGATCACTATAACACTAATTGAGAACGAAGTAGTATGGCTAAATAGTCCAAGCGGCCTCTGAATTAAATTTCAAGGGCAAACAAAGTTAATTATGTAGATCGAATTTTTCCCCTTCACTAGTAATATAACTCGGAAAAATCCAATAATAGAGTCGCGTGGATTTAAAAAATACGTTATTATACTAGAGTATATAGTCGATTTAATTATATTTTAAAAAAGGGGGGTTGTCGCTGACGATCTTGAATAAAAAATTAAGGAAATTTTTGAATTAATATTTTTAACCGAACTACACTTTGTTTTGAAAAAGTATATCTGATAAAATTATTTTAAACACAGATTATAGTTAATGAGAGCACTTTCAACATACTATTAAATTTTTAGCTTTATATCTTGAAAATTGAGTGTTTTAGTAAACACGTGGTTTTGAGAAAAATGTTGATAACTTTGGAATAGCTTACATGAAAAATCCAAAAATCCACAGAAATAAGCACGGCACAAAGACACAAGTTCCTACATTTCCAAAACACTATGTCGTCGCGATAAATCTTACACCGTAAGCACTTTTATGTGAAACCACGTTTGTTTTGGAGGTTATGAATCACTTTTTCACTTATATCTTTTGGTCGCGTGATCGGATTTCCAAGTGCGATACCTCAAACGAACGGGCTCGCAAAGGCGCGTCTTTTGATATATGGCACGGCACTGTACGATCACTTTTTACCACTTTTTAGATTTTTTAAGCGCGGAGCAAGGCTAAAAATGATCCGCTCGCGGGCGCGGACGGTTCGCGACTGGTTAGGTTAGGTTAGGTTAGGTTAGGTTTTTTTTTTTTTTTTTTTTTTTTTTTTTTCTCTTGTGAGAGAAAATGAAGATTTTTCTCTATCCTGCTAATGGATACAGGATTATTAGAATTACTTGTATTATCTTGGTTTTATTTAGGTTCCGTTTACTCGTTTAAGAGTTCTGATTATTTTGGTAGTGTATTCAGTATATGATTCTATTGATGTTTCCTTTTTTGCTATTTCGGTCAATTTGTATGGGTCTATGTTAATGTTTTGGCAGTTGTTTTCATGTTCGTATCTCTGTCTTGTAAAAATCGGACATTGTTCTAGTAGATGTTTTAAGGTTTGTTCAGTTACATCGTCGCATGGGCAGTTATTGTTGTCTGTTATTTTGAATCGGTGAAGGTATTCCTTATGATAGCCGTGGTTTGTTAGGATTTGAGTTAATTCGAAGGTAAGCGGCACTGAATTGAGAAATTCTTCCATCTTCTCTATGTTGTTGTCGAAAAGTTTGCTAAGATGTGTAGAGTTGGCTTCTTTGGAGTAAATATTTTGCCATTTTTCTATTGTTCTTTTCCTGATTTGGCGTTTTGCATAGGAGATAGGAAAATTATTTAGTTTGGTTGCCTGTTTGCTGGTTGCTGCTGCATTGGCAGTTTGGTCAGCCATTTCATTACCTGTTATGCCAGCATGTGCCTTGACCCAAATAAATTTTATGTTCACACCTTCTTTTTCTAGCTTGTGTAGTGTCCAGTGTATTGCGTTCACTGATGGATCCGAATTATTTCTATCTTGTAGGGCTTTTAGTGCAGATTGACTGTCTGTTGCAATGATTGCATTATCCTTTCTATGGTGTTTCTTTATATATTTTGTCAGCCATTCTAGTCCCGTTTCGATCGCGTATAGTTCTGAGATGAACACTGTTGTGGTGCTATTTAACTTGTTTTTGATGTGTATTGTTTCGTTGTTGGGTAGGTATATGACTGTCCCAGCGCCAGTGTCTCCGTTGCTCTGTTTGCTTCCGTCTGTATAAATTTTTATCGGAATGTTCCTTGCTAGTTCCTCTATTTCGTCATTGGTCGTTGCTTCTGAGTATTTAATTGTTATTCTGTTTGCTGGATGTAGTTTGTTTCTCAGAAGTGTGTTTTTTCTTAGCGTAATGTCATCTGGTAGTTCTGTGTATATCCCTGTGCTTTTTACTTGGTGAATTTCCTTGGCTTCATCGATTATTATATGTAGTGGAATGAATCTGGCTAATGTAATTGCCGTTATCGCTGATACAGTGCGGAATGCTCGGATGGTGCGAATTGCAAATTGTCTCTGTAATCTCCTAAGCGCATTTTTGACACATTGATATTTGGTAGCCTCTCCCCATATTCCCGCTGCGTATGTGAACATAGGTGTTATCACTTGTTTGTATATGGTTGCAGCGTTTTGAGGGTGTGCTCCCCATGTTGGTTTGATGAAGAGGGCTAATTTTTTGTATAGGTTTGTAGCTTTCGTGATAATTTGCTTACAGTGTGCTATAAATTTTAAATGTCTGTCTATGATTACACCCAGTAGTTTTATGTTTTCAGAAAAAGGAATAGGGGTATTGTCCATAGTTATTTTAATTGTCTTGGTCTTTTGTGTAAATGTAATGGCTTTAGTCTTGTTCGGTCCAAATTTAAGTTTTGCTTGCGTACCCCAGTTTGATATGTTTTTTAATAGGTCATTGGTAACTCTCTCTACATCCTCTACCGTTTTGCCTCGAACTAACAGGAATACGTCGTCCGAGTATGCTTGGAGGTGTGCATCTGGAGGTAGAGTTGTTTCAAGGAGTTCGTCCAAAATAATATTCCAAAAGATTGGTCCACACACTGATCCTTGTACGCAGCCTTTAGTTAGATGTTTCTGGGCAGTGGCGGTGCCGTATCTCAATGTGGCTGTTCGATTTTTTAAATAGTTTTTAATTAGGTAGTAGAGGTTTTTGGGGCATTTAGATTTCCTTAAACGGTGAAGGAGCAGAGGCCACCAGGCATTATCAAAGGCAGCCTTAATATCCAGTGATACCCCTATGATTTCCAGCCTTTCTTTCTTGGCTTCCTTGATGTAGTTTATTGCTGTTTGTAGAGCATCTGTGGTTGAATTCTGTTCTTTAAAACCGTATTGTTTTTTGTTGCTGTGTCCGGTGATTTCAAGATGATAAGAGAGTCTCTTTGCAATTAGCTTCTCCAAAAGCTTTCCATATACTTGTATAAGGCCGATGGGTCGATATGCGTTTATATCGCTAGTATCATTCTTGTTTGTTTTTGGTATGATGATTACCAGTGCTTTTTTCCAGCTGTAAGGGAAGTGTCCGATTTCTAGGCATCTGTTGAGTAGTTGTGTGATGAGTGTTGGTATAATATTGAACACTTCGAGACATATGTCGGCGGAGAGGTGGTCCATTCCTGGCGCTTTTTGAGGATTCATAGTGTTTAGGTGGTCGCGGATTTCGTCTTCAGTGAATGGAGGGTCATCAGTGGTTTCAATGTCCAAGTCTGCTTCTTTCCTTATTTCCCTTTGTTTTTCCGTCTCGTTGATATTATTGTCATCGGGGTAAAAGTGGTCAAGAAGAGCCTGAGCTGTGTTGTCAAAATTGGTTGTGAAATTATTGTCCACTTTCAACGTTTGTGCGGGTCCTAAGGCCGAAGATGCCTTAATGATACGATTTGTAAGGGACCAGACGTCCTCCTTACCCTGCTTATTACAGAAGTCTCTGAAGTGTTGTGTTGAGGCTTTGGAAAGTGCCCTAGCATACTCCTTTTTGAGCTTTTGGTGTTCATTGATTGCTTCTTCTAACGGTTTCTTATTTTTCTTTAGGTCGTGTAGTTTGTGGTGTGCTTTGCTATCAAACTTGTATCGGTTAGGTGGAATTTAACGCTAGGTATTTAAATTTGAAAAATTTCTAATAAATTCTAGGTACGTCGCAGAGAGGCGTGCGAGGTGTCTACAGAAGCGGGTAGGCGAGTGGAGCTCAACCGGAAACGAAAAAAGGTATGCGTCGATAGAAAAATTTCTTAAAATATGCAAATTTATGAAAATTGTTTAAAAATTTGGACAAAATTTAACCTTTAATTGATGATATTTTCAAAAGTATTTGTAGCAGAGGGCAGCAAGCGGTGTCCGCAGACGGGGATCGGCGAGAGAAGCTCGACCAGACCGGAAAATAGGTAAGTGTTGAGGGAAACTTTGAAGAAAATTGAAATTTTTAGTGTTTTTTAACAATTTTTTACAGATTATAACAGCTGAACGAAAACAATTTGCATGAAAACGACTGAAACAACTGAAAGGGGCTATTAGAGGACCGTAGGAACGATTGAAAGCAAAAACAAGTGGCGAAAAACGTAAATTTTAACTTTGCAATTTCGATGTTTTCTATCAAACTTGTATCGGTTAGGTGGAATTTAACGCTAGGTATTTAAATTTGAAAAATTTCTAATAAATTCTAGGTACGTCGCAGAGAGGCGTGCGAGGTGGGTTAGGTTAGGTTAGGTTAGGTTAGGTTAGGTTAGGTTAGGTTAGGTTAGGTTAGGTTAGGTTAGGTTAGGTTAGGTTAGGTTAGGTTAGGTTAGGTTAGGTTAGGTTAGGTTAGGTTAGGTTAGGTTAGGTTAGGTTAGGTTAGGTTAGGTTAGGTTAGGTTAGGTTAGGTTAGGTTAGGTTAGGTTAGGTTAGGTTAGGTTAGGTTAGGTTAGGTTAGGTTAGGTTAGGTTAGGTTAGGTTAGGTTAGGTTAGGTTAGGTTAGGTTAGGTTAGGTTAGGTTAGGTTAGGTTAGGTTAGGTTAGGTTAGGTTAGGTTAGGTTAGGTTAGGTTAGGTTAGGTTAGGTTAGGTTAGGTTAGGTTAGGTTAGGTTAGGTTAGGTTAGGTTAGGTTAGGTTAGGTTAGGTTAGGTTAGGTTAGGTTAGGTTAGGTTAGGTTAGGTTAGGTTAGGTTAGGTTAGGTTAGGTTAGGTTAGGTTAGGTTAGGTTAGGTTAGGTTAGGTTAGGTTAGGTTAGGTTAGGTTAGGTTAGGTTAGGTTAGGTTAGGTTAGGTTAGGTTAGGTTAGGTTAGGTTAGGTTAGGTTAGGTTAGGTTAGGTTAGGTTAGGTTAGGTTAGGTTAGGTTAGGTTAGGTTAGGTTAGGTTAGGTTAGGTTAGGTTAGGTTAGGTTAGGTTAGGTTAGGTTAGGTTAGGTTAGGTTAGGTTAGGTTAGGTTAGGTTAGGTTAGGTTAGGTTAGGTTAGGTTAGGTTAGGTTAGGTTAGGTTAGGTTAGGTTAGGTTAGGTTAGGTTAGGTTAGGTTAGGTTAGGTTAGGTTAGGTTAGGTTAGGTTAGGTTAGGTTAGGTTAGGTTAGGTTAGGTTAGGTTAGGTTAGGTTAGGTTAGGTTAGGTTAGGTTAGGTTAGGTTAGGTTAGGTTAGGTTAGGTTAGGTTAGGTTAGGTTAGGTTAGGTTAGGTTAGGTTAGGTTAGGTTAGGTTAGGTTAGGTTAGGTTAGGTTAGGTTAGGTTAGGTTAGGTTAGGTTAGGTTAGGTTAGGTTAGGTTAGGTTAGGTTAGGTTAGGTTAGGTTAGGTTAGGTTAGGTTAGGTTAGGTTAGGTTAGGTTAGGTTAGGTTAGGTTAGGTTAGGTTAGGTTAGGTTAGGTTAGGTTAGGTTAGGTTAGGTTAGGTTAGGTTAGGTTAGGTTAGGTTAGGTTAGGTTAGGTTAGGTTAGGTTAGGTTAGGTTAGGTTAGGTTAGGTTAGGTTAGGTTAGGTTAGGTTAGGTTAGGTTAGGTTAGGTTAGGTTAGGTTTTTTTTTTTTTTTTTTTTTTTTTTTTTTTTCCCTGTCCGGGCGCTATCGGCCCGGCCCGCGAGCTACTTAATCTACCCTCTGACGGTCAAGACAGTCAGAGTCATTGTTTACAGAGGAATTTTAAAAACCAGGGATCATTTAATTTCATAATCTTGGATGAGAAGTTACATATTTACTTATATCTTATCTTATTATCTATATACTTTTATTATGCCTTAGGTCTATACATTTATCTTATAACTTACGGTTTTTATTACATTTTTATTATACCTTAGTTCTATACATTTTATCTTATAACTAACACTTTTTACTACATTTCTTATTGCAATGGTCACTATCTGCATATACATAGTACATTATATGCAGTAGTGGTTCCTAATTTCTACCTACTTGTTTTTTCTTACTACTATTCTTACAATTTCTTCAGAAAAAGTTACAAATTTATTCCTACTTTCTTTGTTTTCTAGTATTTTGCATAGATTTTCAGAATTTACTGCAATACCTATATCATTCTCAATCTCGAACCTGCGTCTACCATAAATTGGGCACTCAGTGATGACATGCAGGGCACTTTCCTCTACCTGAGGATCACAGATGCATGACGGACTCCCCTTGCACTTGAAACGGTACAAGTACGATGAGAATCCGCCATGCCCCGTTAGTAATTGCACCATTGTAGGACCGAGCTCCATCTTTCTAATAATGGGATGCGCCCGTATCGCATCCGGGAAGAAAACCTTTGTTGTTCCAGCCGTTCCGCCACCTATGTACCTCCGGTTCCACTCTTCCAGCGACTCCGTCCGGATTTGTCGCCTTATGTAGGAAACCGGGCAGCCACCGTAATTCGCCTTTGTCTTAAGGTTTATCGCTGCACTCTTCGCTAGCTCGTCCGCCCTCTCATTACCCATAAGTCCCGCATGAGCCTTTATCCAGAAAAGTCTCAGGATTTTCTGCTTTTCTTGGAGCTTGTTGATATCGCTCCTTATTTTTACTGCAAGCGGGTGTGGTGAAGAGTTGTTTGTCACCGTTTCGAGGGCGGATCTCGAGTCGCAATATATGTTGCAGCTCGCTCTTGTATCCTTGAGCGCTCTTCCAGTTGCTGCTGCTAGTGCCACGAGCTCTGCTTGGTAGACGGAGCAGCACTCTTCCAGCTTCAATTTTTTGGTGTCGATTTCTGTTTCGCCATCCCAAACGGTTAGTGCGGCGCCGACCTTCCCCTCAATTTTACTCCCGTCGGTGAATATGTTTAAGCCGTCATTGTAGTGCTGTTGTAATGCCGCTCCGTCTTCCAGGCATATGAATTCTAGTTTCTTCTGTTCCGCAGGGTGTGGCATAGATCCGTAAGGTACCGGTTTTTCTACCTCTCGATCTCCTACTACTCGCTGGGAATGACCTTTCTTTATTTCATAAAGCGAGGCTGCTTCCCGGACTCTGATGTCCAGGGGAAGCAACCCAGCGAGTAGTAGTGCCGAATTTAATGATACCGTCCTATAAGACTTTGTGATCTTCTGTGCGAAGCCTCTTTGTACTGCGTTCAGTTTGTTCTGAATTCCGATTTTCTTTGAGGCGGGCGCCCATGCGCTCGCAGCGTACATGATGGTTGGTTCGATAACGGCCGTGTACATCGCTCGAATTATCTCCGGTTCCAGTCCCCAATGTATTTTTGCAGCCCTTGAAAGCTGCTTATAGAAGCCAACTGCTTTACGGCAAACATTCACGGTATGGGCGTTGAAGGTCAACTTCTCGTCGATGGTGAGGCCCAACAGCTTGATTTCCTTGAACATGCCAATGTCAATCCCACCCATGCTCAGGTGTGGGGTGTCGTGCTTCAGTTTTCGGTTAGGTTAGGTTAGGTTAGGTTAGGTTAGGTTAGGTTAGGTTAGGTTAGGTTAGGTTAGGTTAGGTTAGGTTAGGTTAGGTTAGGTTAGGTTAGGTTAGGTTAGGTTAGGTTAGGTTAGGTTAGGTTAGGTTAGGTTAGGTTAGGTTAGGTTAGGTTAGGTTAGGTTAGGTTAGGTTAGGTTAGGTTAGGTTAGGTTAGGTTAGGTTAGGTTAGGTTAGGTTAGGTTAGGTTAGGTTAGGTTAGGTTAGGTTAGGTTAGGTTAGGTTAGGTTAGGTTAGGTTAGGTTAGGTTAGGTTAGGTTAGGTTAGGTTAGGTTAGGTTAGGTTAGGTTAGGTTAGGTTAGGTTAGGTTAGGTTAGGTTAGGTTAGGTTAGGTTAGGTTAGGTTAGGTTAGGTTAGGTTAGGTTAGGTTAGGTTAGGTTAGGTTAGGTTAGGTTAGGTTAGGTTAGGTTAGGTTAGGTTAGGTTAGGTTAGGTTAGGTTAGGTTAGGTTAGGTTAGGTTAGGTTAGGTTAGGTTAGGTTAGGTTAGGTTAGGTTAGGTTAGGTTAGGTTAGGTTAGGTTAGGTTAGGTTAGGTTAGGTTAGGTTTTTTTTTTTTTTTTTTTGTAAATATTATATGGTTAGAAAAGGTGGTAACGCAATGGATACGTCTGCACACCTTTTCATTTGAGAGAGGGTTGGGGTATGTTTGAGTGTTTAGGTGAGAAGATTGAAGTGCTTTTTTTGTTTTGTTTTAATGGTGTGTATAAATAATAAATATAATATAATTGTTTTGAATAATAAGGTAGTCTCTAGCCGACAGTCGGCTTGTGGAAGAAAGAAAGAGAGAGATTGACCGACTGTTCAGGTGTTATTGAAGTGTTTTAGTTGTTTAATAATTGAATGGATGTGATGATGAAAGCTGTCTATGGTGTTGGAGTGTTGCAGGATAGCCTTTAGGTCATATGGATCTTCGATATTATGGGGGACGGTACAGAGGTGGTCGTGTCTAGTCAACGCAAATCGGGGGCAGTCTCGAACGAGGTGGCGCAATGATTGGGTTGTGATACCATCGCAGGGGCAATTGTCGTCTGAGGTGATTTTAAATCTGCAGAGGTACTCTTTATGAAAGCCATGATTGGAGAGGTATTGGGTTATGGCAAAGTTCGGCTTGACCAGTTTTAAATAGGATTGGAGATCATGAAAGGTAGGGAGGAGGGATTTGATATAGGTCGATTTACTATATAACTTAGCCGAGGATTCTAGGGATAAGTTGCGGTTGCAGAGTTTTATGTAGCTGGTGGGGATGGAGAGATAATCAGGGGAGCGGTGAAGAAGAGCAGCCGATTTAGCCGCCGAGTCCGCCAACTCGTTGCCAGCAATGCCGACATGGGATTTGATCCAGGCGAACTCGACTTTCAAGCCGGCCGATCGAGTGTCATGAATGTGACGATGTATTAAGGTAGCGAAGTGGTTGCAGCTATTAGGATTGGACAGTTCAGTCAAGCCGGATTTACAGTCGGAGAGGATAATGGAGTGGGGGACATTGTTGCTCAGGATCCAGCGGCAGGAGTATTCGATAGCGAGTAGTTCTGCTTGAAACACTGAGCAACAATCGTGGAGCTTAAGTTTCTTGGTTATGATGGGATTGTTGGGTTGGATAATGACGACAGCGGCACCCACCTTGTCGTCGTGCTTGCTGCCGTCCGTGTAAATCTGGACGGCAGAGTCAGGGATGCTGGCATCAATGTCGTCTTGGGACAGGATATGGGTGAATTGAATTTTAATACGATTGGAGGGGTGGAGGAGTTGTGTAGGATGTGAGAGGGTTTCAATGGGAGTGTCGGAGGGGAGAAATCTGGAGGTGCCTCTGAGTTTCGTCGCTTCATTGTCCGCGAGCTCACGTATCTTGGCCGGAAGCGGGGTGAGTCCAGCGAGTGAAATAGCAGTAGGGGTGTTCAAGGTACGAAAGCCTTGCACAATCTTTAAGGCGAAGAGTCTCTGTAAGGATAGGAATTTGTTCCTTACGTATTCATAGTCAAGGGCGCCGGACCATATACTACTAGCATAGCATATAATGGGTTGTATGACCTGTTCATATATGACCCGAACATTTTCCGGGTGAACGCCCCAGGTAGGTCTGATAAAGAGAGTGAGTCTATTCAGCAGTTTTTTGGCTTTATCGATGATGTGTAAGCAGTGTTTGACGAATCTCAGTCTTCTATCAATTATGACGCCAAGATACTTGATCTCACCAACGAACGAGAGGCTCTGACCATTTACGGCGATCCGGCATCGAGTGGATTTATTGGTGAAGCCTATTATTTGGGTCTTGTCTGGGCCAAAGGTGAGTTTTACTGATGAGCCCCAGTCGTTGATATGGGAAAGTGCCAGGTTAGTGATCTCCTCAAGTTCACTTATGGTCTTGGCGTGTGAGATTAAGAGGACATCATCGGCATACGCTTGTATATGACATCCGTCGGGCAAGGCTGTCTCAAGTAGCTGGTCGAGAATAATGTTCCATAACGATGGGCCACACACGGAACCCTGTATGCAGCCCATCGTCATAGGTTTACTGACCTGGCAGTCGGCAAAGGTGATTTGAACCTCTCGGTCTTCAGTATAACTAAGGAAGGTGCTATATAAGTTACTTGGGCAGTCAACCTGTCTGAGTCGAGCAAAGATGGCGGGCCACCAGGCGTGGTCAAACGCAGCCCTGATGTCAAGGGAGGCAGCGATCACCAGCTCTTTGTTGGCGATCGCGCGCCTTACAACATCAAGGGCGCTGTGAACAGCCTGATTGGTGGAGGTGCGGAGTTTGAAGCCGTACTGGTGGGGAGAGGAGGAGTTGGTAATGTCGAGATGGTGTGTAAGTCTGTTGGTTAAAAGTTTTTCAAGCAGTTTGCCGAAGACATTTATTAGGCCGATTGGTCTGAAGGAAGACAGTGAGGAATAGTCAGCCTTATCTTGTTTGGGTATGATTTTAGAGGTGGCCACCTTCCAAGCCTTGGGAAAGTAACTGAGGGAAAGACATCTATTTAGTATAGCGGTGATTATATGCGGAAAGTGAATGACAAATTGTAGGCAAATGTCGGCTGTTAGGTGATCAGTTCCTGGTGCTCTTTTATGGTTCATGGAGTTGATGCATTCGAAAATTTCTGTGTACGTAAACGGAGGATCTGGGGGAGTGTCAAGGGGTTGGTACATGAGGGATGTAGATTGTTTTTGTGCGTCAGTTAAGTCAGGGCCATTGTCAGGGTAGAATTTGTGCAAAAGGGCTAAGGCGGTGTCGCGGGAATTAGTTGTGAAGGATCCGTCGTCCAATTTGAGGGTGGCGGGGGGCTGCCGTAGGGGTGGGGTCTTGATGATGCGGTTCGTCACCGAGTATACATCCTCTTTCTTTTGTTTATTACAGAAGTCGCGAAAGTGCTCAGTGGAAGCGGCGCGAATTGCGTCTCCATATTCCTTCCGGACTCTGTTGTTTTCAGCAATTAGATCATCCAGAGGGCGGTTTCGGCGTCGATTGTTTGTAAGTCGGTGATGTACAGCGAGGACCTTGCGCTTGATAGCCTCCAGCTCGTCGCTCCACCAGGGAACACGATGAAGGTAACCCGCTTTACGGGGGAGGAGTTTGTCACACGTACGCCCAATACTCGAGGTCATTTGCTGAATGTACGAGTCGAGTTCCGAAATGGAGAAGTTGCTGATAGGGGCATTGACGTTGAGACCCTCACTCACCTCCCGGGCGAATCGGTCCAATATGAGGTCCCACTTGGTGTTGGCGGTGTTGTATTTGTATGTTGAGGATTTTAAGTTTTTTGTGGGGGGGGAGTGGCCAAGTAAAAGTTCAAACGTGATTGTGTTGTGTTCAGTGGAGGGGCAGATAGTGGAGTCCACTGTCCAATTGGTGATTTTTGCATATTCAGTGTCGTCGATTAGTGTGATGTCAATGATAGAAGTGCGGATGTTATTATGTGTGGTAGTTATGAATGTGGGCGCATTACCCACATTACATATCTGTAAGTTGTGGTGGAGAATGAAATCCAGGACTTTGTTACCGCGTCTGTTGTTTGTGGTGGAACCCCATATGGTGTGCCATGCATTAAAATCGCCACAAATCAAGTGCACCGAGCCAGACGTTCTTTCCAGGAAAGTGGCGAGTTTTAGAAGTGTTTGGTTGTCATCGTTGCGAGGCTCAATGTACACAGAAATCAGATAGATGTCACGATTGCCCGAGGTGTTGATCTTGATGATCGTCAGGTTAGAGTCAGAAAATTCTGAGCATCCAATTGTGCTGATAAGGTTCTCCCTGACCAAAATGGTGGTTTTGGAGGAGGCAGTGGGCAGTGGAAACTGATAAATAACATATCCCGGGAACACTCCCATCAAACGTCCAGCGCCTGTGTATGGTTCGGAGAGGAATATTATGTCAAGGTTAGAGTTTTTTGCATGAAGTTTAAGTTCGTGCGTGGCATTTCTGCCACGTCCTAGATTTAGTTGTGCGCATCTGTAAGTGTTGAGTGAGTGATTTGGGTTGTGGGTTTCATTCATTTGATCAGTAGCCATAGTCGATCCTTTGTTTTAATTTTTCAGAGGCCTGAGCCAACCGTGGGCAAAATGTGGATGTGGCACTGTGTTTAGAGTCTATTGGTCTGTTGTATTTCTTGCTAAACTGTATACAGTTGTAGCAATCTGTGGCGTTAGTGTCCTTCTTACGGGGACAATCCTTGTAGACGTGGGTGAGGGACGAGCAATGTGAGCAGATGGTCTTGTTTGTGGAGCAGTTCTTACGCGTGTGCCCGAACTGCAAGCACGAGAAGCACTGAAGGAGGGGGACGTGTTCTTCGGCGTGGACTCGGTAATGGTCCACGTTCAGCCTACCCAGCTTAATTATGGTCTTCCACAAAGGTGGGGAGACCAAGAAGACAGCGTTGTATAGCTGGTCGTTTCGGTTGCCCCTTTTAAGTCGAAAGACAATGTCAGAAGTGGAGAAAGTGGTGAGGTCGTTTTGTTGTATTATAATCGCGGGGAGCTCTTCACAAGGCACTTCTATTGGAATGCCCTTAAGCACTATCATAGGCTTCAGGTTTCTTGTCTTTTCCGCAGCTATTTCAGGTGCTTCGTTAATTTTATTTAAGGTGATGTCTCTTTGGGCCTCGTTATCGAACTCAACTCTGAGTTTATTGTTCGACACAAACTTAATCTCAGAAGGAGAAAAGTTCGTGTTGCGGAAAGTTACTCCCGACCGAAACAGTTTAAGAGTGTCGTGTGGAGTGAAGACTTCTTTCTTCGACGAGACTATGATCGCTGGTTTAGATATGGGGATTTTAGGGGGAGAAGGTTGGATGTTGGTGGTAACTGCAGCGTAGGTAGGTCGTGGGAGTTGAATAGGAGGGAGGGGAGAGAAGGTCTTTTTGAGTGAAGCAATCTCAGTTCTAAGTACCTCAGTGACCTCAGAGACAATGGTCTTCGTGAGGCAATTCCGAATGACGGGATCGGAAAGCAGAGTTGTGGGAGGGGGGGTTTGAGAGGAGTTTTGCAAGCTTTGGAAGTTTTGAAAGGCAGTTATTTCGTCAAAGATGCGAAGTATGGTGGTCTTATTTTCCTTTTTCAGGCTTCTTCCTTCTGTGAGAAGCTTCCTGGCGTCCTTGAGCTTACTAGTGACGAAAGAGTGGAACGAAGACGAATCTGTTTGAGAGGGAGTGTCGGGGTGAATGATATTTTCCTCAGCCGGTGAGGGGTTGTCGCACTCGTGAAACTCGTTGAGCCCCTCCTCGTCAGATAAAACGAGCGAGTCAGCAATCTCAGGTTGTGATGAGGCCATTTCCAGCCGTTAGTCCCTACAGAAAAACCAGGCAGTGAGGGTGTAGTAGTTTCTGACGAAAGAAAAAGTTTTTGCCAATAGCTAAAACGTCTATAAAAGGGCTTTGCCGAGCCGGCGCCGCAAAAAGAAAGTATCCACAGTGTTCAAAAGTGCCTCCAAAAGGATAAACTGAGATAAAAAATTCTGCCGTCCCTACCTCGTAAATCACCACAGGGTGGGCGGGTGGGGAATTTTTCGATAGGTATTTAAGATTCAAAAATTAATAATAAATTCCAGGTACGTCGTAGAGAGGCGTTCGAGGTGTCAACAGACGCGGATCGGCGAGTGAAGCTCAACAGGACCCGAAAAAAGGTAGGCGGTGATACAAAAATTTGATAAAATAGGCAAATTTGTGAAAACTTGACTAAAAAAGTGACAAAATTTAAGTGAAAATCGTCTATATTTTCAAAAATATAGGTAGCAGCGGGCAGCAAGAGGTGTCCACAGACGGGGATCGGCGAGAGGAGCTCGACCAGACCGGAAAATAGGTGAGTGTTGAACAAAAATTTGAAGAAAATTTGAAATTTATGTGTTATTAAAGAATTTTTATAAGTTTTTTACAGGTGGACTACTGAAATTTTATGAAACGACTGAAACTACTGTAAGGGGCTTTTTGGGAGTCCTAAGACACGTACTAATAGGTGAAAGAAGTAGCGCAAAACTTTAATTTTTTGTTGAGATATCGATATTTTTCTATCAAAACTGCAACGCTTAAGTGGACTTTTTTCGCTAGGTAATTAAGATTCAAAAATTAATAATAAATTCCAGGTACGTCGTAGAGAGGCGTTCGAGGTGTCAACAGACGCGGATCGGCGAGTGAAGCTCAACAGGACCCGAAAAAAGGTAGGCGGTGATACAAAAATTTGATAAAATAGGCAAATTTGTGAAAACTTGACTAAAAAAGTGACAAAATTTAAGTGAAAATCGTCTATATTTTCAAAAATATAGGTAGCAGCGGGCAGCAAGAGGTGTCCACAGACGGGGATCGGCGAGAGGAGCTCGACCAGACCGGAAAATAGGTGAGTGTTGAACAAAAATTTGAAGAAAATTTGAAATTTATGTGTTATTAAAGAATTTTTATAAGTTTTTTACAGGTGGACTACTGAAATTTTATGAAACGACTGAAACTACTGTAAGGGGCTTTTTGGGAGTCCTAAGACACGTACTAATAGGTGAAAGAAGTAGCGCAAAACTTTAATTTTTTGTTGAGATATCGATATTTTTCTATCAAAACTGCAACGCTTAAGTGGACTTTTTTCGCTAGGTAATTAAGATTCAAAAATTAATAATAAATTCCAGGTACGTCGTAGAGAGGCGTTCGAGGTGTCAACAGACGCGGATCGGCGAGTGAAGCTCAACAGGACCCGAAAAAAGGTAGGCGGTGATACAAAAATTTGATAAAATAGGCAAATTTGTGAAAACTTGACTAAAAAAGTGACAAAATTTAAGTGAAAATCGTCTATATTTTCAAAAATATAGGTAGCAGCGGGCAGCAAGAGGTGTCCACAGACGGGGATCGGCGAGAGGAGCTCGACCAGACCGGAAAATAGGTGAGTGTTGAACAAAAATTTGAAGAAAATTTGAAATTTATGTGTTATTAAAGAATTTTTATAAGTTTTTTACAGGTGGACTACTGAAATTTTATGAAACGACTGAAACTACTGTAAGGGGCTTTTTGGGAGTCCTAAGACACGTACTAATAGGTGAAAGAAGTAGCGCAAAACTTTAATTTTTTGTTGAGATATCGATATTTTTCTATCAAAACTGCAACGCTTAAGTGGACTTTTTTCGCTAGGTAATTAAGATTCAAAAATTAATAATAAATTCCAGGTACGTCGTAGAGAGGCGTTCGAGGTGTCAACAGACGCGGATCGGCGAGTGAAGCTCAACAGGACCCGAAAAAAGGTAGGCGGTGATACAAAAATTTGATAAAATAGGCAAATTTGTGAAAACTTGACTAAAAAAGTGACAAAATTTAAGTGAAAATCGTCTATATTTTCAAAAATATAGGTAGCAGCGGGCAGCAAGAGGTGTCCACAGACGGGGATCGGCGAGAGGAGCTCGACCAGACCGGAAAATAGGTGAGTGTTGAACAAAAATTTGAAGAAAATTTGAAATTTATGTGTTATTAAAGAATTTTTATAAGTTTTTTACAGGTGGACTACTGAAATTTTATGAAACGACTGAAACTACTGTAAGGGGCTTTTTGGGAGTCCTAAGACACGTACTAATAGGTGAAAGAAGTAGCGCAAAACTTTAATTTTTTGTTGAGATATCGATGGTTAGGTTAGGTTAGGTTAGGTTAGGTTAGGTTAGGTTAGGTTAGGTTAGGTTAGGTTAGGTTAGGTTAGGTTAGGTTAGGTTAGGTTAGGTTAGGTTAGGTTAGGTTAGGTTAGGTTAGGTTAGGTTAGGTTAGGTTAGGTTAGGTTAGGTTAGGTTAGGTTAGGTTAGGTTAGGTTAGGTTAGGTTAGGTTAGGTTAGGTTAGGTTAGGTTAGGTTAGGTTAGGTTAGGTTAGGTTAGGTTAGGTTAGGTTAGGTTAGGTTAGGTTAGGTTAGGTTAGGTTAGGTTAGGTTAGGTTAGGTTAGGTTAGGTTAGGTTAGGTTAGGTTAGGTTAGGTTAGGTTAGGTTAGGTTAGGTTAGGTTAGGTTAGGTTAGGTTAGGTTAGGTTAGGTTAGGTTAGGTTAGGTTAGGTTAGGTTAGGTTAGGTTAGGTTAGGTTAGGTTAGGTTAGGTTAGGTTAGGTTAGGTTAGGTTAGGTTAGGTTAGGTTAGGTTAGGTTAGGTTAGGTTAGGTTAGGTTAGGTTAGGTTAGGTTAGGTTAGGTTAGGTTAGGTTAGGTTAGGTTAGGTTTTTTTTTTAGTTTTCCCAGGCCAAGTACACCCCTGACCTGGGGAGTATATTATCGACAACACTATGCTAAGTGATACAACTGTGTGTCTATACTAAGGGTAGTTAATATTACTTATTATTGATAACATTGGTTTTTCGTACAGATTACAAGTGTTTTTTAAAATTATTTTACATCTTGTGATATAGCTTAATTACAATTCTTAGTTGTTGAAGCTGGGTCGTTTAACTTTTATTTATATAATGAAGAGATTTTAATGGGCCCAGTGTTACATTATTGCAGTATTCCTAATACTAAGTTACACATATATAATACATAAATGATTTGTTTTAGTTAGGTGATCATAATTATAAGAAGTACAAATTTTTTGAAAAGGGTGCAGCCAGGATGCATGTCTGGCGCAGGCGATGTTTTGCATTAAGTGTAAGGCAAGGCGCAGATTCCGTGCGCGGCGCAAGCGACCCCGCAGACGGGCCATCCCTTGTGAGCCACTGCTCAAGGACCCATCCACGATTCCGCCCACCCCGCGCCCGGCACCATCGCCTCCCGCGCGCCCGCCGCTCCCCCCGCTCCCCCCTCGGGCCGCATCCGCATCTGCCCGGATGGCGGTTCGTTCCCACAGAAACAGGGAGAGGGAGAGGGGGGGGCAAGGGACGCGCGGCCCCCATACACAAGATGCATGTACAAAATGTTGCTCAATGGTGAGCCTATCTCTAGTGTCAGCTGACATTCCTAATCCTAAGTTAGATACATATAATACATTAGTGATTTGTTATAGTTAAGTGATCATAATTATTGTTATAAATAAGAAGAAGAACAAATTTTTTATAAAGGGTGCAGCCAGGATGCACGTCTGGCGCAGACGATGTCTTTTCGTTTTGCATTAAGTGTAAGACAAGGCGCAGATGCCGCGCGCGGCGCAAGCGACCCCGCAGACGGGCCATCCCTTGTGAGCCACTGCTCAAGGACCCATCCACGATTCCGCCCACCCCGCGCCCGGCACCACCGCCTCCCGCGCGCCCGCCGCTCCCCCCGCTCCCCCCTCGGGCCGCATCCGCATCTGCTCGGATGGCGGTTCGTTCCCACAGAAACAGGGAGAGGGAGAGGGGGGGGCAAGGGACGCGCGGCCCCCATACACAAGATGCATGTACAAAATGTTGCTCAATGGTGAGCCTATCTCTAGTGTCAGCTGACATTCCTAATCCTAATTTAGACACATATGATACATTAGTGATATGTTATAGTTAGGTGATCATCATTATAGTTATAAATAAGAAGAAGTACAATTTTTTATAAAGGGTGCAGCCAGGATGCACGTCTGGCGCAGACGATGTCTTTTCGTTTTGCATTAAGTGTAAGACAAGGCGCAGACGCCGCGCGCGGCGCAAGCGACCCCGCAGACGGGCCATCCCTTGTGAGCCACTGCTCAAGGACCCATCCACGATTCCGCCCACCCCGCGCCCGGCACCACCGCCTCCCGCGCGCCCGCCGCTCCCCCCGCTCCCCCCTCGGGCCGCATCCGCATCTGCTCGGATGGCGGTTCGTTCCCACAGAAACAGGGAGAGGGGGGGGGCAAGGGACGCGCGGCCCCCATACACAAGATACATGTACAAAATGTTGCTCAATGGTGAGCCTATCTCTAGTGTCAGATGACATCCCTAATCCTATGTTACCTACCTATATATACATTATGATTTTCTATAATTAAGTGATCATATTCATTGTTATAGATACGTAATACAGAATGTTATAATAATGTTGTTTAGTTGCAGGCGTATTCGGTCATGGCACAGACGCGTCGCCGACGATATAATAACAAGGCAAGACGAGAGAATTTACATAAATAATTTATGATTGATAATTACAAAATATCAAAACAGTACGATGAGGGGTGCAGACAAGTTAAGCTGCGGTCAGTTTGTAGATAATTAACTGGAATTGTGTAGGCAGGTAAAAACAGATTGTAAATTCCTATGTCACAGGCTGGCTGCAGGCTGTTACAGACATAAAGAGATAGATAGATAGAGGGCCTTAAAATAGTTATTTATGCGCTTGTTTTTATGGACGCAACACATCTAATCAGATCGAGATATATATGGCGCGTGTGTATAGTTTGTAATGATTAAAGAAAATTGTATAATGAAGGTATAATGTGTATGTAATATAAATAGCATACATTATAATATATAGACATATGTATGTACAAATAGTAAATAAATAAATAAATATTTCATATTGGCATCCAAAATATTTTAGAACTAAGTGGGAGCACTACGTGAGTTATCAGCTGACAATCCTAATCCTAAGTTATGAATATATACATTAGTGATTTGTTACAATTAAGTCATCATAATTATTGGTATAGATACATAATACAGAATGTTTTAATAATGTTAGTTGCAAGCGTATGCAGTCATGGCGCAGACACGTCGCCGACGGTATAATTATAGGGCAAAATATAGTAAGTAAGTATTTACATAAATAATTATGAAATGAATAATTATAAAATGTCTAAATAGTACGATGAGAGGTGCAGACAAGTTAAGTTACAGTCAATTTGTAAACAATTTACTGAATTTGCGCAGGCGGGCAAAAACAGATTTTACCTAGATAATTGTGTCGCAGGCTGGCTGCAGGCTGTTACAGACATAAACAAATAGTTAGATAGAAGGCTTTAGAATAGTTATTTATACGCTTGTTTTATAGACGTACTATATTTAATCAGATAAGGATATATATATATAGTGTGTATGTATGTATTATTTGTAATATTTAGCGAAAATTTTATAATGAAGGTATAATGTGTGTGTAATATAAATAGCATAGATTGTAATATATAGACATATGTATGTACAAATAGTAAATAAATGAATAAGTATTTCATAGTGGCATCCAAAGTATGTTAGAACTAAGTAGCATTATTGTCATTCGTAGTCAGTTCGCTTTGATAATTTAGTCTTCATAGCTTTGATGCCTGGGCAAAGGCTGGATGTAGCATGGTGTGCAGTGTTAATAGAAGTTTTGTATTTAATGTTATGTAATTTACAGTTGTGGCAAACGTTGCTCTGTGGTTTGCCTTTGTTGGGGCATTCCTTATGGGAATGGTCAGGCTCTGCGCAGAATTGACAGTGTTTAGTTTCTGACGTGCATTTACTGAGGGTGTGGCCAAACTTTAAGCATTTAAGGCATTGTTTAAAGGGAGAGTACTCTTCTAGGTGAACTTTTATGTGGTCTATGTTTAGTTTATGTACATTTATTGTGGGTTTCCAGAGATGGGGGGAAATTCGTAATATAGCATTGTATAGTTTTGGATTTCTGTTTGGTTTGGTAAAACACAATTTGATGTCATCATTATTGGTTTCAGTATATATCTCGTTCTGATTGATTATTACGTCGACCAGGTCTTGGGTGGACGTGTCCCTGGATATGCCCTTCAGTATTATCATTGGTCTAAGGTTGCGGGCGGGCTCCGCCTTCATTGCGTTTCCCTCACATACTTTTTTAATAGTTTCATCGCGTTGCATTGCATTGTCAAACTCGACCCTAATTTTGTTACCTGATAGGGGGATCACTTTAGTGGGGGCATATTTGACTTGACGGAAGGATATTGCATTTTTCCAGTTGTCGGTAATCTTACTGTTCGTTTTGGGGTCATTATTGGAGATTATGGCAGCTGGGTTGGATTTTTTGAATGTTTTGTTATTGTGTCTGCGCACTGAATCTGCGTATGTTGGGGTATCGGGATGGTCTAATGAAGGCGCAGCCCTACCGCTGGCAAATACTTCTGCGACAGCCTGAGTGACGCGGGAGACGATTGCCTCCTCGGACTCCTTGATGGCATCTTTTATGTTACTATTATCCGGTTGCGTGATGTTCGGGGGAGTACTGTGTAGTGATTTTGATCGTGATAGTAGTACAGGTAGGGTTCTGAATTCTATAGAATTAATCATTGCATCTTTAATTTTTTGCGCATTGCTTATTATAATTTCCTTGGAGCCCTTGGTGACACTTTTCCCCCGCGCGATTTCGACCAATATCGTTTTCGCACATTCTAATACAGTTTGGAACCCATCGGGCTCCGCAAAGTTATCCGCACAGTCCTCGTCCGAAGAGCTCATGTCTAGGCAGTTTTTAGTTGCTTAGTGTTGTTAGTTAAACTATTCTGTCTGCCCAGTCATGTTGCTCTGCAGACAGTACCGAGCCGCGGATGCATTACAATCTTAAATATTGCAAATTATATATAGGATTAAATCTAGCACTTACAGTGTCTGCAGCGTTCGCTATAGTGTTTATTTATTGGGTTGCACTGATGTTTGGTAGAGGCGCACTGAATTAAAACTATTTCACTTGTCACTGGGAAGAACTATTTCACAAAGATATGGCAAGAGAAGACGAGAGAAAAGGGGGCGGAGGGAGGGCAGACAGGGGGGAGCTAAGTGGGTTGCGATCGCAGCACCGCCAACCGTCGCAGCCGCAGTCCGCAGACGCAGTCCGCAGACGCAGACGCAGACTGCCACAGGCACCAGCTGCGCAGGTGTAAGGGGCGTCAGCGCGTAGAGCGCAGCCGCAGCAAACGCAGACGTAGGCAGGGGTGTTGTCGCTGCAGGTGGCGCAGGTTCGGCGTCGCTGAAGATGTGAAGAAGTCACGGATCCTGGCGGTGCGCCCACGGGCGGCGCAGACAGTATGAGTGGGAGCAATCCCCACAGTCGCGAGCTCAGGCGCCGCAGCCGCAGGCAGCGCCACCGCCAGCAACAGTGCAACCACAGGCAATGAAAGCACAGTTCGCCCAGATGTCGGTGGCCCGGATGCGGGAGATGTGATGCCCGTACAAAACACTTAAATACCTTGTTAAAGTCCTCGGTGTAGCCGTAGTTTAGGTATGCCCCGCTTGTTGAGATTTCCCGCGAAGTCACATTACACTAGGGATGCGGAGGGGGGTTATAACTGAGTGAACACCGCAGTACTGGTACAAAACACTGAGCTGATGCATTCTCATTCGCACAAAACACAGATGCATTCGCATTTTTTGCCGCACTGAACTGCACTAGCAGACGAAGAAGCGCCGCGCTGCGCATGCGGCCGCCGCCGCAGCCGCGGCCGTCGCAGCCGCAAGCCCCCGGCGGGCACGTGTGATCGCAGCAACTGGATCCGCGGGACTGGTCGAACAGTCGAGTCCCCCCGTACCGGTCGCCGTTCCCCGCACACTCGGCTAGCCCCTCCGACGTCCTAAGCGGTTTCCCCTCCGCTCTCGACGTCACCCGCTCGAGGGGGGATCGCGCGCGAATCACTCCGTGGCCGTCCACGGAGTCCGCCGGTCACGCCGGATGCCCCTGCTGACGCCGACGCAGTCCGCAGATGCAGGCGCATCCGCAGTCGCAGCCGCGGTGCGCCGACGCGGTCCAAGCCTGCGGGTGCAGGTGCAGACCGCAGACGCAGCCGCGGTCACGGTGAGCCGACGCGGTCACAGCCTGCAGGTGCAGGCGCAGACCGCAGACGCAGCCGCAGACGCAGACGCGGCTTGTAGGCGCGGTTGGTAGGCACGGATGCGGATGCTGCCTGCACGTGCAGGCGCATCCGATGCTGCAGTGTGGCAGCCGACGCGGATCGCGAGGTGGGCGCGTGCGCTCGCCACCGTGGCTCGACGAAGACTCGGTTAGGTTAGGTTAGGTTAGGTTAGGTTAGGTTAGGTTAGGTTAGGTTAGGTTAGGTTAGGTTAGGTTAGGTTAGGTTAGGTTAGGTTAGGTTAGGTTAGGTTAGGTTAGGTTAGGTTAGGTTAGGTTAGGTTAGGTTAGGTTAGGTTAGGTTAGGTTAGGTTAGGTTAGGTTAGGTTAGGTTAGGTTAGGTTAGGTTAGGTTAG